>CM061139.1:137207224-137699021 GCA_030789695.1 Scilla litardierei
ATGGAATCCATTGCACTCATGGTAAAGAAGTTCAATCGCTTCTTCCGAAAGGGTAACTTCAAAAAAAAATCTAAATTTACTTCTACTAACGCCTCTCCACCTTTGTGCTTTAAATGCAATAAGCCAGGACACATCAAAGCGGATTGTCCTCAAAACAAGCAAAAGGAGAAGTGGAAGGCGCCGAAGTTCGACAAGTCCAAGAAGTACAAAAAGGGGTACAAAAAGGGACTTGTCGGAGCAACATTCACCGACTCCGAGGATTCCTCAAGCGGAGAGTCGGACGATGAGAAAGTGGAGCAAGCGCACATGTACTTCATGGCAAGAGAGGAGCATGATCAAGGATCTTCCTCCTCCGATGATAGCGACGACGAAGGCGATGAGGTAACTATGGATGATATTAGGGATGCTAACTCTCATTTATGGTCTAAATACACTAAATTAGTAAATAGATATACTAAAGTAAAAGATGACCTAGCTAGCATTCAAACCTCGCCTAAGACTATCATCACCAACAACGACACCGTTGTTGAAGAGTTAAGAAATGAGATTGTTAATCTCAAATCTAAACTTGAACATGTTAGCATTGAGGATCCGGAAGAACATAAGATAGAGGATTTAACTTCTCAAAACTCGACTTTGAGTATTGAGAATGAAAGTCTTAAATCTCGTGTTTATGTGCTCACATCGCAAGTATCCACTTTAGATACTTCTTTTCGTTCTCTCACCGAGAAATATGAGAACACATTAGGCCGAATCAATGAATTCAATAAGGGTAAGGGCCATTTGGATAATATCCTAAGTGTCTTACTCCCGGCCAAACACCATGTTGGTTTGGGGTATACTTTGGGAAAGTCATCCAAGTCGGTCACTACTTTTGTTAGGCCAACTTCCGATGCCTCAACGAGTGGTAGCAAACACTCTATTGGTAGTTCGTCTACCAATGGTGCTTCCACCTCGTCCACACCCCCTTTCGGAAAGAAACCCACTATGGGTGGACCTCCAAAGAAGGGCCATGCTTATATGTACACAAATACCATGCCACGTAGGAACACACGTCCTACTCCACCGGCTCACACATATGATGATTTTTATGCAACACATTCTCGGGCACGTGCACACCATGTGAGACACCCTCACGCACGTGTTCCCACACATGCATATGTTCACCCACCTCATCATATGAATAATTCTCGTCGTGCACCATTCCATCATGTTCCTTATGCCTATCCACAACATGCATCACGTAGAAATCAACGTCGCATGCATGCACCCAATAGGATGAGGGCTCCCAAGATTTTCACCATTTGGAGCCCAAAGGACACAAGCATGGATGAAAAACAAGTGTATATGAATGCTTATTTTTCGAATGTTGTGCATAGTAGAAATTATGTGGGGAAGTTTAAGTCCAATTGGACTTGGCTTCCAAAGGTCTAACCTTTGAGGACCCAATGATATGAAATTTTCTATCTTTAGGTACTCAAGGAAAAGAAAAAGAAAAGGAGCAACAAATTTAAATTTATCTCCAAAGGAAATTGGATACTCGATAGCGGGTGTTCAAAACACATGACGGGTGACGCTCAATTGCTCTCCGGAGTAGTTCCCATTGCTAATGGAAACCGCGTCGTATTTGGAGGTAACGAGAGCGGAACCATCGTCGGTGTTGGTAAAGTGGGTAACCCGTCTAAACCCTTAATTAGTGATGTTTATCTAGTTAATGGTTTAAATCATAATCTTATTTCAATAAGCCAACTTTGTGACAAAGGTTACAAAGTTAGATTTGCGAAAGGATTATGTCATATTTCAAATGATAATAATAAATTATTATTTTCCGGCACACGCCATAAAGATATTTATATTTTGGATCTTCCTAAGTCATATGAACAATGTCTCGTTGCCAACACAAGTGAACAACACTTATGGCATCGACGCTTTGGACATGTGAGCTTTGGAACACTTTATAAGCTTTCAAAATTAAATTCCATTAAAGGTTTTCCGAAGCTTGTTTTTGAAAAGAAAAGTTTTTGTGACTCTTGTCAACGTGGCAAGCTTCCTAAATCTTCATTTAAACCTAAGAAAAGCATTTCTACTAAACGGCCACTAGAGCTATTACATCTAGATTTATTTGGGCCAACTAGAGTTGCTTCCTTAGGAAATGCAAGATATGGACTTGTCATCGTCGATGATTATTCTAGATTTACATGGGTATTTTTCTTATGTAATAAAAATGAAGCTTTTGAAAACTTCACAATATTTGTGAAGAAAGTACAAAATCTCATCGGAACCACCATTGTCATTCGTAGTGATCATGGGGGTGAATTTGAGAATGAGTCTTTCTCAAATTTTTGTGATGATCTTGGAATTACTCACACGTTTTCTTTCCCTCGCGCACCTCCTCAAAATGGTGTTGTTGAGAGGAAGAATAGAACGCTTGTGGAGTGTGCTCGCACTATGCTCGAAGATAGTCAACTTGGTTATCAATTTTGGGCGGAAGCGGTACACACCGCTTGCTATGTGTTTAATAGAATACTTTTGAGGCCCGGCACCAAACAAACTTGCTATGAATTGTTGTTTGGTAGATTGCCTCAAGTTAAACATTTTCGTGTTTTCGGCACAAAATGTTTTATTAAAAACACATATGATAATTTGGACAAGTTTGATCCGAGATCAGATGAGGGGATATTTGTTGGGTATTCCTCACGTAGCAAAGCCTACCGGATATACAACAAAAGATCCTCTACGATCGAGGAATCACTTCATGTCTCTTTTAATGAGAATTTTATTAATCCTAGAATTTCAAATGATGTTGACTCTATGGATGTTTTATGTGATTCGTTTGAAAATTCTAAGTCTATTGATTCAATTGATTTTATTGATACTAACCCGACTAATGAAGTTGTTGAGAATGTGCCTAGTGATCACGGTATTCCCAAGCGGCTTCATACCGTTCGCGATCATCCCCATGAGCAAGTCATTGGAAATATTCATGATAGTGTCAAGACGAGATCGCAAGTCCACCACTTCGCCAATTGTGCCTTTGCCTCATCAATAGAGCCAAAGAATATAGTTGAAGCGTGCGAATATAGTGCTTGGATCCTTGCCATGGAGGAGGAACTCATTCAATTCAAGAGGAATGAGGTATGGGAGCTTGTTCCTTTGCCATCGAAGAACCACACCGTCATAGGGACAAAGTGGATCTTCAAGAACAAAACCGACGAAAACCAAGTCGTCGTCTGGAACAAAGCTCGGTTAGTAGCGCAAGGCTATCGCCAAGAGGAAGGTATCGATTTCGAAGAATCCTTCGCTCCGGTAGCTAGATTAGAATCAATTAGACTATTATTGTCTTTTGCATGCCATAAAAATTTTAAATTATTTCAAATGGATGTTAAAAGTGCATTTCTAAACGGAGATGTTGTTGAGGAAGTTTACGTTTCTCAACCTCCGGGCTTCATAAATGAAAAATTTCCAAATCATGTTTTTAAACTAAAGAAAGCTCTTTATGGTTTGAGACAAGCTCCTCGAGCTTGGTATGATCGCCTAAAGAATTTTCTTTTGGATTTGAATTTTAAAATGGGCGAAGCCGATTCTACACTTTTTGTTAAGCATGCGAATAATGATATTTTATTAGTTCAAATTTATGTTGATGATATTATTTTCGGTGCTACTAACTTCACTCTTTACGAAGAGTTTTCTAATGTTATGAAGGAACAATTTGAGATGAGCCACATGGGCAAACTCAAATATTTCTTAGGTCTCCAAATTCGCCAATTGAACGATGCAATCTTCATCCACCAAACGAAGTACACGGTGGAGTTGCTAAAGAGATTTGGAATGGAGAATGCCTCCGGGAAAAAGACTCCTATGAGCACTACAACGCATCTTGATAAAGATACGGGCGGAAAAGATGTAGACATTCGTCTATATCGAGGTATGATAGGTAGTTTACTTTATCTTACCGCAAGTAGGCCCGATATTATGTTTGCCGTTTGTATTTGTGCTCGTTATCAGTCTCAACCTAAGGATTCTCACTTAGTAGCGGTTAAACGTATTTTTCGCTATCTAAGTTACACTTTTATCCGAAATCTAGCACATATGAGTTAGTCTCATATAGTGATGCTGATTATGCGGGATGCAAATCCGACAGGAAGAGTATTAGTGGCACTTGCCATTTTCTAGGAAATTCCCTTGTCTCTTGGTTTTCCAAGAAGTAAAATTCGGTATCACTTTCAACCACCGAGGCGGAATACATTGCCGCCGGTGCCGCTTGTGCCCAGGTTCTTTGGATGAGACACACACTGAAGGATTTTGGTATTCATTGTGATACTAGCCCTAGCATGGTGGATAACCAAAGTGCTATTTGTCTTTCAAATAATCCGGTGCACCATTCCCGATCTAAACACATAGATGTCCGACACCATTTTTTAGATGATCATGTTGCTAAAAAGGACATCATTTTAGTGTACGTTGAAACCCAAAAGCAAATCGCCGATATTTTCACAAAACCCCTAAAGGAGGACTCCTTTGTGCGGTTGCGTCGAGAATTGGGGATTATGGGTGAATCCGAGATATAGGATTCATGTTTCATTCAATTATCTTGCATGCTATTATATTTCGTGATATTTCGTTCATGCTAGATTTATTGAATTTTTGGGGATTTTATGTGATATGTTTGAATTTTAGCTCGAATTCTTAATTGAATGTCGTATTTAAGATTTCGATGTTTTATGGGGTAGTTTAGATGACTTATGAGAGGGTTAAGATGTTTCATCCAAGTGGTTTATGAAGAGAACTCATTTATCAACTTTTGGACTCTTCTAGTCGGTTTCAGTTCATCAGCCAACCGACTAGATGCTCATCTAGTCGGTCAGCTAGTGAACTCAGACCGACTAGTTCAAGCTTTAACTTTCTCCTATCATTGACTTCTTTTAGTCAGTCACGGTTCTCTTACCGACCGACTAGATTGAAAACTAGTCGGTCAGTAATTATACTGTGACCGACTAACTCTAGCCCTAGAATTTTCGTTTTGCCTCTGTTTCGACTTAGTCGGTTTAAGCTCATTGACTGACCGACTAGATCGTAATCTAGTCGGTCAGTGCTTGAACTGTGACCGATTAAGTGCTCTAGGGCAATCGCGTCTTTTCGCAATCTCGACCGACTTAAGCCTCTTTCATTCCGACTGTTTCTTCATTTAGTCGGTTTACTTCTTATCTCCAGCTCGAAAATCCCCTTAAACCCGATCGAGACCCTTCGTCTTCCGTCGATCTCCGGCGTCTTTTCCGACCATCCGCCGCCGCCGATCACTCCCCTAGGTATCTCCCTCCTCCTCCTAGGTCGTTTTCCTATTCTAGGGTTTGAACTTGGCCGATTTCATCCTCTAGGGTTCTAGGGTTTCGAAGTTCATTTTTTTGGGCTTTGTGCTTGATTGATTTCAGTTTTAGGTTTTAGTTAGGTTGCTTGATCTTATCCCATCGCTTGATTGTACTCGTTGTGCCGCGATCATGGCACGAACGAGAATCCCGATTACCTCTTCTGGGGCATCCCCCATGACCGTAGAGACTGCGACCGCTTCGACCCCTCCTAAGCGTAGGGCCAAGACCACCCGTCCCCCCTCTTCGTCTTCGACACCGTTGAAGAGGAAGAGGACGTCCAAGCCTAAACCTACCGGTCAATCTTCCAAGCCTAAACCTAAACCTAAAAAGTTCCGTGCACCCACTCCTCCTGGTGAGCGTTCAGATAGTGATTCCGAGGATGATTCCGATGAAGAATACACTCCTGAACATCCCGAGAAGGCTCCTACTCCACCCCCTCCGCCACCTCCTCCTAAGCCCCGTAAGGCTAAGGGTAAAGGTCCGATGCCAGTCGGCGGTGTAGATATATCGTTGTGCCGCGACGACCCTCAGTGTCTTGCAGCGTACAACCGTATAGAGCACTGCCCACTGCTGTTGGAGCATTATGTTTAGTTTTCTGATTTTCTTGGCCTTGCGGATCTTCTCTCCTATAGTGGCCTATTGGACTACCTTAGATATGACCCTAAGGCGAACCCCCGTCCCTATCCTCGCCTGGTCAAGCTATTTTATGCCAATCGTGTCCGGGGCCAGTACGGTGAGTCTCACTCCATCGAGACTTCTGTTTTGAGGACTCCTATAGTCCTCAGGGCAGAAATCTTGGGGAAGTTGATTGGTTGCTCGTCGTGTGGCCTCCTCCCGTCTGACATCTCTGTCGACGATATCTCCTCCCTCGATCAGCGGACCCTAGGCAAAATCTTCCAGGTTATCCCCCCTGCATTCATAGGAGTTCCTTCGAAATCATTCAAGCCGAATGCTTGGGTGATTAACCTGATCTTGAAATCATGCCTTCTTCCCAAGTATGGATCCTCTTCTCTTCCTTCTCAGCCGTTTCTGAAATTGATTTACGCTCTGTTTATGGGTAGCGAGATTAATTGGGTTCGCATTATACTCGATAAGATGGATTCTTTCGAGTGTATTCGCAAGACCACTAAATCTGCGCATATCCCATATCCATGTCTTCTGACCTTGGTTTTCCGTCGATTCGGTGTTCCCTTGCCTCCTGATGATGAGCGTCCCCTTGGTCCTCCTCTGAACGCGACGGCCGTTAAGAAATCTCTTGCGGCACTCCGTCACGTGCAGCGGTCGACACCTTCTGCATCCCAGGCCACCCCTTCAGCTGCTTCAGTCCCTCCTCCCTCCGCCTCTCTTGATGATGTCGTTCGGTTGCTTCGTCGGCACGAGTTGCGTTTGGCTCGTACCGAGGAGGTAGTTTGCCGTATGGCTCGTTTGATGGGCATTGAGCTTCCTCCTTCCGTTTCTGAGGATGAGGAGATGGACGATGAGGATATTGATGAGCTTGTCACCTCCTTGGCTCGTGTTGATGAGGCCACTGCTGCCGCTGCTACCACATCTGCTCCTGATGCTGGAACCTCTTCCGGTGCTCCTGAGACTTCTGCACCAGTGGATCAGACTTCTGATGCTGCTGCTGCTCCTGCTGATAACCCTGCTCCTGTTTTGCCTGCTGTTGTTCCTGTTGAGACCCCAGCCGTTGAGCCTGTCGTCGATGTCTCTACTCCTGCCCCGACGATCCCTTCTGTTCACACGCCTCTCCTCCCTGCAGAGCCTGAGTCCACTCCCTCGACTGGACCCCCGGAGACTGCAGATCCTGCCACTTCCTCGTGATCGTCTGTTTCGAGGCCTCTCCTATGATCTTTGGATGATGCATCTTTTTGAGAGTATTTTGGTTAGGATTGAGTGTTGGGGTTGTTTTGATGTATTTGGGTTTTATGGATGTCGGTGTTGTATTTTGATGTACTCTGGATGTTGATGATGGTGTATCGATGATTGTGTTGTATCTTTTTGTTGTTGATATCGATGGTATGTTGCCTTTGATATGATGTAGTCGATATCTTTTTGGATGTACTCATGATGTTTTAATATATATATATATATACATCGATGTTCTCTTTGTTTTACTTCGTCGTGCATATTTAATTTTTATTCAATGTCTATGATATGTGACATCGTCGCTCGTCGCTTAAAAACTTGGTTAAATAGATTATATTTCTATGATTGTATAGAATTGTTTTCCATGCACAAATTTAACCAAGAATATTGAATATTGGAGAGTATGTTTCTTTATTCAATAAATGAATAAATATTTTGTATTTTTGATGATTTTAATTATCCCTTTTTGATAATGGACAATTTGGCACACCTTGATTTGATTTCATCACTTTTCCCTTGGTGTCAATTAGTTCCATCGTCAATATCTAAGACTCCCGATGTTGGATTTTCCATTTCCTAGTTGTTGTCGTTGTATGCCCCCCATTTTTGGGATAATGCCAAAGGGGGAGAGATAATGATAATAAATAGGTCAAATGAAAATTTAACTCAATTTCCAAGAATCTAATTTGATGTGTTAGATTCAGGGGGAGTTAAGATAAATATAAGGATTTTCAAAATCCGATATTTCAAAAATCGATTCTCGTTATATATCTTACTCGTCTGATTGATGCAATTTATATATATTCATTTTGGAATTAACGTGTCATCAATGCAGGGGGAGTAAGTATTTTACATTTGAATTATTATTTTTGATTAGTATTTATGTTGGTTTGTCATCACCAAAAAGGGGGAGAATGTTGAATATTGGACTCCCCGGATTTGGTTTTGATGATGAGCAAACATAAATAATTCATGAACTAACAATTTATGAGCGCAGTATTGGAGATCGTCGCCAAATTCACGAGAAAAATCAAAGCGACATCTCAAGACTTCTCAAAGCTCGTATTCATTGCCTAAAGCTTCGTTGAAGCTCTTGGACCGTTTTGGAAGTCATGAAAAATTAATCGAAGCTCTCGAAGACCATTCATTAAGGTTTTATTTATAGTCTTTTAGCTTCGATCTATAGAATGTTAAGCCTTGAGTATTTCTTACGATTCTATCTTCATAACGCTCATATCGTAGCTCTAGGATCTTTGTACAAGTCCACTCTAACTTCCTCGAAGCATCGCGCTTCGATTCGGACTTGTTTGTGCATGTTAGTTGGTACAAGAAGAAGTACTGACCGACTAGATGGTGATCTAGTCAGTCAGAAAAGCTTCTTGGACCGACTAGTGTGAGTTAATCTTTTCTTGTTCAGTACTGTTTACAGTTAGTCGGTCTACGTTGACTCACCGACCGACTAGTTTGTGAACTAGTCGGTCAGTGATGCTTCTTTGACCGACTAGTTGCGATTTACTGTACATGCCAAATTTCTCCTAAGCTACTGTTTATCGTTAGTCGGTCTAAGAACGTTTGGTGACCGACTAGTTGATAATCTAGTCGGTCAAATTTTGTTCTTGGACCGACTAAATCAATTTGTATTCAGCCTATTTGTTTTTGCCTCTTAGTCGGTCTACGTTCACTGACTGACCGACTAGTTGTGAAACTAGTCGGTCAGAATGTCTTCTTGGACCGACTAGATTTCTAGGTCTGAATTTCTATCTCTTCTCAGTTATTTACTTAGTCGGTCCATGTTGTTTGACTGACCGACTAGTTGATGAACTAGTCGGTCAGTGGTTGTTCTTTGACCGACTAGTTGCCTCAGTTTTCTATCCGTTGGGACTTGACCTAACTTGTTTTTATGGGACCCAATAAATACGAACCTAGGTCATTTCTCTCTAGGTTAGAGCTGCCATTAAGAGATTCATTGAGATTGAAAGAGAGCCATTCTCACTCATTTCCAAAGCTCTCTTCCTCACAAGAAATCCATTCTCTCACTTTCTAGATCTAGACTCCATCTTAAGAGAAGTTTGTTCTTGGTGAGCCCTTCAAGCTCTAGCTTGATTCAAGTCTCCAAATCACTCCTAGGCACCCATTGCTGGTCATTTCTTTGGTGCTAGGTCTTGGTGACTTCATCTTCCTCAAATCCCTCCTTGCACCTATTTGGTAAGAAAACTCAAGGTATAGGATTTTGTGGTAAGATTGTTTATTTTATTATAAACTTGTTTATATTGCTTGTTGATTCTCTCGGTTGTGAGAGAAGGTTGTGATCCCGGGTTGTGGGATTCACTATTGCCATTGCATGTATGATTTGATCTTGTGAAGGTTTTTCACAAGATATCATAGTGGAAATCTTGGGTTAGGGTTTCTAACCTAAGTATCCGGAGGGGATCCGGGTGGTTGGGACGTAAAATCACCAGGAACAAGTCGGGGAGACTTGGGTGGATCCGAACCCAGTAATATCTTTTGTTAGCATTGTTAATTTTGTTGTTGTCATTCAATTTAAGCTTCCGCAAATTGATTTGGTAGTTGTTTGCACTATAATTAGGAATTATACTCCTTGTTATTTTTAAAGTACTATTCACCCCCCCTCTAGTACTTGTGCAGTAGCTTGTAGGGTATTACAAAAGACGGTCTGCCCGAGTGACAACCGACGTCCGCCCGAGTGACGAAAGACCGTCCGCCCGAGTGACCTCCGAGGAGACGACCCCAGAGACCCCCAACTCTCTGTTTCTGTACAAGGTTCGTCACTCGGCCGAGTGACATTTGTCACTCGGCCGAGTGAGCCGCGCTGCCTGAAGCGTAAACTGTGGATTTGAGGCTACACAGGGGCATTTTCGTCAGGGTTTTTTGGGCGATTTTGGGGGGGTATTTAACCCCAGTTTTTAACCTAGTTTAGAGAGCCTTTTTTCATAACTTTGGCAGCCTTTTTAGATTAACTTTTTAGGGATTAGATTTAGCTTTTAGAGAGGAGAGAAAAGTGATTTTTTGTTGGATGCTATCTTGTTCTTCATTGGTTTGCATCTCTCTCAATCAAAAACTCAATTTTTGTTGATATTTTGAATATTGCTATGAATTACATTGATTTTATTTGTGAATCTCTATTGCATTCTATTATGAATTGTGAGTAGTTCATCGTCTTAGGGTGTAGGGATGAACCCTACGAGCCCAATTTTGAATTTGTGATGAATTGGTGAAACTATTACTAGGATTGATTAGGGTTAGTTTGGGATTGCTATAATACGAATAGCTAGGGATTCATACCGATTGGAATTTGCAAGAGATTGGATCTCAATTCGATAAGAAGCCCTAGATATTCGAATTGGGTTGCAATTGAATTTCTCCTGAATCGGTTTGCAAGAGATTGGACCGAAACTAGGGTTTTCGATTACAATTCTATACCGATACCCGTTTGCAAGAGATTGGATGGGTAGGAACTATCCCAACCTAGGTCGTAGCTCGAGTTTGCACGAGAGTGGGCTCGAGGTACGATTGAACGATGATGTTGATCTTCACGCTAGTTTGCCTAGGTTAGGGTTTACAAGAGATTGGACCCTACCCTAGGTTGGCTATAGACCGGCAATAGCGCGAGAGCGTGAGCTTGGTTCCACATTTAGTTGCAACTAGTTCACCCAATTTCCAAGTCTAGCAATTGTGAAACCTACGAGTCACAATGATGAGATACGGCGAGTAGAGGGGATTCCCTATCCCTAGGCGTCTTTATTAATTTGTTATTCCTTTTATACATTTGAACGACTGTGACCGCATATTACGAACATTTCCCGACTTTTCCTATAGCCAGGTGATTCGAACAAGACACTGTTATTAGGCCTCCCTGTGTTCGATACCCGCTCGCCGCTACACCGTGTGCTTGCGGTAAGACTACGATCGTCGCCGCTCCGGGACGTGTATTCGGGGCGCGATCAAGTTTTTGGCGCCGTTGCCGGGGAGGCAATAGTGTTTGATTCCTAACCTAGCTATTTCTTTCTTTTTGTTATATTATTTCTATTTTTATTTTGCCATTCCGTTGTGCTAACTATTTCTTTGAAACTTTGTTTTTCCTTACATGTACACGAGATCCTCGGCGAACCCCGAAGAGATACTATACGATCCGGAGATCGAGCGTACATTGAGGAGGATCCGAGCAGAGAGGAGACCCTTCACGGAAGGAAATTTTATGACCCATCCTGAGACACCCGAAGAATTGGCGGCGCGAATGGCGAGGATCATCTCCATAAGAGATAGGCTTCGGCCTAAGACTTCTTCCACGACCTCGTCCATAGCCATGCCGGAGTTGGCGGCCGACAAAAATTTTGAGTTGAAGACCGGATTGGTGGTCCTTATGCAACAAGATCCTTTTCATGGGAACTCCCATGGAAACCCTCATTACCACATCCAGCTCTTCCTGTCAAAGTGTGCCACCTTCCAAATGCTGGGCGTCTCCGTGGATGCTATCAGACTGCGCCTCTTCCCGTTCACACTAAAGGACAAGGCATTATATTGGTTGAGGACGCAAGCTGAAGGAATCTTCACCACTTGGGATGAGTTGGCGAGTGCCTTCGTCGACAAATTTTACCCGCCCTCCAAAACGGTGAAGATAAGAAGTGCTCTGATGTCCTTCAAGCAAGGACCACAAGAGACTCTCTATGAAGCATGGGAGCGCTTCAAGGACTTGCAACATCAATGCCCCCATCATAGCAATGAGGATTGGGAGCTTGTCCATAGCTTTTACAATGGACTCCAACCGGGGACGAAGCAGATTATTGATGCCACGGTAAATGGAGCCATTTTGTCGAAGACTCCCGATGAAGCTACGGCCTTGCTTGAGGAGATGGCCACGAACAAACAACAATGGGGGGACGAGCGAGGACATTCTTCATCCTCCTTGAAGCCCACAAGTATCTATGAGGCCAAAGCCGTGACGGAGCTTTCTAGCAAGTTTGACTCTCTCCATAAGGTAGTGGAGAGATTGGAGAAATTTATTACGGAGCCTCAAGGAGCACCTTCTACATCCACGCCGACAAATCATATGAGCGATTGGCAAGACCAATCCCAAGCCATGTATGTAGGAGGAGAGCAAGGAGAAGGAGCTTTGGAGCAAATTCAATACGTCGCGGGGAATTCTGGATATTGGGCCAATCCGGCCGCTAGAAACCATCCGGGTTTCTCATATGCTAATAATGATGGAGCATTGAACCCCCGGCAACACCAACCTCCTCAAGCTCGGGCTCCACCACCACCACAACCGAATTATCCACAAAGGGGGCCACCACAACAAAATTTCCCACCGAGGCAACAAGTGGGACCATATAGGCCACCCGGGTATAATCAAGGGTGGAGAAATCCCAACCCTCCACAAGCTCAACAACATTCGGATTTTGAAGCTAAGGTGGATGAGTTTATGGCGGAACAAAGAAAGATCAATGCCACATTGAAGGCGGGACAAGATTCTCTCGCCACCGTCGTTGCTCAAATAGGGGAGCAACTTGCGTTGCTCAATAAAAACAATCAACAATTGCCGGCTCAACCCGAGCCGAATCCACGGGGCAACACCGGCCATATCAATGCGGTCGTTGCGGTTACTACAAGAGGAGGGAAGGATACCACTACCCCATGACTCAAGTCAAGTAGCCCGTGGTGGAGAATCTAGAAGAAAGCGAGCCAGTAATTGAAGCGGCAAAGGAGAAGGAGCCGCAAGGGGAAGTGAAGTCTAGAGAGGAAGAGCTTATTGATGAGCGCCGATTTATGCCACCGGTACCCTTCCCTCAACGGCTAGCTAGAGCCAAGATGGAGAAACGGCTAGCCAAGTTTCTCGAGTATTTGAGAGGGGTGAGCCTCAATATCCCCTTCCTCGACGCTATAGTGGAAATCCCATCTTACGCCAAGTTCTTAAAGGACTTGATCACGGGAAAGAAGAGGAAGGAGAAGATCATGCTCGCGGAGGAAGGGACTTGGTTCACAAAGAGAGAGAAGGAGCCTGCAAAGTTTAAAGATCCAGGGAGTTTCCGGATTCCTTGCACTCTAGGCGGCGTCCCCCTACAAAAAGCATTGGTGGACTTGGGGGCTAGTGTTAGCCTCATGCCTCTCTCCATGTTCCGAAAGTTGAATACCGGCACGGATTTGAAGCCTACCGACATGCGGATTCAACTAGCGGACGGGAGGATTACAAGACCAGTCGGGATCGCGGAGGACATCCCACTCCAAGTTCCGGGGGGGGGCATATGTTTGCCAAGCGATTTCGTGATAATGGACATCAAGGAGGAGGGCGATACATCACTCATACTCGGACGCCCATTCCTCGCCACCGCCGGTGTCATTGTCGATGTGCGGGAGGGGACCCTTACCTTGAACGTCGGCAACATCGAAGTGGAGCTTCATATACCGAAGGCAATGAAGCACATGCCGTATCACGAAGAGCTAGATTACATGGACCTCCTTGATGAGGTCATTGAAGAGGCGATACCCCACTCCATCGGCGCACCCCACGAAGATAGCTTCGAAGAAGGCCTAGACTTGGCCGAAGAAGAGAAGATGGAGCACCCCCCGATATCTACATGGCAATTGATGATGGCGACGCTGATGTCGCAAGAATACGGGAGCTCTGCAAGCTCTCGAAGTTGAGGACTCGAAGAAAGCTCCACCGACACGAAGATCGGTGTCACCGGCAAAGAGGAAGACCGGAGCAAGATCTAGCTTGGGGAAGCCACCCCCAACATTGCCCATAACGAAGGGGCACTGAGGAAGAACACACCCCACCATGATCTAAATCCGAGTGGTCTTCCAAGCAAGTTCGATGGGTGCATCTCGTGCGCACCCAACATCAAGCGCTAAGTTGAAGATTTAAAGGGGTCGAGCTCAAGACCTTAAACGAGCGCTTGTCGGGAGGCAGCCCGACGGTTATCGCATTTTTTATATTTTGGTTTTTATTTTTGTTTTAGACTTTATTAGTGTTTTTGAGTCGTTTGCCCGAAAATTTTTGACAACGGGTCCTATTTTCTTTTACAGGAGAGGAGAACGGGATATCTATCATATGGAGGATGACTAAGGTGAAGAAGAGCGCTCCAGGAACGCGCTCGAGGCTTAGAAGAAGGAAGAAATCAACTGGAGAAAGAAAAACAGAGATTAGAGCCAAGACGGAGCATCACAGCAGAAAACAGGGCCTCACTCGGCCGAGTACCATATCCACTCGGCCGAGCAACCAACGTCGTCCGCCCGAGTGGCGCACCAACGAGGGAAGTCTGCTGCACCCAACTCTCTGTTCTTTTTTGATTTCAGTATAAATTGACACTCGGCCGAGTATATATCTTCACTCGGTCGAGTGAAACTGATACGCTCCTAGGGCGAGAATTGCCGAGTAGCTTGTGCCACTAGGCAAAATGGACTTTTTCCACTAGGCCGAGGATGGCAAAGCCACTCGGCCGAGTCGTATGTGGGGAGGATTTTTTTTAAAAAAATATTTTTCGTTACGATCACTCGGCCGAGTGACACCGTCACTCGGCCGAGTCGTAACCTCTCCTATATAAGGCGCAGCGGGTCGGCGCGGAATTCGAAACGCCAAAATCTCCCCAAATCACCCCAACCGTGTGCGACTGCTGCTCCCTCGCCCGCTGCGACCTCCCACTCACCCGACCGTCGCGCCCGCCGGTCCGACCGCCGAGCCACCGCCGACCAACGTCGACCGCCGACCACCCTCACCGCCGGCGACTCCCTCGCCGCCGGCTGACCTCCGGTAACCTGATTTTGCCCCATTTCTCCGATTTCTCCTATTTTTTGATGATCCATGCACCTATCGAGTCCCTACCCCAAATCAATTTCATTGTCTATCTATTATACCCCTAACCCCCCATGTATTTTGAATTTTACACGCTGATATCATTGTTTGATGTGTATGCTATCTTGGGGGCTTAGGGGAGCTTCCGGGCGCACTTTTGGCCTTGTGGAGTCGGCGTCTTCGCACGCATCCGCTGTTTTGCTCTCACGGCATGTTCAGGTACCTTCGTTCCATTATTTTTGACACGCCTCATTTTATATTCGTTGGGTGATCACTCGGGGCACACATGCCGCCCCGAACACGGCCACACACTAGGAGAGCTTCCGCCAAGCGGAAGCAGCCGGATGAGCCCGGCCCCTCCCACGAGATATTGGACTCTCCTCCGCCTACACCACCTCACCCCACACAGCCACAGCCTGCCGATCCAGTCCACCCACAGCCACTTTCAGCAGAGCCCATCCACCCACAGCCACCACCGGCTCCTATCATCGGGCCGCTGGGTATTACGTTCCGAGACGACGCACATCGCGTTGCTTTTGAGCGTATCACCCAGCGCTCGATAGTGCCCTCCAGGTTTGCACACCTTGCTGACCTAGACCGCCTGGGGGTACTCGAGGGGTTGCTCATGTTGTACGACAACGTGGGTTGGCGAGACTTTCTTTCTGTGTCGGCGAACACCTACATCCGTCCGACACTCGAGGTGCTCAGCTCGATCGCCCGGACCGCTGAGAGATGCTCCTTCTGACTTATGGATCGAGAGTGTCAGATCACTCTCGATATGCTTCGAGCATTCTTTCAGTGGCCCGCAGTCCCCGTGCCCGACCGAGCCTACGCCCCCACACACATCCCTCCCCCATCCTTCGATTCACACACATTCTGGGCCCGGATCACAGGTTTACCACAGGCTTTTGACCCTAGTAGGGCCAAGGCCTCGGCCATAGTCCACCCCTGCCTCCGCTTAGCACAGCGCCTTATGGCGACCACTTTTCTCGTGAGGTACGAGCCTGGGACGATGTCTACGCCTGAGCTCTATATGCTCTACGTGATGACTCGCCCCAGAGTTCTAGATAGGGATGGTCTTACGTTGGTCCCCGCCGGTGAGATTGACGTCGCTAGCTGGTTTTTGGACCGCATCATCGTATCGGTGGGTGCTCGCTCCCCGATATGTTGCGACGGCCTGATCACCCTGCTAGCCCTGATGACCGGCGAGGACCTCCCGGCTGACCTTAGACGAGCCACAGGCCCCACTGCACTCTCGATAGACGTCATGGCCCGGATGAAGATGCTTCGTCCGCACGGCCAGCGGCACTGGGTATGGTTGCACGGTCCGTTCGGTGCTGACTACATGATCCTTCCGAGCCCCGCTCGGACACACATATGACCACCACACGAGGACTGGCTTCCGGCGATGGATCTCCTGATCCCCGCCGCCTATGTGCTAGAGGCCGAGGGAGCTGAGCCTGCACCACCTGCACAGCCTGCATCGCCTGTTGACCCTGTGTTCCCTCAACCTGGGCCTGCACTTTTTGCCGCTCCCGACACTTCTGTCCCCACTTCTGCCAGTGTCGGGAGTCCTCCACTACCACCCCGTCTACCACCACGCCCACCACTGCTGTGCCCCTGTCGATTGAGCCACTCACCTCTCTGCTACCCGAGCGTCCACCCACCATACTTGAGAGCTGCGAGTCTTCCTTTGCTTCCGTCGTGGAGACCCTATCCACTTTGATCTCCGCTGGTGTTTCACCTTTTGGACCCCACACATCCTCCCCAGCGGTTGACCTTTCTGTCTCCACGGCCGCCGTCCTATCTGAGAGTGTCGTGACGTCTGTTCCCACGTCTGTGTCACTGACCTCTCTCGCTGCCTCGTCACCGATTCTGTCTTCCACTTCCACTACTGCTGCTTCCACCTCACACCAGCCTGCGCCCCAGCCTCGCACCGAGGCTGGGCATCCACTAGTGAGCACAACACCCTTTCGACCCATGCCTACTGTCCCGATCACCTACACTGCACGTATTCGACAGCCCCGACCTACTCAGGCTAGACCTGTCCGTCCCTCCGCTCCACCACCCCCTGACGCCTTAGTTCAGAGCATTCGCGCTCTTAAGGGGGCGATGAGTGGGCTGCGAGGCGATTTTAGGGCTCTGTCTTCCACAGTCACCGCCATGCAGCACCGCCTCGAGCTACTTCCCGGCATTCACTTTTGCCTTACCCAGATCCTCGAGCGACTGCCACGACCACCACCCACCGAGCAGACTGTTCCACCCCCACCACCACCCCCACCTCCGCCTCAGGACGGAGATGGCGCATCACCACCAGCTTAGGCACACCCATGATGCCATCGATCTTTTTTTGTCGTTATGCTGCCCATTCTCTGCTTGGTCCTGACGCATTTTTGCCCACCCCCCTCCCAGCACTATTTTTGTCCACATTTTGATCATATCATTCTATATCCTTTTCGGGAGTGCGGGAGAGTCTTTTTGGTGACACACAGACATATCTGCATCACTCTTATCCTTGCATGCATCACATTTGCATCATATTTTTCATTTTGTTATTTTTATTTCTTTTTATCATGCATGCATGCCCACCCCCCATCCCATTACCCGTCTCTCGGTGTGCCACACTTCGCACATTGAGGACACTGTGCACTTTAGCTTGGGGGAGTGAGTTCTCACACTTTTTGCTTTTGTCACCATTATTTTTAGTTTTTCCACGTTTTTCCACTTTTTCACCCATTTTTCATCACTTTTTCATTTTTTTACCATGCATCACATTTTTCTTATTTTCCTTGTGTGCCGCATTGTAAATAGTTTTTATTTTCGTTTATCTTTATTTCTTTAATCTTTTGCTAGAGATGACTTTTCTGTAATGATGATGACGTGGTGTTAGCTTTTCTCTATATGCATGCTATATTTGTCATGTCATAGCTTTTTATTTCTGATATCATATGTTATGTTCTGCTTTGCATTTATAAATAGTAACCCACTCACTTTTGCTGTATGAAAATGGATGAAATTCTATTATTAGCTGATGTCTGATTATTCATATGTATGCTATCATAGAAAACACACCAAGATTCACGCAATGATGCTTATATCTGGAGTACTGATTTCCTTTCTCACATCACTTCTATTTGCATGATTTGTACGCTTCACTTCGGGTTGATTGAAATGTTTGCTAGCTTTGATAAATCTGGATTAGTTTACTTTTTGAGATCAAACTGAGTAGATTATATTACCCTGCTGAAGTTGTCATGCACGTCCTATAGAGTGAACTGAGAGAAACATTTATTTCTTTCTCCACATATCTTGAACATTATTTCTCTATTTTAAATTCATTGGTGAATCTCCCCTTAGCGATTCTATTATTGGCATTCCCCCGTTATTAAAATCGCATGCTCCAAACTCCCCAAAATCCAAAGAAAAAAAAATACTTGTATATCCTTCTCTTTGATTTGGGATCATTGTGTATATATGTTCTATTAAAAAAAGATTTGAGAATAAGAAAATAAAAGAGAAAAGTAATTCGAAAACGATCCCATCTCATATACTTTGTCTCTTTCTTCCCTCTTTTGTTTTTATTTTTGACTTTTGGATCTTCGTAAAAATGGGGATGTAAATATCGTTTTATATATGCCACCACGCTTATAGATAAGCTTGGGGGAGAGAATCCAATGATGTGAGAGAGAGTGACTACCTGACGGTGCATGACAACCTAGGCTAAGTAATATTTTACACTCAGTGAGGTCGCTAAAGTTTTACGAAGTCCAGAAATCTACGCTTAGCATTCATTTCATGAAAACCACACCTTTTCTATTCTTACTACTCTATCGTGTGATATCTCTTATACTCCTTATAGAAAGCATTCAATTGAAAAGTGTGTGATCTACGGTATTGTATACCGCTTTACATGCTTCAGACGACGTTAATCTTAGAATTATTCCATTTTTCATGCTATATTGATATTCTTGGGTTTTCTATTTCAAATGCACCATTATACTATGATATCAAAATAAAAGCCTTTGACATGTGTTTCATATTCGATGCATGCTATTTGAGTAAGCAAAACCCACGTCCTGAGAAAATGATCTAGCAACTTCCCTCTTCGTTTTCTATTTCGTTTTTCGTTTTCTGTTTTCCGCCTTTCCGCCGTTTTCTTTATCTTTATCCACCGGGTTCGTTTTTTACTTATCTTCCTCGAGGACGAGTAAGAGATAAGCTTGGGGGATTTTGATCACTCCGTATTTTACACCTTTTTCTGCATGCTTGCATGCCATTTAGATCGCTCAAATCGTGTTTTTCACGTTTATTCGACAATATTGCGATGCTTTTCACGATTTGTTGTTTTTGTCGTATTTCAGGAGATTTGGAGCGATTTGGAGTGATTCTGAGATGCACCCACTCCGGAGTGTCACCGACGACTCTCTTGAGGGGTATTTTGCTATTGGAGAGGAGTGGAAGGAGAAAGAACGTCGTAGGAGCGATGAGGAGGCGAAAATATGAATTTTGGGCACGTTGAGCATTTCACTCGGCCGAGTGAAGGAGTCACTCGGCCGACCATAGGAAGCCCGCTCGGCCGGCCAGATCGGACACGCAACAGAGCCAATATCAGCGTGCACTCGACCGAGCATCGCCATGCCACTCGGCCGAGCACCGAGTCACCCCTCGCCCGAGTGGAGCCAAGACGACGACAACAAAAGATGCCGAACTCTCTGTTTTTCGTCTGTATAGTCCCGATGACTGACTCAGCCGAGTGGAGAAAGACGGTCCGCCCGAGTGACAACCGACGTCCGCCCGAGTGACGAAAGACCGTCCGCCCGAGTGACCTCCGAGGAGACGACCCCCCGAGACCCCCAACTCTCTGTTTTTGTACATGGTTCGTCACTCGGCCGAGTGACATTTGTCACTCGGCCGAGTGAGCCATGCTGCCTGAAGCGTAAACTGCGGATTTGAGGCTGCGTAGGGGCATTTTCATCAGGATTTTTGGGCGATTTTGGGGGGTATTTAACCCCAGTTTTTAACCTAGTTTAGAGAGCCTTTTTTAGAACTTTGGCAGCCTTTTTAGATTAAATTTTTAGGGATTAGATTTAGCTTTTAGAGAGGATAGAAAAGTGATTTTTTGTTGGATGCTATCTTGTTCTTCATTGGTTTGCATCTCTCTCCCTCAAAAACTCAATTTTTGTTGATATTTTGAATATTGCTATGAATTCCATTGATTTTATTTGTGAATCTCTATTGCATTCTATTATGAATTGTGAGTAGTTCATCGTCTTAGGGCGTAGGGATGAACCCTACGAGCCCAATTTCGAATTTGTGATGAATTGGTGAAACTATTGCTAGGATTGATTAGGGTTAGTTTGGGATTACTATAATACGAATAGCTAGGGATTCATACCGATTGGGATTTGCAAGAGATTAGATCCCAATTCGATAAGAAGCCCTAGATATTCGAATTGGGTTGCAATTGAATTTCTCCGGAATCGGTTTGCAAGAGATTGGACCGAAACTAGGGTTTTCGATTACAATTCTATACCGATACCCGTTTGCAAGAGATTGGATGGGTAGGAACTATCCCAACCTAGGTCGTAGCTCGAGTTTGCACGAGAGTGGGCTCGAGATACGATTGAACGATGATGTTGATCTTCACGCTAGTTTGCCTAGGTTAGGGTTTGCAAGAGATTGGACCCTACCCTAGGTTGGCTATAGACCGACAATAGCGCGAGAGCGTGAGCTTGGTTCCACATTTAGTTGCAACTAGTTCACCCAATTTCCAAGTCTAGCAATTGTGAAACCTACGAGTCACAATGATGAGATACGGCGAGTAGAGGGGATTCCCTATCCCTAGGCGTCTTTATTAATTTGTTATTCCTTTTATATGTTTGAACGACTGTGACCGCATATTACGAACATTTCCTGACTTTTCCTATAGCCAGGTGATTCGAAGAAGACACTGTTATTAGGCCTCCCTGTGTTCGATACCCGCTCGCCGATACACCGTGCGCTTGCGGTAAGACTACGATCGTCGCCGCTCCGGGACGTGTATCCGTGGCACGATCAAATCTCCCACTAAAGCTGAACTTTTAGAAATCTATAAAGGAATGCAGCATAGAATTGATGAGCTAGAAGCTGATGTGGAATGTTATCGGAATGATAATTTTGATATGCAACAAACTAAGTATGACATGTCTATAGAAATGAAAAATATAAACAAGAGCTTGTTGCATGCAAATCTACCATTACTATGTTAGAAAAAGAGAAAGCTAGCTTGTCTGAAAAAACTGATTGTCTTTCATGTCCCTCTTTATTAAAGGATATTAGCATGTATAAGCTAGATAAGACAAAGCTTGAAGTTGAAAATGAATTGCTTTCTGAAAAGATTAACATGCTAAATCTTGAACTTAAAGAAAAAATGAGGGATTTTGAAAAGAAAGAAGAGGAAAACAAGCAAGCTTTCATTAGTAAATGCACTTTGCTTGTGAATGAAAACGATATCTTGAAATCCAAAGGCACCACCCTAGAATTGTCAATAAAGAGATTTTTCATTGGAAAACAAAATTTGGACATTATTCTTGGAAATCAAATTTATGGCAATAATAGGCGAGGACTAGGATATGGTCTTAAAAATGTTGAAAAATCAAAATATAGAAAAGTTCACATTGAATCAACAAAGGTTGGAAATTTTCATGCTAAGTGCTTTACATGTGGATGCGTTGGTCATACTTCATATCATTGCAAATATAGGAACAAAAACGTTAAGTTCAAACAAATATGGGTTCCTAAATCTTTGATGACTAACGTGAGTGGACCTTGTTGGATTCCAAGGTCACACACGACACCTCTTTTGTAGGTGGATGGAAATTTGACGAGGAGCGATAAAATGAATGTCTCATTATTTTTTAGCTCCTTAGTCAAACGGCGACGCGAAGGTATATCTCATTCTTTGAACTTAATGAATATCTTCTTAGTTTTTTTTGTGTGTGCGTGACTTTTCTTTGTTTGTCTGCTAGTAGTCGCATTGCTATGTGTGCATGATTCCTTTTTTGTTTGTGTGATTGCATCTCATGTTTGCTTTAGTACTTCATGCATATAACCAAAAAAACTGAAAATATAAAAAAAAATTGGTGCTTATATGTGTATCTTTTCTCTTTGATTCATTATTGAAGTATGCACGAATGTTTTTCATATCTATGTAGAAATTGGTGTATTATTACTTTTTGCTACATGCGCATGTTCATCTTTCTAAATATTCATGGCATGTTCAATGACTGAAAATAACTTGATTTCTACACCACCTACTTCACTTCCACATGTATTATTATTGTTGCACATTTGGAGATATCGTTTATGAAGTAGGGAAAGTGAATGTAGGAGGAAAACTTAACTGAAAATCTAAGGGATATGATATACCTTGCCATGGATAAAAAATTGAGCAAAAGAAAGTATTGTTATAAGTATTTTGAAAAAACAAAAAAAAGGTGAAAACAAAAGATAATTGCTCCGTATGGAAAATGGATACAATCCTTGGCAACGGTATTACCCACGAGTATCCAACATAAGCTTTATGGGTAAACTTTAGCGTTGGTGTATTTACTCGTCAAGCAATGCCACCCCCACATCTAAGAGTCCTTATAGGCCATGTTTTGGGGTGTGGTACCTTGAACTCATTCTTAATGAGGTGTGAAAAATCAATCCTAGGTGATAGACTGTTATTTGGAAAATGTGGATTGGTTTTGGTTGACTTTCTTAAATGATTCTCCCTTATGTGCTTCAATTTTAATCATCACACTTTACACGTTGGTGTCGAAGTCTTCGTTGTTTAATTTCATTGAATTTTGACTTGATTATTCTATGAGTGTATGCATGCAATTGTTGGTAATGGTTAATACTACTCTCTTTTTGCATGATATATGAGTTTGACTTCGTGGTATGACTTTTGATGATAACAAAAGGGGAGAAAAATTTGGGAAGATTTGGTATTTACTTGGTGTGCTTGGTATTTAGCATTTGGCACTATCTTTGTAATGCTCGTGAAAATATTATTGCTTGATTAAGGGGGAGCATGATTGAATATCGGGGAAGCACAAAAATAGGGGGAGCATGCATATTGTTAACTTTACTTATCATTGTTTGCATGTCACTATTTCATCGCATGTCACGTCGCCACACTTTCACACACACTATTTGGAACCTTAACACACTATTTGGAATATTATTGTGCAAATCTTATACTTAGTTTGTTATCATCAAAAGAGGGAGATTGTTGGTAGCAACGATCTGTGAACTTCGTGTTTGATGATAACAAACGTGTGTGAACATTTTTAACGAGTGTGTTAAGTGTTTCAGGAACGGCGAACGTGCGATTAATTCACGGAAGGATTTGGTCAAAGTGCAAAGGGGAAAGGGAGATAACCTAACTTGAGTTGACCCACATCTATTGGAGTAAAACCCTAGTCATCTCAATATAAAAACCATCAAGCTAGGGGATACCACAAACACAAGCGGCCAATACAAAAATACATAGCAAAAAAAAATAAGCCTAAAACCTAGATGCTGTAACCTCATGAATCTAAGCCAAAGAATTCCAAGAGATCAGCCGATATATTTGACCTCTCATGAAAGAAGCATTCCCAAGGCTAAATCCAAAAATATCTCCTCTCAGCCTAAGAGCCGTATCTTTGGGTTGACCTAGGGAAAAATGAAGTAGCAGCCGAATTCATTTTTTTTCCCATTCATTCAAAATAAAGTCACAGCTGGCCGCTTACTAATTAAAAGGGTTTTTTGTTCTTTTGTTTTTTAGGAGCGCCGCAGCCGCAGGTTTCAAAGCTGCTGAATTTTTTTTGAGCGTGCCCAATTGAATCTCCAAGAGAGCCGGCCTGTCATCTTGCTCGCCTCCTTCAAAATTAGTTAGCAGCCGAAATCTCCAAGCTAAAATCTCCAAGAGCACTTTCATCCCTTTTTTTGCTCCGGCCTTGTGCTTCAACATAAACAATTCAGAGAGCCAATCAAAAGGTCAGCCGCACAAAGCCTGAGAGAGTCATTGCGGTATACAGAGGAGAACAACAATTCGGCCAATCACAATTTGCCATACACATTACGGCAAACTCCTCACAAAGCTGCAACGCAACTTTACTTGATTCTCATTCAAATTAAAATAAAGGTAAGCATTATTAAGGTCTTCAATTATTTGAGTTATGAGGCCTCTTTTGTTTTTTGTGTGCAGAAGAAATCGACAGAGCAAAAGGGCGGCCATGATTTTTTTTCAAGCAAAGACACTCAACAAAAAGAGGCCGGCCGAATTCATTTGACTGCTCTTGTTGCCTGTCGAAATCAATAAAATTGTGTGCAAGATATTCGTGTGTCATCATCTAGGAAAGCTTGTTGTCGCAAGTTGCAATCTTTGGTGAGGTGCCGCAAGTTTCAATCTTTGGCGAAGGGCGCAAGTTTTCATCGAGAGGGAGGCCAAACTGTTGAGGGGACATCAGAAACCACTACTACTTGCCAGACGACTTCTGGCATGTGCCTATTGACGAAGACATCGCTGCTGCACAATCTGAGCTTTCTAAACTCAATACTTTATTATCTTGTGTAGCAATTGTGATAGATCTTCGTAGGGGAAACTTTACCATCTGTGTTACTTTTGGGGACCTGACGACTTTGAGAGTCGTCACGGAGGGAAAGCATCTGACTAGATTGAGAGTGTAGAGCACGTGGTGTGCATACGGGCTAGGTGAGAGTAGATTTGGGATCTTGACTTATTGTAGATGTACTTGATTACACATCTATCTAGTATTTGCTTTCGGGGGCTGGAGTATGTCGTGGGGACGACCGAACCAGGGTATATCTGTGCGTACTTTGTGATTTCTTTTTTATTACACTGCATGTGCTTTAACTGCGTGTGATTTCTCGTGGGTTGCACGAGAATTTTTATTAGCCTATTCACCCCCCCTCTAGGCTACGATCAGATCCAACACAACTTGTATTCAGCCACTTTGATTTCATCTCTTAGTCGGTCAAAGCACACTCACCGACCGACTAGTTGTGAAACTAGTCGGTCGGCAAGTCTTCTTAGACCGACTAGTTCTATATTCCCTGACTATTTCTTTTGGCTGTTCAGCTGTCAGTCGGTTCATGTTGAATCACCGACCGACTAGTTGAGAAACTAGTCGGTCAGTGATCCTTCTTTGACCGACTAATCTGCTTCAGAATAGAGCCGTTGGAGCATTTAATGCCACGTTTTTTGCTCTCTCTTTCCTCTATCCTATATATACTTGAAGGGCTGCTTTCATAGCATTCAAGGCTGATATTTATTGAATTTTAGAGATCAAAGAGAAGCAATTAATTCTCATTCAAAGCTCATTCATTTCTCACTTGAATCTCTTCCTCACTCTTTTTTCAAAAGAGAGATTCATTGATTGTGAGCCTTCCAAGCCAAGAGCTTGATTCTAGGTCACCAACATCTTCCTAGCCTCCCATTGCTGGTCAACATCTTGGAGCT
Organism: Scilla litardierei; assembly: GCA_030789695.1. NCBI lineage: Eukaryota > Viridiplantae > Streptophyta > Magnoliopsida > Asparagales > Asparagaceae > Scilla > Scilla litardierei. The sequence continues at coordinate 137,232,762 of CM061139.1, forward strand.
AGGGTTTGGTGCCTTCATCTTCCCCAAAATCCTTCTTGCCCTAAATCGTAAGTTTTACTCAAGGCATATGGTTTTGTGGTAAGCATTTCATATTTCAATTACTTTGATATTGCAATTTTTACTCTCGGTTGTGAGAGTTGTTTGTGATCCCGGTTTGTGGGAGTCACAATTTCATTTGTGTATGATTTGATCTTGTAGAGGTTTTCTACAAGTATTTCATAGTGCAAATTTGAGTTAGAGGTTTCTAACTCAAGTATCCGGAGGGGATCCGGGTGTTTGGGACGTAGGATCATCGGGAACAAGTCGGGGAGACTTGGGTGGATCCGAACCTGTTATATCGTTTGTTTGCGATTGTTTTCTTTGTTGTCAATATTTACATTTCCGTATTGTTGGTTGAGTTTGTAAGATAATTAGGAATTATCTTCTTAATTATTTTAAAGTAATATTCACCCCCCCTCTAGTACTTGTGCAGTAGCTACACAGGGCATTACACTAATAAAATTGAATAAGTCTCAGTCCTCTCTAATGAGGGTGAGTTAGCAAAACCCGGGGTTTAGGTAGGATTGAGTAAATTATGGATATGAGGCCTGGACTGAGAAGTTGGGGGAAATGATTATGTGATATGTGATATTTATACTCACTCGCCTTTACCGGGAGTGGAGGGGACATACGGAGGTTGTGTTATTATGTGGAGAGCCTCACTCCTGCCAGGGACGGGGGAGCCGAGAGGCCCGGTGTTGTACAGTGCCCGTGTCTACTGTGCCGTGTGCTACATTCACCCCAAATTTGGGGTGAAGTCCAGGTCCTGGTATCACACAGTTTACCCAAGTTCCAATTAATTCAATTATAAAATATTAAAATGAGAATTTGGCATGTTACTCCTTCTGCTGGTAGTACTTCCCTTTTTTCCTTTACCTGCTTCACCGGTGACACCGTGTTATGCTTGTGACACTTGTGATTCCCTTTTAAATTGTGATTGCATGAATATTTGTATCGTTATTCGTGCTAACCCTTTTTATTGCAACAGCTCGACATTGGACCGAAGGTATGAGCCCTTACTTAGCTATTTATTTTTCATTACGACACTTAGATTGCATGCCTTATTTCTTTTGCCTTGTCTTGTGGATTAATAACCTTAAAACGGTGTTCCAAATTCAAGTTGGTTCCTACTGGGGCACGCATTGACGTGATCCTCCCTATTTTTTAGGTAGCAGAGGTAGCATGGTTGGAGGTGACTTGGAGTTGGGTTTCAGGGGTAGCACTTGGTGTGAGTTGTAGCTTATGTAGTGACATGGTTGTCTTGGAGGTGGAGAGTGATGGTGTATATGTAGTGGTGTACCTGGCTATGTAAAATAATGGAAGTTGTTATATATGATATGTTGTTATTGATCTAAGTTATTTATGGTGTTGTTTTGACATTACTGTGAATCTTCACTTGTACTATCCCAGCATGTGTGCAGTGGCCTGCTTGTTTAGTTTCTCCTTTCTCTTTCTTTTCCTCTCTCATCACCTTCACTCTTCAGGATACTAGGAAAAAACATTGATTAATACCAGGTATCCTGGGGAACGGGGCGTGACACAATCCCTTCTACATTTTTCCTCTCCATTATCTTCTTTTTCTCTTCCCCATTTTCCCCAGGCCAACCTCCCCGTTTTGCTTGCTGCCAAACTTCCCCAGGCCGAAAATTCTAGGGTCAGGCCGAAACTCCCAAGCAAAGGAGAAGAAGAAAAGAAGAGGAAGGGAGGGAAGAAAGAAGAAGGAAGAAGAGAAGAAGTAAGCCCTGAGCCCACCCTCTCCATCTATTCTTTCATCTTCGCCAATGATTCTCAACCCCATGGCCGAAAATCCCCCTTTGCCTGGCCGAATTCTGTTACTGCTAAAATTTCCAAGCAAAAAGAAGGGGAGAGGAGGAAGAGGAGGTTAGGGCTTTGGAATTGAAGACGAGATTGATGGTGAGTCATGAAATTGAAAGAGATGATTATGGCTTGAAGCTTGAAGAGGATGGGTTCCCTCTAATTTTGGGGTTGGTGTTGGGATTCAAGGAGGAATTGGGGGAATTTCGAAATTAGGGCTTCGGTGTTGGAGGAGGGAATTCATGATGGCTTCTTTGCAATCAATGGGGGATTTCCTCTAATTGGAAGAGGATCTTGCATCTTGGTTGAGGTAGGATTCCAATCCCAATTCATATGCTTTATTCCATCTTGTTTGAATTCCAAGTTAGCATCTTTAGGGTTATGTAGCAATAGTTTTGGGTTGATGCATTCAAACTTTATTTGGGATGTTATGTTAAATTACTTGGTGCTATAATTACATTTCATGTTGCCCTTATATGTTTTGTTTCACTAATTAGGAGTAATTGCTCTTATTTGGAAGTTGCTCTTACATGTGGTATGAAAATTACTAGATGCTCTTAATTATTGGGATTTTGGAAAATTACTAGTCAAATTGCTTATTATCAATCATTGGGATGTTCATTTGTATGAAATTACATACATGTGGTACGTAGGAAACCATCTTCAAATGGTTTGTTATTCCAAGTCCAACCAATCGTGCTAATGAGGTTGTCTCTAATTTTGGGTAGTACGTTTGTTTCATGCTATGGAGTATGATATGTTCGGTTAATTTTGCTTAAGACCCAATTAATTTGTTGAGTTGAAATTGTAGGAGGTATTGAAATTAGTCATGATATGGTTTAGTTGAAATAAGTAGAATTGTTCTTAAAGTTCGATTTTCTTGATTAAGTTGAAATTGACGCAAGTTGAATATTGGAAGCTTTATTTTCCCCTTCCCCTGCATGAAAAGTGCTAATTAGGTAAATCATGTGAATTGTTTAATTTTCATATGTGTGCACTCAAATAAGATGAGAGGTTGCTTAACTTCTTATATGGGCAATTAATTGAGATGAGATGTTGCTTTAATATTCATTTGAGATGAGAAGTAAACTAGTGTATAAGGTGTTGCTTTAACTTTGTTTGGTGTAGAAAGGTTTTGGGTAGGGGAACGAAGTGTTGCTAAAATTTCACATAAACTCCTCATGAAACATGAAACTTTATCTTTAAATTTCTCTTGTATGAGAATGGGCCATGTTATGTGATGTTACTCTCATATTGGGTGGAATTGCCCTCATTTTGACATATGGCATAATTTGATTAAATGAAATGGCTTTCATTTCGTTGTAGTGATTACATGAAATTACTTTAATTTAGCTATGGGATGGAGGGAGTTGGAAATCGATGCCTTTACCGTCTTGTTTCACTTAAATCTTTTCCAATCCCCTTTGCATGAATTGGGTGAATTAAGTAAGTTAAGTGGAAAATAGGTGTTGACATGGAAGCCTAAACCATGTAGAAAGCTTTAAGTTAATTGGGTTGAACTTTATGTTGCAAGTTCTAATTAAGATTGAATTCATAGGTTATGTTGACATTAAAAGAGAAAAGTACTTCTTTATGTCGCCTTTAGTGGTTTGTTGTTACTAGTGGAAGGTTACCAAAGAAGTTGACTTTAATTAGGAATATGCATACCTTTCCATGCCATGAAATTTACCATTTCACTAACAAGATGCTATCTTGCTAATAGCCTCATGTTGCCTCCCTTGAATGTGTTAGCTTACTTTGGTTGCTAAATTGCTCGTGCCTAAAATAAAGTTGATATCTTTGATTCAAAAGTGTGATGTTTATTGTAATATTGGCAAGATACTCTCTTTTCATGCAAGGAATGATATTTATTCCAAGTCCATGCCTATGTTTCCATTTTTATGAAATATGTAAGCCATGGTTGTCTCTCTCTTTATTGTGTTGAAGTGGAAATCTTCACATGTTGTGGCAAACTCTTTTTTTGATATTTTGGCCTTGGGCCTCTTGTAATATTTTGATGTGGCAATGTAAGCATGGTGGTGTTGGAAAGAAGAAATTTGAAAGAAAGCAAAATGCAAAGACTGTAATATGCACCCATACACATGGGTTGTGATATGATGTGATTAGGACACGAGGTGGAGTGCACGGGCATAGACAAAGTGCCGCAGTAGGAGGCGGGTGAATACGCCGTTGGCCACCTCTTGATCCATTAGGTGGCTCCACGTTGATAACGGAATAGAATCGCTTGCACGTGCACGCCGGCACATTCATAGGATCCCCATTGCATTGAATTGCATTGCATTGCGTCGCATTGTTTGTGTTTTATACGCATCATGGCATCATTGAGCATCACGTGTGATTGGTGGTTATATATGTGTGATTGTTACCTTTTGGGCATGAATGTTGCCATGAATGCATAGGTGCTTGAAATGGTTGTATGCTTGAAAGTGGGGTTGGCGGTTATTAGTAGTTGAACTTGGGTAGTGGTTGTGTTGTTATTGTTAGTGGTACTATTAATGCTATTGATGTTGGCATTATTATTGTTGCTATTGGCGAAGTTGTTGTCATATGTTATTTGGTTCATGGTAGTTCACGTTTTCTCATTATGCTACATGCCCGTTTGCATTAATTTTTCATATGTTAGTTTCATGTAGTCTTTTGCTAGCTCACAATTATATGCTTGTAGGCCAATCATGTTACCTATTCATGTTTTATTAATTGTTATGGGAATTAAATGGGTGCTTTAGTAGATGCTTCCAAATGCTAAATCCGTGATTCCATGACAAATTCATGTATGTATCTCATTAATGTGTAAAATTCCAATGTATACAATTTATTAGAATTGTTCAAATGGAAACATGCTATATATTGGCCATGCCTTGAGGTGCATATGTGGAATGGTTTCTTATGGCACTTCTCTTATGATTCCTTGTTTAAGGGTATGTTTGTTTTATGGTTATAACAGGTTTCTCTTGAAATATTACTTATGTTGTAATTGGAAAAATTGATAAATACAAGAGAAACTCTGTCGAAATTTTTGGTGAGCATTTCGAAAGCATTCTATATCATCTAAGCTTTAGAAACCTACATCAGGACTACACCAAAATGCCACTTGCTAACTCTCTTAAAATCCCATGTTTAAATGAAAACCCGTTTAAAAACTTAGGATAAAAGAAAACTTAGAAGTGAATGAGGTGACTTGGGTTTCTTTTGGTATTTGCTAGTAGTGGTATTTGGGATGATGTTATAATGCTAGGTCTAGTTTCCTGTTACCGTACATCTCTCTGTCTGTAGCACTCACTTTGTTTTGCAGGTTCTCATTTGCGGCAGGTATGTGATTTGTTGGTTATGTCATTTACATTGTCCCTACCATGTTACGTTATGAGTTAGATTATAGACTATTGTAACGAGCATACCATTCCTTTGCACCATGTGAGTTGGGTTTGGTATTCCTACTGGGTCACGCTGTGACATGTCCCCGTTGATATTTTTCAGATGTTGGTTCGTGGAGTTGGAGGCCCACGAGTCCAGTTGGTTGGAGTTGGTTGGAGTTGAGGGTTTTGAGAGAGTGTGAGAGATTTGGGTGAGTGTTATTGTACTTCGGCGAGTTGTGGGTTTTATATTGTTTAAGAGATGTGACTTATATGTTGTATTTGAGTTCTGTATAAGTGATGTTGTACTTGGAAGTTGTATAAACAGTTTGTGTATGCTTATCAGTGTTTGGTTCGACTGTCTCTTTTGTGTTTTTGCGACATCTGGAATGCTACAGGTACTATCCCAACAGTGCACAGTGGACCTGCTTGAGTTTTGAAATTTTGTATTTCCATCGTAACACCCGCCTCTTTGGGAATACCTGATACGGAATCGTACTAATCGGGTATCTCGGGGAGCGGGGCGTTACATTTTTGGTGGCCCATGCATGCATGTCACCGCACTGCGGCTGTGTAGGATTAGTACGTGTAGTACCCCAGTGTTGAGAGTAGTTGAGTCCTAAGGTGGGTAGAGTCCAGCCTTGGAATATGACCTGGATATCAGAAGCTTGAGGTGTAGAACCCATGAGGGTGGACATTAGAGTGTTGCATGAGTATGTATGGTTATGCATATGTATGTGTGTATGTATGTGTTGATAGCTATATAGGTTTTGAATGGCTTGTCGAGTATATTAAGACGATATACTCCTATGTGTAATTATGAACATATGTGACTCTAGTATATGTATGAATGAGTATATGGTTATGTGATTGTATTTGAATTGTATGTGTTTATAACTGAGTAACATATGAGTAGTGTGTAAACTTGAGTTATCTATTTGATGGAGGTGCATGTAGTGTATCGATTCATTGCATGGTGGCTATATACTTGTAACGACCAGTCTTTATTGATGATATTATCTGTATTTCTCTAATATAATTTTTCGTCCGTATCCGTAGTTAGACGTATCTGTCCCGGTGCACGTGCCAACCTTTTCATGTTAATTATTTCAATTATTATTTTATGACGCCTAGTTAATTTCTTATTATTATTATTATTGTTATTAATATTATTATTGAGTATCTCTGGTTAAATAATGATAAACTTTCAAAATTTTGAATTCGAATTTCAAATCTTTTTAGTCAATGAAACCTTCCTATTAAAAGATCTATTTAAACCTATTGATTAGACCTAATTTCCCTCGATTACATCCTTTAACACACACACACACACACAAAAGAGGACAAAGAAAACACAGACTACCCTAAACCTAGGACCCCACCCCCCTTCACGTTTTGTCCCACACACGCGTTACCTGATCAGCTAACATATTTTTTTGACACCTAGGCTAGCATACGCATCCTGACATTTGCAAATCCCACCCAAGGAATTATCAGCAGCTCTAATATATTAAACCTAGGCAACTTCCTTCAAACTGACCCCTACAAATATTTACCCAAGCCTACACAAAATGTAACCCAGCCTACATCCTTGACCCAAACAAAATAATAATAAAGGAAGCCATCCCCCTATCCTCCTATTAATAAAACCCTATGACTAAATTTTCCCTACAGCCTCCATCACACAGTAGGTATTATAAGTAAAAACCCTAGACCCTAAACCAAAAGCCTCACGTGCTGCCTCACACCACAACTATTTATTTTAACCAAAGGCTATAACATGCTGTCATATAAACCCTAGGGCTACCCTCTAATGATAGCCGCCGGCCCTATCACCTTCTCCACGGAAACAACCACTGCGCCCAGCCCTTCTTCTCGCGGTGCCTCCTCCCCTCAAGGCCGCACCGCCCTCATTCCCATTTCTTCTCCACACAAGAGCAGCAGGCATCGGCCTCGTCCTTCTCCTCGTGCGGCCTTTTTCACTCGTGCAGACCGCCGGGAACGCTGCAACAGTTTCACCCACGACCTCCCCTTCCACCGGCGTGCCCAGCTGCCCCACGGCCTCCCACCAGCGCCATGAACACCCTCTCCACCTCCACATGCGAGGGTGACGCTGACAGCCCGCAGGCGACCAATCCACCTTGCAAACCCCCTGACGGCCTCATCCTCGCGTCGTCCAGCAGCCGCGCAATGCCAAGAGCTGATCCTCCCCTCCGACAGCTACCCACCGGCCAGATCTCCGAGCTCCGGCCTCCTCCCATCTCAAAACCTGACTAGAGCTCTCCCTCGCCTCCTCTCAACTGTTCGGAACCCCGCGAGGAGCTACGCTGCTACTGCGCTAATGCTGTTGCCACCAGCAGTCCCTCAAGCAACAAGAGCAGCCGCTACTGCCTCTCTGCGCGTCGTCGATGGATCCCCAATGCCCAACGTCGGAGTTTTCACACCGTACGCGTCGTCGTTGCTCGTGGTCGTCATCCGATCCCTCGCTCCACTTCAGGTTGGTAGATCTACCCCTAAACTCTCAACCCACACCATAAAGTAGAGAAACCTAATAAAACATGTTGATTAGACGTCGTAGGGACTTTTTGAAATCTGATCTGAACTGAAAAACGTGATTTCTGATTTTATACTCTGCCAAAACAGCGAACCAAACCCTCCACGGCGTAGTACTCGTCGAGACGATTCCAACGACACCAAGAACGCCAAAAACAGGCAAGTATATAATTTGTTATGATTTTTAGAAGTTTCGGCACGTTTACGCCGCCTTCCTGTTTTGCTGTGTAACTCAAAATTTAGATGTGAAATGACGTACAAAACTGACACCATAATGACTAGGACGAAAATTGGGATCCAACGGTATATCATACGATATATCCCCAATTTAAACAACTAGAGAAAGAAATTGTTTCTGCAACAAGTTGAACAAAAAGGACAAAATCGTCATTATTTGAAATTATGGAACCGGTCGTTCGACCCGCTTCCGCTTTGCAGAACTGTCACTATAAAACTTTAAAATTGATAACAGTGAAATTCAGTGAGTCCTGACATGTTTAACAGTATGGACATCGTGAAATCGTGCGCCTCGAAGGCGGTATCGTGGTATCGTGATGTCGTGTGAGTCGACTAGGCCGGCTCGTGTTCCGGCAAAACTTTTGGGTGGGGTTAGGGTTGAGCGGCCACTGGGCGTATGAAAGGTACTCTCCTCAAGAGCACCACCCGACGCGGTGGGTTAGTGTCAATCACGGTAAGCCCCCGTGAGAGGAACGACCTTCTCATCACGACCTAAAGGCGAGAACCCTAGATTAGATGTGAATTCTTGACATGGTCATTGTAACGCTAACTTGATCATCGTGAATATTGAAATGCTAACAAACTCTGAGAATCTAACTTTAAACTTTCCATCGACTAGAACTGCATGCTAGGATTGTTACTTTCTGCCCTGTAATTGTTAAATGTTAATTGCTGCAGTCGTTTCTTTTAAATTTAATGATGCTTCTAAATTTCATATACTCGTTATATACTTCGCCTTGGGATGCTAACTCTTTCTTGTAGACCCCCTAGCTGACATACATTCATGTTTGTGGATGTATGTCAGGTTCAGAGCTTGAGTACCACCTGACTTGGAGAGCCAGAGTTGTCAAAGACGTCAAGACGTTTTCTGCAGAGGACTAGAGTCTCTTTTCCGTCATTGCTTTGAGTTTTTAGTTTAGTTCCTTGTAGCAGGACTAGTGTTTGGTTGTAGTTTCCTTTAGCCATGCTGAGGCCCTGTTGTTTTATTTTCTGTACGAACAATTCTGGAAGTGCCCATTTAATTTAATGAAATGTTTTCTGGTTGTTCTGATACGCAAATGCAAGGACCCTTTTCTGTTTTTTATCACAGACGCTTATTGAACTCGAGCTTCACCGCTCCAATTCAAGCGGGCCGTGTAACGTTCTCGCTTCCGGTGTCTTTTGGGAAGCGGGGCGTTACAGGTTTTAGTGGTGGCCCATGCAGGTCATGCAACTGCGAAGTTCAGAACAATTAGAACACTTTTCATTAGCCAAAAATATCCAGAATGGTTCGTACGCGAAATTATTCGAATATCTTGTCTCAGCACGATAGGAAACCGATACCAGGATGATAGGAATAGATAGACGCTTGTGCTCGTTAATTAGACACCCTTGCCATGACTTGGTATTATCATCTTAGGAGTCAACCTGTCGGTTGATCATCCAGCTCTAACCTTATTAAACTTTCGAGTTTCGTTAATCATTCGCTTAGGTTTATCGAATCTAGGGCCCAACCGACCGTGGCGATCGTTACCAAGCCAGTCGAACCTGAGACATCTGCATGGAGTAGACTTCGAGGAATAGGATATTCCAGATCTATAGATAAGATCTCGATCTCGATCCCCGACGAACCCTCACATCGGCTTCCCCAACACCGTCTAGTTCTTTGACGAACCTTAGTGCTAAACCTTAGTCGACACAATGATTATTTCCCCCTGATTTTATTATTTTATAGTCATTACACTTCCATGTTAATGATCGTAGAAAGCCACCGTAGCGTATTCACAGAGTTACTTCTTAGTCGTCATTACGCTTCAATCGTCGAACCTGATTCTTGTCCTCGAATCACATAAACTCTTCATATCCGCCATTTTTAACCTTGAACCCCTCCTTCCAAAAAGATATTTTCGATATTTCATTTATTGAATTCTTCGCTAAGTTTAAAATTCTTTCGAAAAACTTTTACTAGATTCTCTACACTTCAGTTGACTTAAACCCAATCTTGATATGAAACTTTTCTGACGTGATTTTTAATTACTATCTTATAACGATTTCCTAACATTCATCTCTCGCACTTCTATTTCGCATACCCTCGTGTAGCCACTCTATTTGGCTCATGTAAAGAACTTCCTTTTAAACTTTGTTTCTATTTTTGCTAGTTCAAAATATCATCTCCATTTCTTGCTAACATATTTCAACACAGTCACTCCTACATATTTTTAAAATACTTTCCTAAGTTAAATAGAACTTCAAAATACTGCGTGTTAGTTTTATAATCATTGTCTTCAAATATTTTAAGAAAAGAAATTTTTTTCTTTACAGACCTATTTTCCATATGCAAAACAAGTACCACATCACTATGACCATATTACTCTTCACCAATTATTTGACTAATCATATTTTACATTTTAACTTATTCCATAGGTTCACTATTTTACGATGTTATTTTACACATATCCTTATCTTCTTACTTCAATTATTCACAAATATTTTATGTGACCCAACCAGCTAACCTCATACCCATGTCACATTCGAAACCGTTCATCACAACATTAACTCGTTGCCTCATTCTTGCACCTTGCTTAGTTATCACATTAGAGCTTATCTTTTCTTATGTCAGCCTTAGTTTAAGTATAGTGGGACCATTAGCCTGATTGTGGTGTTGTGGTGCATGTATATAGATAGTGACTGTGGACCAGCGTATGCTAATATCTATATACCACCAATGTATGAGTGTGCTTACCCTTAGGATATTAATATGGAGTGATTGTCTATCGTGTCATATGTGCATGTACGGTAATTTGTGATATATATGTATATAGGCGAGTATAGAATAGTAAGTGTTATGTTTATACTTAGGCGAGTAATTGACTATATCATTATAGGAATATTAGGTTTAGTTTTGGCCAGTTACTAGGAGTATATGTACCATAGTTGTACTTATTAATGTTTGTAATTGGATGCTGGTATAGTGATATGCGTGTTAGGTGCAATGTTAAAAGGTGTACGCATAGTTGTGCGTGCAGATTTATTGTGTGATGGCATGTCTGTGTGTACTTGTGCGTATATATGTATGTGGTTAGTTATAGGTGTGTGTATATATATATATATATGTATTGTATGAGTAAGTGTGTTGTATGTGTAGTAAGATTATAATGTATTACCCCTACGGGATGATGTGTGAGCACGTGTATACCAGGAGGAATGCATGGTCGTATGTTTGTGACTATGTATATGTGAATGTATGAAATAGTATGCTAGCCCTATACAAATAACCATGGCTTTGTGTACCGGCGAGTGTATATGTGACATATATAGATATGAGATAAGAGTGTGGTAGTGTGAGTAAGTATATGCATGTAAAATGAACGTATGTATAGGTATTTGAAAGTGTGTGATATATGAGTAAGTGTATGCATATGGATGTATATGGTTTCATTATAATGTATGTATGCCGGGATAGAATAACCTTAGTGTCGAGGTCTGCTCACCCCTGTGTCGGCAGTCTGAGGACGGACTTGATCCTAAGGTGGGTAGATTACGATGACCCTAGTGCTAGGAGTAACGCTTGTATAAATCTGTGTGTGGTGTAATGTATTACGTGCATGTATATACGTGTAGTGATTTGTAATAGTATGTGTGTATATGGTAATATGCGGTATGTAAAAGTGGCTGTACGATTTAAGTGCTAATTGACTAAGAATGGTTGTATTTTTATTAGTGGTACGTTTATATGACATGTGATGCTATGTCGGTATAGATTGTGAGTGTATAAGATATAGGGTATTACATTGTGAATTTGTAATAATGTGTGAGTGCGAGGTGATGGCACACCTACAACTAGTAAATCGGTGTGGTCGGGTGTCACTATTCACCCGAGTATGATGTTGGATGGTATTATATTAAATGTGTTATGTTAATACGTAGTTAGTAATGTGTGTATGTGTATTGCTACTACCAATGTCATGTACGTTGATTAGTCTTATCAGTGGTAATAATATTGGTGTTGATGTGGGTATTAGAAATACTATTTGGTTGTGGCATGTTGGTTATTTGTCGTGTGTATACACTAGAAGAGAGATGCGAGTATTACCCTAATATTTTCCCGGTACCTTAGCGGATAAGATTCCGAGGGCGGAATCATTTTTAAGGTGGGTAGGATGTAACGACCGGTCTTTATTGATGATATTATCTGTATTTCTCTAATATAATTTTTCGTCCGTATCCGTAGTTAGACGTATCTGTCCCGGTGCACGTGCCAACCTTTCCATGTTAATTATTTAAATTATTATTTTATGACGCCTAGTTAATTTCTTATTATTATTATTATTGTTATTAATATTATTATTGAGTATCTCTGGTTAAATAATGATAAACTTTCAAAATTTTGAATTCGAATTTCAAATCTTTTTAGTCAATGAAACCTTCCTATTAAAAGATCTATTTAAACCTATTGATTAGACCTAATTTCCCTCGATTACATCCTTTAACACACACACACACAAAAGAGGACAAAGAAAACACAGACTACCCTAAACCTAGGACCCCACCCCCCTTCACGTTTTGTCCCACACACACGTTACCTGATCAGCTAACATATTTTTTTGACACCTAGGCTAGCATACGCATCCTGACATTTGCAAATCCCACCCAAGGAATTATCAGCAGCTCTAATATATTAAACCTAGGCAACTTCCTTCAAACTGACCCCTACAAATATTTACCCAAGCCTACACAAAATGTGACCCAGCCTACATCCTTGACCCAAACAAAATAATAATAAAGGAAGCCATCCCCCTATCCTCCTATTAATAAAACCCTATGACTAAATTTTCCCTACAGCCTCCATCACACAGTAGGTATTATAAGTAAAAACCCTAGACCCTAAACCAAAAGCCTCACGTGCTGCCTCACACCACAACTATTTATTTTAACCTAAGGCTATAACATGATGTCATATAAACCCTAGGGCTACCCTCTAATGATAGCCGCCGGCCCTATCACTTTCTCCATGCAAACAACCACTGCGCCCAGCCCTTCTTCTCGCGGCGCCTCCTCCCCTCAAGGCCACACCGCCCTCATTCCCGTTTCTTCTCCACACAAGAGCAGCAGGCCGCGGCCTCGTACTTCTCCTCGTGCGGCCTTTTTCACTCGTGCAGACCGCCGGGAACGCTGCAACAGTTTCACCCACGACCTCCCCTTTCGCCGGCGCGCCCAGCTGCCCCCACGGCCTCCCACCAGCGCCGTGAACACCCTCTCCACCTCCACATGCGAGGGCGACGCTGACAGCCCGCAGGCGACCAATCCACCTTGCAAACCCCCTGACGGCCTCATCCTCGCGTCGTCCAGCAGCCGCGCAATGCCAAGAGCTGATCCTCCCCTCCGACAGCTACCCACCGGCCAGATCTCCGAGCTCCGGCCTCCTCCCATCTCAAAACCTGACTAGAGCTCTCCCTCGCCTCCTCTCCACTGTTCGGAACCCCGCGAGGAGCTACGCTGCTACTACGCTAATGTTGTTGCCGCCAGCAGTCCCTCAAGCAACAAGAGCGCCGCTACCGCCTCTCTGCGTGTCGTCGATGGATCCCCAATGCCCAACGTCGGAGTTTCCGCACCGTACGCGTCGTCGTTGCTCGTGGTCGTCATCCGATCCCTCGCTCCACTTCAGGTTGGTAGATCTACCCCTATAACTCTCAACCCACACCGTAAAGTAGAGAAACCTAATAAAACACGTTGATTAGACGTCGTAGGGACTTTTTGAAATCTGACCTGAACTGAAAAACGTGATTTCTGATTTTATACTCTGCCAAAACAGCGAACCAAACCCTCCACGGCGTAGTACTCGTCGAGACGATTCCAACGACACCAAGAACGCCAAAAACAGGCAAGTATATAATTTGTTATGATTTTTAGAAGTTTCGGCACGTTTACGCCGCCTTCCTGTTTTGCTGTGTAACTCAAAATTTAGATGTGAAATGACGTACAAAACTGACACCATAATGACTAGGACGAAAATTGGGATCCAACGGTATATCATACGATATATCCCCAATTTAAACAACTAGAGAAAGAAATTGTTTCTGTAACAAGTTGAACAAAAAGGACAAAATCGTCATTATTTGAAATTATGGAACCGGTCGTTCGACCCGCTTCCGCTTTGCAGAACTGTCACCATAAAACTTTAAAATTGATAACAGTGAAATTCAGTGAGTCCTGACATGTTTAACAGTATGGACATCGTGAAATCGTGCGCCTCGAAGGCGGTATCGTGGTATCGTGATGTCGTGTGAGTCGACTAGGCCGGCTCGTGTTCCGGCAAAACTTTTGGGTGGGGTTAGGGTTGAGCGACCACTGGGCGTATGAAAGGTACTCTCCTCAAGAGCACCACCCGACGCGGTGGGTTAGTGTCAATCACGGTAAGCCCCCGTGAGAGGAACGACCTTCTCATCACGACCTAAAGGCGAGAACCCTAGATTAGATGTGAATTCTTGACATGGTCATTGTAACGCTAACTTGGTCATCGTGAATATTGAAATGCTAACAAACTCTGAGAATCTAACTTTAAACTTGCCATCGACTAGAACTGCATGCTAGGATTGTTACTTTCTGCCCTGTAATTGTTAAATGTTAATTGCTGCAGTCGTTTCTTTTAAATTTAATGATGCTTCTAAATTTCATATACTCGTTATATACTTCGCCTTGGGATGCTAACTCTTTCTTACAGACCCCCTAGCTGACATACATTCATGTTTGTGGATGTATGTCAGGTTCAGAGCTTGAGTACCACCTAACTTGGAGAGCCAGAGTTGTCGAAGACGTCGAGACGTTTTCTGCAGAGGACTAGAGTCTCTTTTCCGTCATTGCTTTGAGTTTTTAGTTTAGTTCCTTGTAGTAGGAATAGTGTTTGGTTGTAGTTTCCTTTGGCCATGCTGAGGCCCTGTTGTTTTATTTTCTGTACGAACAATTCTGGAAGTGCCCATTTAATTTAATGAAATGTTTTCTGGTTGTTCTGATACGCAAATGCAAGGACCCTTTTCTGTGTTTTTATCACAGACGCTTATTGAACTCGAGCTTCACCGCTCCAGTTCAAGCGGACCGTGTAACGTTCTCGCTTCCGGTGTCTTTTGGGAAGCGGGGCGTTACAATACTGTATGTGATATGCACATGTAGAGTGTACAGCTGCATGAGTGGATCCCTGAGCTCCACCCATATATGTGTGAATATGTCTTAATAGTACTATTGTTATGAGTGGGTGTATATGATGAGTATATGATAGATGCATGGCTATAAGCTGGTACGCTTTTAGTATGGATATCTGTGTATTGATATTAACATGTAAGACTCTGTGTGAAGATATATATGCGAATGTTGGATGGATATTAAGGGACATACATGATTGTATGTCTGGGTATAAGAGGTGCATGTGTTTATGTGTTAATGAATGGTAGCCTATAATGTGTATCATAATATTATATAATTGATTGATCTCTAGGTCGTCTATAGATATGGTGTGTTATCTGTATGGATCCTTGTGTTCCACTCAGGTATGAGTGGGCATGCAATTAGAGTTGTGTGTTTAATATATGTATATATGTTAGATGTATACAGTTGCATGTCTGGTTGTAAGCGGGTGCGCTTACACCGGTGTTAGGATAGATATATAGTGATATCTGGGTGTATGGATGTTGATGTGTAAGACTTTAGGTATGACATGTGTGTGTATGTTTTAATGTGTACCTGGTGACATGGTGGTTGTATGTCTCAGGATAGCAGTGCATGCAGTATACTTGAAATGTTATGCTTGTGTTGAAGGTATAAGAATGTGCTTTATCTAGGTGATAAGGTAGAGTGACCCTATATATCTCTATTCACCCTCAGCGATATCCTAAGTTAGAAAGTTCGAGGACGAACTTTATTTTTAAGGTGTGTAGATTGTAATGACCGTATGTGGAAAATACGATTTGCGTGTATGCGTATAGTAATTTTGGTGTGTGCATAGTAAATTCCTACATGTATGGCTAAGGTGACTATGATATACTTTGGATATATAGGTGATTGCGTGTGGTTGGATAGTAAATTGATATTATTGTTAGCAGGCTATCGATGTTCATTAGCGTGCTTAGCAATTTTAGTTGGTAAGTGTATATAGTGAAATGGTGTGTTCATGATAATTGGTGATACTGGGATAATTATTAATGAAAGATCTGTTATGAATCAACTATTGAGGGGAGAGCCCTCAGGTCTATATTTATAGGCAATGAGGAGAATACAAGATGGGTTTACAATGATATGGGCCTATCTCTAGGATAGCCCAGAATCTCACCCAACTACGGTTAAATACCCGTTCACAACACTCCCCCTTATCCAGCCATAGGTGTGGACTTTGCTCGTGAATGCTTCAGGATTCTGAGCGTAGAAGAGTCTCACATGGGGTGGATACTTCAGGATCCTGAGTTGGTGAGATTTGCCTCGTTAAAACCTTTAGCTATGGAAAACCCAGTGGGAAAAACCATAGTTAAGGAAAAAGAGTGCAAACGCTCTTTAACTCCCCCTGATTTGTACATGTGACTCTGCTCATGAATACTTCTGGATTCTGAGCGTCACAGAGGGGTGGATACTTCGGGATCCAGAGTTGATTTGATTTGCCTCGTTAAAACCTTTGGCTATGGAAAACCCAGTGGGAAAAACCATAGCTAAGGGAAAAGAGTACAAATTCTGTCAACTCCCCCTGATCTGTAAAAGCTCTTAGGCTTTCAGATCTCGTAGGCTTATATCATCACTCCTATTTACAATATTCCAAAAATGTACACAGATTACAAATGTTATCACCATCAAGCAGCTGCTGAATCCAGAAACTCTGGAGAGGTGTGCTAAGTTTCGTCGCCTCTGATGTGGTCTTCAGACTATATGGTCAGCTCCACAGAACCAGCCTCTATCCCAGTCGTCACTGGGATGTGATGTACCACCAGGCGCCCTTAAATACACCTATTGGTGTGATTCTGGAATGGTGAGTATCTCGGAATTGATAGGATGATGTTGCCTTCATAAGTTGCTTTGCATATTTGCAGTAGATGGCCATCCCACTGTGGGTACCCATTCTGTGATTTATCAGTATAGGGACCGGACCTGTAACCTGCATTTGCACAAACATTGGAGGATGCTACTATAATTTGTAAGTCCAAATCTTTCGACCCTTGGAGGAAGCGCAGAAGGCTTGACTCCGGTCTAATGGCCCTAGTGAGGTGCCAACTATCTCTGGCTAATGAGTTAACTGCAATTGCTATACCGGGACACATGCAGTTAGCCAGGAGTGCATGATTGCACTTAGATAAGGGACTTTAGGACCAGTTATATCCTCCCCCTCTTCCAGCGATCGGAAGGGTTCTTTTTTGTACATCTATTGAGTATACTAGCGTAGGTGTACTTTGGATGACAATGGTCCTTTTAATTTCTCCAACGCGCTTCTGGGCGTTTATAACAGGATTCTATGAGCCATGACTTTATATTTGCCTAGGTCTTTTTATTTCATGTTTAAAAGTCAGGCTTGTACATTTATTTCGGTTTTCTCTTCAGGAGATCCGATGAGATTTTAGTTGTCTCCAACTATGATCTCTAATCCTGTTCTTTGCACAGATGCAAAGACAACCTTCAGTAGGAATCATTGACTTGTCAAGTGATTCTCTTGGTTGTACATTTATTTGTTATACTTATATTTCTTTATTTGAATAGGCGTCCCGAAGTCTATTAAGGCATTTTAAGGAAATATGGAAATTATCTTTACAAGATATCCACGAAGGTATGCTGTCACAACATCCAATAACAGCATATTCATAATTTTCCTTCGCCAAATCGTAAGGTAGTCGCTTTTGATAACTTAGGGAGACTGATGCATCATTTATGAGACATGCTCATTTGAATTTGTTCGATCCCTAGTTTCAGCGAAATTTTCCTCGGGCTATAGGTTGTACCTTATAGCATACGATTTTGTATTTATTTTTCTTATGTGTGCAATACTTTGTTTTATCCACAGGTTTGAAACCTTTTTGGTGTCAGGACTTCAGGTCCGAACGTTTCACGTTTCATAAGTGAGTCCAGCTCATCTTTTATTGCCACGTTCCACATTTTTGGCCAATCTCTACGTTTCCTTCTAGCAACGGAGTGTGGAACGATAATTTATAAACATCATCACCATTGCGATGTATATGTCAATATGATACGTGAATACATTATCGACAATTTATGTTCTATCTGTCCAACACCTCCCCAGTACGTACAACATTTAATTAATTTCACTTTTTCCCGGCAATTCCTCTGCAGTGGATTCCGGGAAGGGTGATGGTGTGGACAGGAGCTCATTGTCTTGTGGTAGTATTGTCTTAAGGTCTCCAGGAGTTTCTTGTCCTAGGAGCCTGGTGGTCTGCCTCTTTTCTGTTGAGGATCAGCCACTTCTGCTGCTGGTGGATTGCATCCATTCTCGGGGATGTCAATCCTAGCTGGAGTTTTTGCAGCAGGGATGTGTGATCTGACAATCTTCTGGTTGTCAATAAATGATTCCGGTAATTGGTAGACAATTTTCTGTATGTGGAGGATCTTCGGGATCTCATCTACACATTATGTTGTTACCGGATCATAGTGGGTCAAACTTTTTGTATCCCACGTTGTAATTTTCTTCGCGCCAGATTTTCTAGTATCTGGGCATATTTTTGGGAAACTCGTCTCATCGAAATCACAGTCTTCAAGATGTGCCTTAAATGCGTCCCCGTTTGGGGTTCTAGGTATCTTATAAGTGAGGGTGAGTCAAACCCTGCATGGATACCTAGGCGACGTTGAGTACCGTTTTGGTCCTCTTTGGTGGTGCAATGGGGATTTAAGACTGCGCGACCGAAGATTCTCAGATGAGAAATGTTCGGTGGCATTCCATATGCAAATTGCATTGGAGACTCTGACCTCCAGAGGGTCTTATTTTCATTTACGATGCAGCATGCAGAGTTTGCATGTCCCCATGCATCCATAGGCAATCGGGATTTAATGGACGTTTAGTCCATTGGAGTCTACTTTTCAGTGACTCTGCCGACCCATTTTGGGTATGAACATGCGGCACTTGTATGTTCATTTTCAATTCCCGTTGATTGGCAGTACTCTTGAAAAGACTGGGAGGTATATTTCCCAACATTAACCAGACTTATTTACAATATTTTATTGTCTGGGAAATGTGCCCGCAACATTTTTATTTTTGTGCCAATAGCTTTGGAAAAGCTAAGTTGCGGGTTTGTAGTAGACACACGTACGAATATTCTGAGGATGCATTTATCAGTACAGTGAAGTACTGAAATAGCCCACTAGGGGTGGTGGATTTTATCCACATCTATCTCCTTGTATTCTTTTTGAGGAAGCGTGGAGATCCTTTTTCAACTTTTCGTGGAGATGGCCTTGTAATTAATCTTCCCTTATAGTAAGGGATGCGAGGGAATTTTCCCTTCTGAAGAATCTTCTGGTTCTTCAAGTCATACCCATAGGATAAGATGATGTGCATCATCACAAATCCAGGGTGGCCAGGTCCATCATGCCAGAGTAAAAACTCGGCTGATGTAGGACACTTCATGTGCTCCGTTTAATTCTGCTTCCATTCTCCGAATCTTCGTATGGTAGAGGCCTATAAGGCTCTCAAAACGTTCAAGTGTGGATTTTACTCCTTTTTCTTGAGACGTTGCATACGGTAATTTTTCATTTACATTTGCTGTTTCCAAGTAGGATCCGTTGAAACGGATGTCCTTGAAACATAAAAAGTTTCTTTTTGGAATTCGGAGGGATTAGTGCATCCATTTTTGTGTCGTTTGGGGGCAACTGTGTTGCATTCCCGGGATCTTCAATATAGCCCTGATATTGGGCTTTGTATTGAAAGAGATCGTACGTGTTTATTGTCTACTAATTATTTATGAGAGCAGTTTCAAAAGATGAAACATAAAGGCACATGCATATTCAGATAGACATATTCATTTATTGTCTACTAAAATTTTTCAATCAAAACAGATTGCGTAATACAAAAGCTCTCATAACGTGAGATGTTCTAAATAATTTGCTAAGATAAAAGTAAAGGCTAGTCAAGCATGTCATTATTTTCGAAGTCGTCAGCTGAAAAACTTAACTGGAGCATCAGATGTCATCAGGTTTGTTTCAGCTTTATTTTTCTTGTTCTCTTTATACAAATCCTGGAGATGATGCGGAGTTCGGCACAATCTGGACCAGTGGCCTTTCATGCCACAATTTTGGCACTGGTCTTCCCATTCCCTCTTGGGTGGGGGTATATCATTTCTATTTTTGTTATGTCTGTGCCTCGTGAACTTCCGCTTACTTTCATTATTTCGCTGCTGCTGTACATGGCCCTTGGCATTTTTCTGTTGACCCCCCTTCTGTGGTCTTTCTTTTCTTTTATTATTTCTCTTCTTTTTGAAGGAAGAGGAATAGTGAGCTTCTGGTGGGGGCAGTGCCGGGGAGCGTATATTGTGAGTGGAGAGAAGAAGCTCTCTGTTTTACTCGGCCATGAGTAAACATGACGACAGCTCGGAATACTTGGTGAACTTGCGTTCACGGTATTGCTGCATGAGTATCGCATCTTTTTCATGGAAGGACGTATACGTCTTTTCCAGCATGCGATTTTCTGAGACTTTTTCACCACACAACTTCAGGCGTGCGGTGATGCTAAAAAGTGCTGGGTTGTACTCAGCAACGGACTTTAAGTCCTGCAGTCTCAGGTTCTCCCACTCGTGTCGTGCCCTTGGGAGTATAACATCTTTCTGATGTTTATACATGTCCTCAAGGGCAGTCCATAGCTCAAGTGGATCTTCGACCGTAAGGTATTCAGCCTTTAAGGTCTTGTCCACATGGCGGCGAATATAGATGATGGCTTGCGCCTTCTTTATATCGCTAACATTTTCTTTTTCAGTCACAGCAGCGATGAGGGTCTTTGCCCGCAGGTGAAACTTTACATCTAGCTGCCAGCTTAGATAGTTTCTACCTGATGCTTCCAGTACTTCGAAATTAACGCTTGCAATATTAGCCATTTATTTAGCAGAGCACAAACATGCATGAATTAATAATTAATTCAGAGAAAACATTTTCATGCGGAGGCAATATTTAACGAAAAACTAAATGTGTGGATCGGCCAGTCCCATAAGAAAGAGTCCAAAAAAGTCCACAGTCCAAATTATACAAATTTGCAGCTTAAAGAAAATGAAAATACAACTTTGGAAACCCCGTGGGTCCCATATGATATCTCCATCTTCAAGCGTGGCCTCCGTCTTTATGGAAGTTGGTCTTCTTTCTTTGACATTTACATAAATTCCTCACTACAATTTCTCTCAAAAATAAAAGAAAAGTGCGGGAAATAAACTGTGGGACTAAACAGCCGATCCAAAAACCACATTTAGCCATTCATGCAGAAATATTGTGCTCATCAACATTTTCATCATACATTTTCATCACAGGCATCACAGGCATTTAATATTCGCAGAGATGGATAAATAATTTAAACACTTAATAATTATTGGACCACTGGGCAACGTCATACATCGTTAGGTTACTAACGGCAGAGCGGTCGCAGGATCTTCCTAATTATTAAGTTTTAAATACAATGCACAACCACGCATATAATATCCAACAGAATATACCAGAGATGCAAAGCATGTAAATATGATTTTTGCAGAAAAAATCATCACAATGCAAAGGTTGTAAATTGAATGGGTTTAATCAATTAAATTGATTAATAGCCCAAAATAAACATTTTCGTTGTCAGAGGAAAAAGTTTTCCTCATCATCCCAAAAGCCCCCCCAAGAATCCCCAAAAAGTCCTCGCCTGCCCGGTATTTGTCCCGTAATTTACCGTGATTTTTCACGAATATTTTGCCCTTAAATACCCATTTTAAATTAATTTTTAGGCTAATAGGTTGCCTTTTGAGGCACATTCATAGCCCTATTGCCTCCCCCCAATTTTTTCTTTCTTTCTTTTTTTTATGATGAAAATCTGTGGGCCTGAAGCCCACAGATCTGCTGTGGGCTTCAGGCCCACAGATCTGGTTTTTTTTTGGGAAATCTGTGGGCCTGAAACCCACAGATCTGCTGTGGGCTTCAGGCCCACAGATCTGATTTTTTTTTTTGAAAAATCTGTGGGCCTGAAGCCCACAGATCTGCTGTGGGCTTCAGGCCCACAGAGTTCTGTATTTTTTTTGTTAGGGTTTACAGGAGTGGGGGCGCCGCCGCTGCCGCCGCCCCCCGCAGAGGGGGGGCGCGGCCAGCAGGCCGCCGCCCCCCGCAGAGGGGGGCGTGGCCAGGGGGCTGCCGCCCCCGCTGCGGGGGGGACGGCGGGGGCCGTCGCCCCCGCAGAGGGGGGCGTGGCCAGGGGGGCCATCGCCCCCCCCCCCCCCCCCCCCTCTGCGGGGGGGACGGCGGGCACGGGGGGGGGGGGGGGCGCCGCCCCCCTCTGCGGGGGGGACGGCGGGGGCCGCCCCCCCTGCAGAGGGAGGCGGCCACGGCGGTGGCCGCCCCCCCTGCAGGGGAGGGTGGTGGCTGCCGCCCCCCCTATGGGGGGCGGCGTGGCCGGGGGGGCGGGGCGGGGGGGCCGGCGGCGAGGCCGCCGGCGGGGTTTGATTTAGGGTTTGGAAGAGAAATTCAAAAACCCTAAAAAAAATTTGATTTTTGGGATGAATAATCCGTCGTTTTCAAGGCGACGATAAATCCCCATGACGATCTTGTGAGATCAAGGGGAGGGGTAATCATACGTATGATTAAAAACTTTGTTTTTAGAGTTTTTACCTCTATATCCGTCCTCCGGATATAGCGACGGTTGCTCGAAGCCCTACGCGGATGACGACCCTTGATGGAGGAAGCCTTGCACCGCGCTCGTGGATCTCCCGTCTCGCCTTCGCCTTCGCCTTCGCAACGAACGGAAAAAATTTTGTGGAAAAATTTTTTTAGAGTCATTCTGATAACGTGTTATGAATCAACTATTGAGGGGAGAGCCCTCAGGTCTATAATTATAGGCAATGAGGAGAATACAAGATGGGCTTACAATGATATGGGCCTATCTCTAGGATAGCCCAGAATCTCACCCAACTGCGGTTAAATACCCGTTCACAACAAGATCTTATTATTATTATTGATGCTTGGTTGTTATTTTTTGGTGTTGTTGTTATTATTATTGGTATTAGTATTTCTCTTATTATTGATGTTGATTAATATTATCATCACTATTGTGAAGGCCTTTATTAATTTTGGTAGCTAGAGATGGGCTTGGATTATTGTTAGTTACTGTTGATTGGGTTTTGATAGTAGGGCTAGACTATTATATGAGAGAAGAGGGTTTGATCTAGTTGGGAATGGCAAACTTGTAATACCCCAATCCCTTCTACATTCTTCCTCTCCATTCTCTTCTTTTTCTATTCCCCATTTTCCCCAGGCCAACCTCCCCGTTTTTCTTGCTGCCGAACTTCCCCAGGCCGAAAATTCTAGGGCCAGGCTGAAACTCCCAAGCAAAGGAGAAGAAGAAAAGTAGAGGAAGGGAGGAAAGAAAGAAGAAGGAAGAAGAAAAGAAGTAAGCCCTAAGCCCATCCTCTCCATCTATTCTTTCATCTTCGCCAATGATTCTCAACCCCATGGCTGAAAATCCCCCTTGCCTGGCCGAATTCTGTTGCTGCCGAAATTTCCAAGCAAAAAGAAGGGGAGAGGAGGAAGAGGAGTTAGGGCTTTGGAATTGAAGACGAGATTGATGGTGGAGTCATGAAATTGAAAGAGAGGATTAGGGCTTGAAGCTTGAAGAGGGTGGGTTCTCTCTAATTTTGGGGTTGGTGTTGGAATTCATGGAGGAATTGGGGAAATTTCGAAATTAAGGCTTCGGTGTTGGAGGAGGGAATTCATGATGGCTTCTTTGTAATCAATGGGGGATTTCCTCTAATTGGAAAAGGATATTGCATATTGGTTGAGGTAGGATTCCAATCCCAATTCATATGCTTTATTCCATCTTGTTTGAATTCCAAGTTTGCATCTTTAGGGTTATGTAGCAATAGTTTTGGGTTGATGCATTCAAACTTGATTTGGGATGTTATGTTAAATTACTTGGTGCTATAATTACATTTCATGTTGCTCTTATATATTTTGTTTCACTAATTAGGAGTAATTGCTCTTATTTGGAAGTTGCTCTTACATGTGGTATGAAAACTACTAGATGCTCTTAAATGTTGCGATTTTGGAAAATTACTAGTCAAATTGCTTATTATCAATCGTTGGGATGTTCATTTGTATGAAATTACATACATGTGGTACGTGGGAAACCATCTTCAAATGGTTTGTTATTCCAAGTCCAACCAATCATGCTAATGAGGTTGTCTCTAATTTTGGGTAGTACGTTTGTTTCATGCTATGGAGTATGATGTGTTGGGTTAATTTTGCTTAAGACCCAATTAATTTGTTGAGTTGAAATTGTAGGAGGTATTGAAATTAGTCATGCTATGGTTTAGTTGAAATAAGTAGAATTGTTCTTAAAGTTCGATTTTCTTGATTAAGTTGAAATTGACACAAGTTGAATATTGGAAGCGTTAATGTCCTCCTTCCCCTGCATGAAAAGTGCTAATTACGTAAATCATGTGAATTGTTTAATTTTCATATGTGTGCACTCAAATAAGATGAGAGGTTGTTTAACTTATTATGTGGGCAATTAATTGAGATAAGATGTTGCTTTAATATTCATTTGATGAGAAGTAAACTAGTGCGTAATGTGTTGCTTTAATTTTGTTTGGTGTAGAAGGGTTTTGGGTAGGGGAATGAAGTGTTGCTAAAATTTCGCTTAAACTCCTCATGAAACATGAAACTTTATCTTTAAATTTCTCCTGTATGAGAATGGGCCATGTTATGTGATGTTACTCTCATTTTGGGTGGAATTGCCCTCATTTTGACATATGGCGTAATTTAATTAAATGAAATGGCTTTCATTTCATTGTAGTGATTAAATGAAATTACTTTAATTTAGCTATGGGATGGAGGGAGTTGGACATCGATGCCTTTACCGTCTTGTTTCACTTAAATCTTTTCCAATCCCCTTTGCATGAATTGGGTGAATTAAGTAAGTTAAGTGGAATATAGGTGTTGACATGGAAGCCTAAACCATGTAGAAAGCTTTAAGTTAATTGGGTTGAACTTTATGTTGCAAGTTCTAATTAAGATTGAATTCATAGGTTATGTTGACATTCAAAGAGAAAAGTACCTTTTTATGTCGCCTTTAGTGGTTTGTTGTTACTAGTGGAAGGTTGCCAAAGAAGTTGACTTTAATTAGGAATATGCATACCTTCCCATGCCATGAAATTAACCATTTCACTAACAAGATGCTATCTTGCTAATAGCCTCATGTTGCCTCAATTGAATGTGTTAGCTTACTTTGGTTGCTAAATTGCTCGTGCCTAAAATAAAGTTGATATCTTTGATTCAAAAGTGTGATGGTTATCGCAATATTGGCAAGATACTCTCTTTTCATGCAAGGAATGATATTTATTCCAAGTCCATGCCTATGTTTCCATTTTTATGAAATATGTAAGCCATGGTTGTCTCTCTCTTTTTTGTGTTGAAGTGAAAATCTTCACATGTTGTGGCAAACTCTTTTCTTGATATTTCGGCCTTGGGCCTCTTGTAATATTTTGATGTGGCAATGTAAGCATGGTGGTGTTGGAAAGAAGAAAGTTGAAAGAAAGCAAAATGCAAAGACTATAATATGCACACATACACATGTGTTGTGATATGATGTGATTATGACACGAGGTGGAGTGCACGGGCATGGACAAAGTGCCGCGGTAGGAGGCGGGTGAATACGTCGTTGGCCACCTCTTGATCCATTAGGTGGCTCCACGTTGATAACGGAGTAGAATCGCTTGCACGTGCACGCCGGCACATTCATGGGATCCCCATTGCATTGCATTGCATTGCATTGCGTTGCATTGCATTGCGTTGCATTGCATTGCGTTGCATTGTTTGTGTTTCATACGCATCATGGCATCATTGAGCATCGCGTGTGATTGGTGATTATATATGTGTGATTGTTACCTTTTGGGCATGAATGTTGCCATGAATGCATAGGTGCTTGAAATGGTTGTATGCTTGAAAGTGGGGTTGGCGGTTGTTAGTAGTTGGATTGGGTGGTGGTGGTGGTGGTGTTATTGTTAGTGGTACTATTAATGCTATTGATGTTGGCATTATTATTGTTGCTATTGGCGAAGTTGTTATGATATGTTATTTGGTTCATGGTAGTTTACGTTTTCTCATTATGCTACATGCCCGTTTGCATTAATTTTTCATATGTTAGTTTCATGTAGTCTTTTGATAGCCCACAATTATATGCTTGTAGGCCAATCATGTTACCTATTCATGTTTTCTTAATTGTTATGAGAATTAAATGGGTGCTTTAGTAGATGCTTCCAAATGCTAAATCCGTGATTCCATGACAAATTCATGTATGTATCTCATTAATGTGTAAAATTTCCAATGTATACAATTTGTTAGAATTGTTCAAATGTATATTGGCCATGCCTTGAGGTGCATATGTGGAATGGTTTCTTATGGCACTTCTCTTATGATTCCTTGATTAAGGGTATGTTTGTTTTATGGTTATAACAGGTTTCTCTTGAAATATTACTTATGTTGTAATTGCGAAAATTTATAAATACAAGAGAAACTCTGTCGAAATTTTTGGTGAGCATTTCGAAAGTATTCCATATCATCCTAAGCATTAAAAACCTAGGTCAGGACTACACCAAAATGCCACTTGCTAACTCTCTTAAAATCACATGTTTAAATGAAAACTCGTTTAAAAACTTGGGATAAAAGAAAACTTAGAAGTGAATGAGGTGACTTGGGTTTCTTTTGGTATTTGCTAGTAGTGGTATTTGGGATGATGTTATAATGCTAGGTCTAGTTTTCTGTTACCGCACATCTCTCTGTCTGTAGCACTCACTTTGCTTTGCAGGTTCTCCTTTGCGGCAGGTATGTGATTCGTTGGTTATGTCATTTACATTGTCCCTACCATGTTACGTTATGAGTTAGATTATAGACTATTGTAACGAGCATACCATTCCTTTGCACCATGTGAGTTGGGTTTGGTATTCCTACTGGGTCACGCTGTGACGTGTTCCCGTTGATATTTTTCAGGTGTTGGTTCATGGAGTTGGAGGCCCACGAATCCAGTTGGTTGGAGTTGATTGGAGTTGAGGGTTTTGAGAGAGTGTGTGAGATTTGGGTGAGTGTTATTGTACCGAGTTGTGGGTTTTATATTGTTTAAGAGATGTGACTTATATGTTGTATTTGAGTTCTGTATAAGTGATGTTGTACTTGGAAGTTGTATAAACTGTTTGTGTATGCTTATCAGTGTTTGGTTCGACTGTCTCTCTTGTGTTTCTGCGACATCTGGAATGCTACAGGTACTATCCCAACAGTGCACAGTGGACCTGCATGAGTTTTGAAATTTTGTATTTCCATCGTAACACCCGCCTCTTCGGGAATACCTGATACGGAATCGTACTTATCGGGTATCCTGGGGAGCGGGGCGTTACAATGTCCCTGGAGAAATTCGATCGATTTGTAGAGCGGGTCGACAAGAGCACCAGCGCATTGGCGGTCATGATACGCCAGAGCATGGGAGGCCCACCGCTCGTAAATGCTACTGCCTCAGAATCCAACCCTGGCACCGATGAGAGATGCTGCCATGCCTAGGGATCCAAGAGATCCAAGAGCGGATTGACAGAAGAATGCACCACTCAATACAACTCCTACATCTCATCATAATGGCAAAATGGGAAATGATAACTGTGCTTTCGGCCTCCAGGGAGGACCTATTCCTTTCAACTATAGACGCATGACTCACAGCATCCTAGATTAGGTAATAAATGGGCTCACTAATGGC
Organism: Scilla litardierei; assembly: GCA_030789695.1. Lineage (NCBI taxonomy): Eukaryota > Viridiplantae > Streptophyta > Magnoliopsida > Asparagales > Asparagaceae > Scilla > Scilla litardierei. The sequence goes on from CM061139.1 coordinate 137,260,686, forward strand.
CTCAATCCTCTTGATTTTGCAGGTGGAAATAAGAGGAGAGAGGCGGAAGAAATTCCTAACCGATCCTCAGTCACCACATACCCGCAAGGCGGGGATGGGCGTTCCAACTTACCCATCCCGCAATTCGACGTATCCTGCTAAGGGAGAACATCACGTCTGCTCCTTTCCTCCCAAAGTTCAAGCTCCCCTACATGCCGATGTATGACAGCAAATGCGAATCATAGGCCCACGTTCGTAAATACCTAAATGTGACGATACTTCATGGAGCAGATGAGCCATACCTCTACCGAGCTTTTCATACTATCCTAATTAAGACGATGGAAGGGTGGTACAACGGATTAACCGATGATTGTGTTGGGTCATTCGACGAATTGGCCGATTTGTTTTGCAAGAAATTTGTCGTGAGTCGGCGCCCCAAGAGAAAGTCCTCCCACCTTTTCACTTTCAAGCAGAGAGATAAAGAGTCAATCCGAGCCATCGTCCAGTGGTTCAATAATGAAGGCTCAAGGTAGAGGACACGTCGGATGTGACTGTCATCGCGGCTTTTACTGAAGCAGTGCAGAACAAGCATTTACTAAGGGCCATCTAGCTGTTTCCACCCAACAACCTTATGGAAATGTTCAATATAATAGATCGGTTCACCGTCTCTGAAAAAGCGGATGAGACAATTGAAACTACTGAAAAAGGCACTCCTGCCCGACGTGGAGACACCAGACGAGAAAAGTAATCCCAGGGAACCCCTCGCCAGGAATCTCAGGATAAGTGATAGAGTGAAAGGAGCCCTCGAGGCGAGGAGCACCGAGCTTATGCAAGACCAAACGCACCCAAGGCAGAGGTTCTAGCTTATGCCCAGCGGGAGGAACTGGTTCAAGAGTCCACTAAAAAGGGCAAATATGAAAAAAGGGATGACTTCGAATTCTGCAAGTACCACAATGATTATGGGAAAGATACCAATGATTGTTGGACACTTAAAAAACAAATCAATGCACTGGTCAAGCGTGGGCACCCCAAGAACTCAGTCGGCGGCCAGCCAAGCAAAGAAGAAGCCTTAAAGCAGAAGGGCAAGATGACGAAGTCACCCACCACTAAGGTGGTCAATTAGCAAGCTTCTAAGCCCAAGATCAAATAAAGGCATGAAAAGAAAGCGATCCCCTGTGAGAATCGGAAATGCATGTACGCTTTTTTCTTTCTTTTTTAAACATGTTTGCTTTTCATCAAATACAATTCTGCTTCCTTTTCGAAACAATTTTCTTCGATGGAGCATTTATGAATTTTGTGGAAATTACCCCCATCAAGCTCCTCGTTACAAGGATCTGATCCTTAGGAAAATCTAGATGGTCCACATTCATTTAACGATTATATTGGTGAAAACTGACTCATGCACTTTAAACAGGCATCGGCCCGTAAGTCAAAGGACCCACCCCCTCACTAATAAACGACCCTATTGCGTCGTTAGCCGTAAGATGAGGGGGCCACCGCCTCACCACTGAACGACCATATCGTGTCGTCAGACGTAAGTCGAAGAGGCCACCCTCTTGCCACTGAACACCTTCTCACGTCGTCAGCCATAAGACGAAGGGATAACCCCTCGCCACCGAACGAACCTCTTGCATCATCAGTCGTAAGATGAGGGGACCATCCCCTCGCTACTAAATGACCCTTTCACCCCTTCGCCACTGAACGACCCTCTCGCGTCGTCAGCCATAAGTCGTGGGGGCCATCCCCTTGCCACTGAATGATCCTATCGCGTCATTAGGCGTAAGTTAAAGGGGCCACCCCCTCGCCACTGAACAACCTTCTCACATCGTTAACGAAAAGATGAAGGGGCCATCCCCTCGCCACTGAACGACCCTCTTATGTTGTCAGCCGTAAGACGAGGGGACCACTCCCACGCCACTAAACGACCCTCTCGTGTCGTCAACCGTAAGACGAGGAAACCACTCCCTCGCCACAAAACGACCCTCTCGTGTCCTCAGCTGTATGACAAGGGGACCACCCCCTCGCCACTGAACTACCCGCTCGTGTCGTCGGCCGTAAGACTAGGGGACCACCCCCTCGCCACTGAATAACCCTATCGCATCGTCAGACGTAAGTTACAGGGGCCACCCCTTACCACTGAACGACCCTTTCGTGTTGTCTGATGTAAGTCGAAGGGACCACCCCCTCGCCACTGAACGACCCTCTCACGTCGTCAGCTGTAAAACGATGGGACCACCCCCTCACCACTGAACGACCCTCTCACGTCGTCAGCTGTAAAATGAGGGGACCACCCCCTCGCCATTGAACGACTCTATCGTGTCGTCAGGCGTAAATCGAAGGAGCCACCCCCTACTGAACGACCTTCTTACGTCATCAGCCGTAAAACAAGGGGACCACCCCTCACCACAGAACGAACCTCTCGTGTCGTCAGCCATAAGACGAGGAGACCACTCCCTCGCCACCGAATGACCCTATCACATCATCAGATATAAGTCGAAGGGACCACCCCCTCGCCACTAAATGACCCTCTGGTGTCCTCAGTCTTAAGACGAAGGGGTCACCCCCTTGATACTGAATGACCCTCTCGTGTCGTCAGTCGTAATACGAGAGGACCACCCCTCACCACTGAACTACCCTCTCACATAGTCATCCATAAGACGAGGGGACCACCCCCTTGCCACTGAATGACCCTCTCGTGTTGTCAGTCGTAAGATAAGGGGACCACCCCCTCGGCACTAAAAGACCCTATCACGTCGACAGACGTAAGTCGTGAAGGCTTTTAGCGGACCCTCAGACAAATCTGTGCTCGTCCAAAGTCGGACGGACCACAGATGCATAAAGCACAGTGAAAAAATAAGCTAGGTAGCTAAACAATTTAGTTAGGCCCCGAGAGAGCCAGAACCTAGCCCGATCTATGCCAACTTGGGGTGGATCTGACCACCCCAATAGGGATCTATCCTACTGCGATGAAATTAAATTATAGTAAAATTACTTAGAGAACATATCCGGAATCTCAACCCTGGGGCAGGCAAGATGTACTGCACCGGCTTCTGACGCTCCTCGTAGCCAAACCGTCTTGACTCGATCCACTCGAGCCGCCTCGCACCTTCGAACCGATCCGCCCGAGCCGACACCCGCCTCCAAGCCGATCACACGCGGTAGAAGGTTTCATTTGAGTATACCCGTGTCTTAGACGTTTGTATCTGAATCCAACCCCTTTCGTAGTCTTGCTGGGACTAGTCAGGAGAATATGAAGAAGAGAGAAAGAATAGTTTAAGTCGTAGATCGAGCGTGCTCAAAAATACGGAGCTACTCGATCGAAGACTTGATGCATTTTTCAACAAAGAGAGTGCACTCCTATTTATATAGGGAGTCGGCACCTCTCTTTTCGTTGCGAGCAATGTGGGACAAAAACAAAATAGAAGAGAAATTTATTTAGCTAATTTAGCTTAATTGAAGTTAGTAAGCCTTTCGTAAAGTCCAACTTCAACGAATTAATTCTCTTCATCCATTAAACTTTAGACACCAAACAAGCTATCATTTCGAAGGGCTTCGAATGGTTAACGCGTAGGAACAAACGACGACGAATTTCGACTTCGTTTGACCCCTCAAACAATTACCCAAAGATGGGCAAAAAGTCAATTTTCGTAGCCGTCAAAAAGGGTTTCAAAAAACCCTATTAACTCGAGTTACAGGCGCGCCCGCTAGGCTTAGCGGGTGCGCCCAAGTTGGGCGCGCCCGGGGCGGGTGAGCGGGCGGCCCGCTGGACAGCGGGCATGCCCGCTGCGCAGCAGGCGCACGCCCACTGCTTCCAGCAGGCGCGCCTGCTGAACACAGCGGGTGCATGGCCCGTTACTTCAGCGGGTTGCGCCCTCCTCTCCTTGCGGTTTGACCCGTTTACCCAAGTGGGTCTAACCCATTCTGCCTTTGACTGGTTTTGCGTTTTCGGGCTCGTTTGAGCTCTGTTTTGGATGTGGTTTGAACCTGTGTTTAGATCGGGACGATCCCGTCAACCAGGTAACCATTTCCAATGCTTTTGTTCCTACAAATATTGTCGTAAATAATTTACGCCACGTTTAATCTTGTTTGCATCGAATGCAACATTGTCCCCATCTATGACTTAGTCTCACAACTAGTTTGTGAACTTAACTATTCCATTTCATCGAATGAATTCCTCTTATTAATCTTCATATTAATAAGACACGAATGCTACGGTGTGAGACTCTGCAGCCTGACCTTACTACAGGTTGGGGCTCGAAGCCCCTAGATGACAATCACCACAAGCAGCAGCTGTTGTCCCTGTTTCAGAATTATCATAACGTGATTTACCCATTGACAAAAGTATCGTTGGGTTCACTTTGGTTGTGTCAGTGATGAATACTGTTAGCTATAGTCCCTTCGTCAATACTGTGTCTCTGTTGGCCTAGGGTGCGGTTTACTGTCAACCCCATTAGACAACATTAGTCAGTATACGACGGTCTTTGTTATATTCACGTTGTACATCTTACAACGTACCCCGGTCGAGGATTAACACAAAGACCGTACTGAGCCTGTGACACTAACTTCCCTTTAACGGACGAGACGAATCCCATCTTAGTCATCTTCTTGCCTCGAGAGCTTCAGGTGTAACCCAACCTAAGATCTTTCAGCAGGCCTAGCCTTGAATCTAGATCATAGGTCTAAGCGACACTGTTCACTCACAAGTTCGTACATATGACTTCAGGTCTAAAGGACCAGCTTACCTATCATCACCATAGAGTTATTATAGACAGTTTAGTTAAAGTTAACCATATAATAACTCTAAGTTGGTCGTTCAATGAACTCATTCTCCAATGAGCACCTGTGTCTCGTCTCTGACTTCACCAAGTCGAATGACTATGAGTTCATCATTACTCTAAGGTAAGACAAAGACACAGTGGTCTGTCCGATGTGCCGATATCCAGTTCTCGACACATCTATGACCACGAACCGTTTAAGACTTAAGTTTTTATTCGGTCACTTACTACTCATAATCGAGATCTTATCTGGATACGTAAGGACCTAACTATAAGTCTAATGAAATTATCTAAGTATATAACTCAACGAATTCATACTTAGGATAATTGATACCATATAATATCTTAACAAGACGTAAACTAAGGATAAATTGCCTTATGGACATATATCCTCCTACATCTCCCACTTGCACTTAGGCTATTTATCTTGGTATCGCATACTGTTATAGCATATCAGTCACATTGGACCATCATATGTCAAACCTAAGAGTGGATTTACTAACGAGAATTTATAATGCATTTTAATGTATTATTATTTATACATCTCTTGATCACACAAGGTTGATCCTTGAATAATGATTTGGATCAATTTTCTTTTCTTTGCATAGCTAACAATTAGCTTATACAATCTTGATGTAGGGTCTAACATTTCTATAATTCAGTCTTAGCGCATTCAAATTATTTTGTGTCAATATGTCAAGTACATAAGTGACACTTTAAGTCTCTATATATTCGATTAAATCAAAACTATTTTGATTCAGTGTCTTATATAGATGATTCAAATAAGTTGGAAACCTTTTTACTTAGTACGAGAAACCGGAGCTAAGTATATGAGCTAGCTCCCACTGACTAAGAACTATCTGGTTAAATACTTCTATTATATATCTAAATCATATTTAGAATATATATGATAAGCATAACCAATTGAGAAGCTATCTGGTTAAATACTTCTATTATATATCTAAATCATATTTAGAATATATATGATAAGCATAACCAATTGAGAAGTGCTTAGATGGAACGTACCAGTGTCAGATTGGGTTTGACGAATGAGTCATATCAAGATCGGTTTAAGAATCTTGATATTGACTTACTCAGTCAAACGTCATACTTAGTACTTTTCCCTTAACTACATTTAATAATAACTCTTTAAGAATCAAATGTAGTTTAATTAAGAATTAATCTTAGCAGGCGTATAATTGTGATCATACACAATTTATACGCTCTTGAAACTTATATTTAACTATCGACTGGCTATAATATATTAAGTCAGCTCCAAACAATCAAATTATTCAGAAGCTTTACATGACAGCTCGAGAATTTATGCAACCAACTCAGATAGCCACATTCACATAAATTTAAGCCATTCGCAACAAATCACAATTTCAAAAGGAAGCACATTTTTCGAGACATTTAATTAAAGCAATGGATTCAAAAATGAAGCATAATTTGTTTATCCAAATAAACTTTGAGCGTTAGACACTCAATCATTGTTTTAACTTAATGAACGATACATTTTATTCATAAAAGGAATTAAGTATCAGTTCCTTCTTCTTCATGTTTCTTGAAGTCCTCGCACGGCCCCAGCAGCAACGATTGCTCAGATGCCGACCGTCCTCAGAACTTCTTCCATCCTCAGCTTCGTATCAGCCACATGTATACATTACACAATGTCTTAGTATCTCATACCATGTGAAAAAGCATTTATGGAATTAATTATGCTTTATTAAATTGAATTTGTTGTACCTGAGGTAAAGGCGTTGATCACTCCTTATTTTACACCTTTTTCCCGCATGTTTGCATGCCATTTAGATCGCCCAAATCATGTTTTTCACGATATATCGACGATATTGCGATGCTTTTCATGATTTGTTGTTTTTGTCGCATTTCAGGTGATTTGGAGCGATTTGGAGTGATCTCGAGATACGCCTACTCCAGAGTGTCACCGACGACCTCCCCGAGGGGTATTTTGCTGTTGGAGAGGAGCGGAAGAAGAAAGAACATCGCAGGAGCGACGAGGAGGCCAAAACAAGCTGTTTGGCATTTTTGGTGTCCCACTCGGCCGAGTGAAGGAGTCGCTCGGCCAACCAGCGAGACACCGCTCGACCGACCAGATCAGATACGCTCCATACGTGCACTCGGCCGAGCGACGGAAGCCACATCGGCCGAGTGACGAGATCCCGTCCGCCCGAGTGGCACCCAGACGACGCATGTCAAAAATCGCCAACTTACTGTTTTTCGTCTGCCTGAGCTTCAGAAGACCCACTCGGCCGAGTGGCAATTGCCGACCGCCCGAGTACCAAGAAGCCATCGGCCGAGTGACGACAACTCACTCGGCCGAGCGACTCCCGAAGTGAAGACCCCTGAAGGCCCCGACTTACTGGAAATTTACAGGGTTTCTCACTCGGCCGAGCGACTTTTGTCACTCGGCCGAGTGCGACGCGCTGCCTGTAGCGAAAATTGCGGATTTCAGGCTGCGCAGGGGTATTTTGGTCACAGTTTTTGGACGATTTTGGGGGGTATTTAACCCCTGTTTTTACCCTAGTTTGGAGAGCTTTTCTCTTAGATTTTTGCAGCTTTTTAGATTAACTTTTAGCTTTATTCTTGTGATTGGAGAGGAGACAAAAAGTTGGTTTTTGTTGAATTATTTTGAAGAACTCCATTGGTTTGCCTCTCTCTTCTCTAAAAATTCTATTTTTATTGCATATCTCAATATTGTGATGAATTCTCTTATTAATTTCATTGATTATTTTTGTGTTTGTGCTATGAATTGTGAGTAGTCTCCACGTCTTGGGGCGTGGGGATGAACCCTACGAGCCCAATTTCAGATTTGTGATGAATTGGTAGAAATTTTGCTAGAATTGCTATTAGGGATTAGATTGGGATCAATTTACTACGGATGGCTAGGTATTCATATCGATTGGGATTTGCAAGAGATTGGATCCCAATTCGATAGGAAACCCTAGAAATTCGAATTGGGTTGGAATCGAATTTCCGTAGTATCGGTTTGCAAGAGATTGGACCGATACTAGGGTTTCCGGTTGCAATTCCGTGACAATACCCGTTTGCAAGAGATTGGACGGGTAGGAACTATCCCAACCTAGGTCGCGGCCCGAGTTTGCACGAGAGTGGGCTCGGGGCGCGATTGAACGATGATGTTGATCCTAATGCTAGCTTCCCTAGGCTAGGGTTTGCAAGAGATTGGACCCGAACCTAGGATAGCTATAGACCGGCAACAGCGCGAGAGCGTGAGCTAGGTTCTACATTCAGTTGCAACTAGTTCATCCAAATTTTATCCTAGCAACTTTGATACCAATTAACCACATTGACGGGATACGGTGAGTAGCGGGGATTCCCCATTCCCTAGACGTTCTTTGTTTGATTTGATATTTCCGTACTTTGTCTGACGATTGTGACAGGATCACCAAAGGCAAATTTCTCTCTTCTTAATAGCCAGGTTGATTGGAGCAAGCACTTTCATTCGTCCTCCCTGTGTTCGATAACCCGCTCGCCGCTATACCGTGCGCTTGCGGTAAAACTACAACCGTTCTTTGGGTTACATTCCGGAGCGATCAGGCGTCAGTATGCCCCTTCTTCTTTTCTGCAAGGTAAACTTTGTTGTTCCTCTTCCAATGGCCCATCTTATGGCAGTGAAAGCACTCGGATTTCGACGGGGCCCCTTTCGTCTTCTTCTTCCCCTTCTTCACCTTGGCTGGTTGTGGGACCTGCCTCTTCTTACCCTTGCCTTTCGGCTAGTCTGAAGAAGCAGAGCCAACAACCAACGCAGTCGGCTTCTTCTCGATTTCCTCAAACTACCTAAGCATGTTGAGGAGACCAGAAAGATCCGTTTCAATACTGTTCATAATGAAACCAGTAATGAATGGCTTGAAGGTTGGGGTTAAAGACTTAAGGATGATGTCCACTGACATCTCATTGTCCAGGACAAAACCCAACTGGGTGGCGTCTTCCACGTACCCGATCATCTTAATGACATGATTTTATACGGCCCTGTCTCCATCTTAGTGCCCACAGAGGTTGCTTGTGGCTTCAAACTTGGCAGCTCTGGACCGCTTGCCATACAACTCCTCTGCATTTAGAAGCATGCTTTGAACATCCATATGTTCATGCTTCCGTTGCAGATCATTGTTCATTGAAGCCAGAGTAAGGCACCTGGCCTTCTCGGCATCCCTCTGGTACTCCTTGTAGGCTTTCTTCTCCTCAGGCATTGCATCTTCATCCAGCTTTTCCAGAGGGTCCTCGAACAGCACGTATCCAATCCCGGTTAGAGAAAGGACTAACTTAATGTTTCTAAGCCAATCCTTATAGTTTGTTCCACCAAGCACATTCTTCTCTATCATATACTTAGACCTGAATCCATTCTGCAATTTAGTAGATACTTAGTCAGTATATGTTTGTTGTATAGTTTCAATGGTTTTTAATAAAACTATATTATCCCACTAAATTTATTAAAGCCATAATAATAAATAGTTTATTATACAATAACATATATGGGAGAGGGATCCAACTACCCTGAGTCTGACAACCTTGAGTGTGTCTCAACAAGTTGTCAGACTCTGCAGTCGGTAGACGAACTCATCGTCAATCATATTAAATATGATTCCCTATCGATTTTTACCCCTAGTCATTTGTGATCATGAGTGTGCTCATCCAAATCACAATGGCTAGCCTAGTCGGACCCTTATTTTCGCATCTAGCCTGACTTGCCCTGGTGCTCGGTGTGGGTATGACACGTCGGTTTGGGTCAGGTCTTAGACTACATCTTTAGTTAGACTTACGCCGGCGCTCAGTGTAAGCACAAGACGACAATTTGGACCAAGTCAAGATGTTATCAAGAAATCGGTTTCTATAAGATTGCCATGTCACATCTTGAGTGTAGCTCAACGACCGTAACACAGGTCTTACAGTCGCCAACTCCTAAAACAAGGAGGGCTACGATTTATCTTGAGTAAGATTATTATCGTATTTGACTTAGGTATAGTCGATGGACTTACACAGTCATGATTCGACTCCTTGTGGTCCAATGGATGCTGTCAGGGAATTGACTAAGCCAGGACCACTTAACACCTAGACTAGCTAGGGTGGTCCAGCAAACTTAGCCAAGCACATTGACCGACATCTTGATCCATTGAAGGAGGTTCATCAATTCTATTGTCGTCCATCAACTAAATAGCTTTTAATTAATACTAGTTAATCCTTATCAACTAGTGGATCCTAAAATTCGAAATTTTTATGGATTTGTTGAACAACTTTTATTAGATCCTTATCAACTATAAGCTTCGTTTTGTTCATCGTGCTATCCCAATTTTATTAGGATTTTAATAAAACAATTACAACAATTTACAAAATTAGTCACTTAATGATAATCATTATTTAAACAATTTATGATAATGATTGTCAATTAAAGGGACTATCCTAATCGGGAATTAGGATTTGATGTTGTATTTGTTCATTTAAAACGTAGCATGTCACTAGTCATTAAAAATTTATCTTATAAACTTTTAATCAATTAATGGCTAACCTAAAGTGTTCATAAATAATTTATTCATCATGTCCATTAAACATAAACCAACTAATTTAATCACATAAATTAAAGGTTCAATAAAGTGACATGTAAAGAGAACATGCAAGTTAAAATTATCTACAACATAAATAAATAACTTGCAAATCTAAAATTTAACATTTAAATTTAAAGATCTAAAATTTTAAAGCTTGAAGCACTTTTATCATATAAAATTAGGTTTCATAAAATTATCAAATAATTTTAAATTCAAACCTAAGCTTTAAAAATTAACGAAACATTTTAAGATTAAATTATCACATAAAATAATCTTCAAAATTTTATGTAACTAAAAGTAATGAATTTTTAATTCCATCTCATGGAAAAAATTTCTTTATGTTACATGTAATACAAAATAATTTTAAAACATTTTTAAAATCGTTTGAAATGTATTTTAAAACTTTCAGATAAAGTTAAAAAACTTTCAAACTTTATGTAACTAAAAGAAACAAATATTTAATATCATCTCATGAAATAATTTTTTTTCTTAATGTTACATAACCTTTAAATCCTTTTAAATGCTTACTAAAATTATTTTATCTTATAAAATAAAATTTTAAAAGCATTTAAACATAGTAGACTTATTAAATTTATCACATAAAATTTAAAACGTCCCTCAAAACATTTTCATGTTATAAAAACAATTTTTAAAACACAAAAGAAATTGTTAAACCAATTTTAACATAAAGTAAAAACGAATGTTCAAAAACAAGAAATTTTAATAATTTAAAAAAACGTCGTAATTCAAGATCTATAAGCATAACGCGGCTCTGATACCACTGAAGGATTTTGGCGAACCCTCAGAACTCAGATCTGTACCCGTCCTAATTTGGATGGACCACAGAGGCATAAAGCACATCGAAAAAATAAGCTAGCTAGCTAAACAATTTAGCTAGGCCCTGAGAGAGCCAGAACCTAGCCCGATCTATGCCAACTTGGGGAGGATCTGACCACCCCAAGAGGGATCTATCCTACTGCAACGAAATTCAATTATACTAAAATTATTTAGAGAACATACCCGGAATCTCAACCCTGGGGCGGGCAAGATGTACCGCACTAGCTGCTGACGCTCCTCGTAGCCAAACCGCCTTGACTCGATCCACCCGAGCCGCCTCGCACCTTCGAACCGATCCGCCCGAGCCGACACCCGCCTCCAAGCCGATCACACGCGGTAGAAGGTTTCACTTGAGCATACCCGCGTCTTAGACGCCTGGATCCGAATTCAAACCCCCTTCGTAGTCTTGCTAGGACTAGTCGGGAGAATATGAAGAAGAGAGAAAGAATAGTTTAAGTCGTAGATCGAGCTTGCTTAAAAATCCGGAGCTACTCGATCGAAGACTTGGTACATTTTTCAACGAAGAGTGTGCACCCATATTTATATAAGGAGTCGGCACCTCTCTTTTCGTTGCGAGCAATTTGTGACAAAAAAAAATAGAAGAGAAATTAATTTAGCTAATTTACCTTAATTGAAGTTTGTAAGCCTTTCGTAAAGGCCAACTTCAATGAATTAATTCTCTTCATCCATTAAACTTTAGACACCAAACAAGCTATCATTTCGAAGGGCTTCGAATGGTGAACGCGTAGGAACAAACGGCGACGAATTTCGAATTCATTTGACCCCTCAAACAATTGCCCAAAGATGGGCAAAAGTCTTTTTGTAGCCATCAAAAGGGGTTTCAAAAAACCCTATTAACTTAAGTTGCGAGCGCGCCCGCTAGGCTTAGCGGGCGCGCCCGCTAGGCTTAGCGGGCGCGCCCGCCCAAGGCTATGGGTGCACCCAACTTAGGCGCGCCCGGGGCGGGTGGCCCGCTGGACAGCGGGTGCGCCCGCTGTCCCAGCAGGTCGCGCCCGCTGCGCAGCAGGAGCGCGCCCGCTGCTTCCAGCGTGCCGCGCCCGCTGAACACAGCAGGCGTGTGGCCTGTTGGTTCAGCGGGTTGCCCCCTCCTCTCCTTGTGGTTTGACCCGTTTGCCCAAGTGGGTCTAATCCACTTCTGCCTTTGACTGTTTTTGCGTTTCTGGGCTCGTTTTAGCACTATTTTGGACACAGTTTGAACCTGTGTTTAGACCGAGATGATTCCGTCAACCAGATAACCCTTTCCAATGCTTTTGTTTCTACAGATATTGTCGTAACTAATTTACGACACATTTAATCTTGTTTGCATCGATTGCAACATTGTTCCCATCGAATGAATTCCTCTTATTAATCTTCCTATTACTAAGACACGAATGCTACTCGATGTGAGACCCTACAGCCTGACCTTACTACAGGTTGGGGCTCGAAACCCCTAGACGACGGTCACCACGAGCAGCAGTTGTCGTCCCTGTTTCAGAATTATTATAACGTGATCGACCCATTGACAAAAGTATCGTTGGGTTCACTTTGGTTGTGTCAGTGATGAATACCGTTAGCTATAGTCCCTTCGTCAAGACTATGTCTCTGTTGGCCTAGGGTACGGTTTACTGTCAACCCCATTAGACAACATTGATCAGTATACGACTGTCTTTGTTGATTCACGTTGTACATCTTACAACATACCCCGGCCGAGGATTAACACAAAGTCCGTACTGAGCTTGTGACACTAACTTCCCTTTAACGGAAGAGACGAATCCCATCTTAGTCATCTTCTTGCCTCGAGAGCTTCAGGTGTAACCCAACCTAAGATCTTTCAGCAGGCCTAGCCTTGAAGCTAGATCATAGGTTTAAGCGACATTGTTCACTCACAGGTTCGTACATATGACTTCAAGACGATCTTTCAGGGGGCACACCCTCGTCACTTAATGACCCTCTCGTGTCGTCAGTTGTAAGACGAATGGGTCACCCCTCGCCATTGAACGACCCTCTCATGTCATCAGTCGTAAGACGAAGGGGCCATCCCCTTGCTACCGAATGAACCTCTCGTGTCGTCAGCCGTAAAACGAAGGGGCCACCCCCTCGCCACTGAACGACCCTTTTGAATCTTCAGCCGTAAGACGAGGGGGCCATCCCTTCGTAACTGAACGGAGTGGTCTAGATTGAACATGGTTCAACGACTTAATCCCAGCCATCTTTAGCAAGGGTTTAACCCGTCGAAAGGGGCCATCAAACATTATGACCATCCGTATGAGCGATGACAAACAAAGAGATATAAGTCAAATTTTCTGTTGTTATACTACATTACAAAATTTCCATCGTTTATATGGCAATTACCCCCCTATACATTTGAAAATTTTGGTGGGATAAGAAGATCGCCAAGATTCTGCAATGAGTCACGATGCCCTTGTTCTCCCTCAAGCACAGTAACATGCTTTTGATCTCCCGGAGCACCAGCATCCACATCTTCACCCATCGTGATGATGATTTTACCAGTAGGAGTAGCCCCCTCCGGGCCTTGACTTAAATCATCGCCATCGATGACCGAGAACAGCACGAGGATCTGGTCAATCTCAGCGGTGATACCAGTGAATCGATCCTTCACTTCCGATCGACATCGTTCATATCCCTGCGTATACAGTTCGTCGAAGTCGGGAAATGAATTCTTATACTCCTGGATCGCTCTCTCTGCTATGGCCTCTACGCCAACTCCCTGAAAGCTGTCGACAAGTTAGCCGAGGAGCTCATTCTCTCTGACTTTCCACCTGGCTTCCTCCTCCAACAGCGTTTTTTCTGCTCGCTCCCTCGAGGCAGCTTAGGTAGCTTCCTTCTTATGAGACTCGCTTAACTCGTGCTCAAGCACAAGCACCCGTGTTATTCTCAGTTTACACAGAATCCCCAGCCTATCTAGCTCTGCCTGATATTTCTCCACAGCCTTCTTAACGGCCCCTAAGTTGACTTCATAGTTGGCCACCACCGATGCGTGTCGACTCAACGCAACATTGGCCACGAGAGCCTACATACAAGGTACAACGGTCAACATCCACACCTGCTTAATCAATAATGCAGGCTAACGCAATAGTTACCTGGACATTCACGTGGATGGCAATTGAAGTGAGCCTCTCGTAATCGACCCTCTCCAGAATGGCCTTATCCCGAGGAAGGGTCACGTTTTCGACAATTCGAGAGGCTGTCCCGTAGTCCAGAAGAGCAAAATCAAGAGGGGCAGGCCAACCCTCTTGATTGGAAATTCCATCTAAAGGAGCTCCTCCATGGAACAATCAAGAGGGGCTTGAGGTGATCGGCTTTCTAGCAAAAGTGATCTGAATTCTTTAGGAATATCCTCAGCTAGAGGCACAGGAGGGAACATGCCCCCAAGTCCAGGAATCCTGATGTAGAAGGGGCTCCAAAGGAGGACGGGTTTCCCTTAATCTCCCACTAAAAGATCTCCCTATTCCTGCTCGTGAATATGGGCCTCGCCACACAATCGGCTCACGTCTGAAGGCACAGGCAGACCCACGGCATCAGTCGACCCAGATGGATCCGAGTCACTAAGACGAAGTTGACGCCTCCTTTTCTTCCCCTCAACTGCAATCACCTCCAATTCCATGGGGGGATTTTTCTTTTTCTTCCGCTGGAGACGATCCAGCTGAGGAGCCCCAAGAGCGACAATGGACAATTCCTTTGATGATCGTGCCATTCCTTCCTCCAGAAGGGGCACTCGAGGAGAAAACATGCTCTCCTCAACTTCTCCGATAGAAGCCTCGACCCCCTCCCTCAACGCAGGGTCCACCTGGTACTCCGGACCAACCATGCCTACAAGTAAATAACATGTTAGGACATGAAATAAAGATCGAACAGTTGATGTGCAGAATTGGATTGACCTTTCATCCATATGGTCCGATGCAACACCAAGTCAGACGACAACCACTTCATCTTCCTTATGTTCTCTGGCAAGTTCAACAATGCATCAGCAACTTCCTTCTTCGCTCTGGATAGAGGCTTGTCCTCGGCTAGACCTAAGTCAGGCACACCCCATCCAGTGCAAAAGCTCGCCTCGCCTTGAAAGACCACGAATACGAATTTGTCTTTCCAATTTGAATTCGAGAAAGGGAGATCATCAAATAGCTTCCTACCTCGACAGGCTGTTATCATGTACCAACCCGGATTCTTGAGGGGAGGAATCGAGAAGAAATAATTGAACAACCTCAGTGACGGTTCAACTTTCTTCATCACGCACAAAGCGATATAACCAACCAATGCACCTATTGTTGAGGGATGTATGTGTAGGAAGACATATGCCCTTGAGGTAATTTATCCTAAGAAACATCTTGTTCAATATATAAATGGTACCAATTATCCTAGTATAAATTCAATGAATTAAATACTTGGATAATTTCCTTAGACTTAAAGTGAGGTCATTATATATCTAGATGTAGATCTCGATTATGAGAAGTGAATAACCGATAGAACTTAAGTCTTAAAACGGTCATGGTCATAGATGTGTCGAGAAAAGGATATCAACACATCGGACAGACAATTGTGTCTTTGTCTTACCCTAAAGGGTGATGATGATCTCATAGTCATTCGACCTGGCGAAGTCGAAGACGAGGCACATGTGCTCATTAGAGAATAAGTCAACTGAACGACCCAATGAAGAGTTATTAAAATTTTAAACTTTAACTAAACTGCCGTTAATAACTCTATAGTGACGATAGGCAAGTTGGTCCTTAAGACCTGAAGTCTTTGTACGAACTTGTGCATGAATAGTGTCACTTAGATATTTGATCTAGCTTTGAGGCCAGACCTGCTGAAAGGTCTTAGGTTAGGTGACACCTGAAGTATACGAGGTAAGTAAAAGACTAAGATGTGATTCGTCTCTTCCGTTAAAGGGAAGTTAGTGTCACAGGCTCAGTACGGTTCTTTGTGCTAAACCTCGGCTGGGGTATGTTGTAAGATGTACAACGTGTAAATAACAAAGACCGATGTATGCTGATCGATGCTGGATAGTAGGGTTAACCGTTTACCATACCCTATGCCATGCAGGGACATAGTTATGATGAAGGGACTAAAACTATGGTATTCATCACTAACACAGTCAGAGTGATCCCGACGACACTTTTGTCGATGGGTCAATCACGTAATTATGATGCTGAAACAGGGATGACACCTGCTGCTTGTGGTTACTGTTGTCTAGGGGTTTCGAGCCCCAACCTGTAGTAGGGTCAGGCTGTAGGGTCTCACACCGAGTTCAGTTTGCGTCTTAGTAATATGAAGAATTTAGGAGGAGTGCACTCGGGTGCACGAGGATAATTAAAGTCACAAAGAGTTTGTGACATTAAGTCGATCTATATTAAATATGATTTAATATGTTCGCATAAGTTTTTGACATTAAATGAGATTTAATAATGTGGCAAAATGTTTGCAACTTCAGCATTAGTAGAATGCTGTATGGGATTGTTTTAAGTTCATTTGTATTTGATGCAAATGGATTTTAACATTAAAGATATGAAATATTGCATATGATGAAATAGAAAATAAAATATATAAATTGTAAAATGTTAACAAATATATTTTATAAAGGCACAGAAACGAAGAGGATTTTTCCACGAAAGTCGGAGAGAAAACCGCGCTCAAATCAGAGTCCAAATGGGTCCAGAAAACATATTTAAAAGGTGTTTTAAATAGGAGAAGAACAAATTCAAGCGAGAGGGCTTTTTAGGCCCAAACCCAACCCCAAAATAGGGCTAGGGGCACCAGCCCAAACTGTGCTGGGCGCCCAGGCCCGTTTTGGGCCTGGGCGCCCATCCCAGCAGGCGGGGCCCGCCCGCCCGACCTAGGCGGGTCAGGCCTGCCCGAAAGGGCGGGCACTGACCCGCCCAGGCCCGCTCGCTAAAAAGCAGCAGGCGCCCATCCCGCAAGCTGGGGCACCCGCGGGCACCTAGATCTGGGCACCCAGCCCGAATCTGAGCGCCCAGATCTGAGCGGGTGGGGCCCGCTAGTGGGCCCCACCTGTTAGATGACTCGTCTCAACATGTGTGAGTGCTACTCCCAAATGTAGGAGATCGAACAAGTAATAATCCTGATGAGTCCAGGTATCGTATTGATCACTCCTTATTTTACACATTTTTTTTCCGCATGTATGCATGCCATTTAGATCGCCCAAATCATGTTTTTCACGATATATCGACGATATTGCGATGCTTTTCACGCTTTGTTGTTTTTGTCGCATTTCAGGCGATTTGGCGCGATTTGGAGTGATCATGAGATGCGCTCACGATAGACGGCCACCGACGACCTCCCCGAGGGGTATTTTGCTATTGGAGAGGAGCGGAAGAAGAATGGACGTCGCCGGAGCGACGAGGAGGCCAAAACGACCAGTTTGGGCATTTTTTGTGTCCCACTCGGCCGAGTGGAGGAGCCACTCGGCCGACCAGCGAGACACTGCTCGGCCGACCCGTTCAGACGCGATTTCCATGTGTACTCGGCCGAGCGACGGAGACCACATCGGCCGAGTGACGATACCACGTCCGCCCGAGTGGCGCCCAGACGAAGGCCCTCAAAAAGATCGAAGTTACTGTTTTTCGGCCATCTGAGCTTCAGAAGACCCACTCGGCCGAGTGGCAAATCCCGTCCGCCCGAGTGAAGTGAAGCCATCGGCCGAGTGACGACAACTCACTCGGCCGAGCCGCCCCCGAACTGAAGACCCCTGAAGCCCCCGACTTACTGGAAAATTGACAGGGTTTTCACTCGGCCGAGCGACTTTTGTCACTCGGCCGAGTGCGATGCGCAGCCTGTAGCGAAATTTGCGGAAAACAGGCTGTGCAGGGGCGTTTTGGTCAGGATTTTTAGACGATTTTTGGGGCTATTTAAGCTCTGTTTTTACCCTAGTTTAGGGAGCCACCTCTGAGATTTTTTGCAGCTTTTTGAGTCTACTTTTTAGTTTTATTAATTGTGATTGGAGAAGAGAAAAACTTGGATTTTTGTTGGGTTGATTGAAGATCTACATTGGTTTGCACTTTTCTTCCCCAAAAACTCTATTTTTATTGTTTATATCGTTGTTGTGATGAATTCCATTGTCTATTTCATTGCTAATTATTGTGCTATTGCTATGTTTAGTGAGTAGTCTCCACGTCTTGGGGCGTGGGGATGAACCCTACAAGCCCAATTTCGTATTTGTGTTGAATTGGTAGAAATTGAGCTAGGACTGTTATTAGGGATTAGATTGGGATCGAATTACTACGGATAGCTAGGTATTCACATCAATTGGGATTTGCAAGAGATTGGATCCCAATTCGATGGGAAGCCCTAGAAATCCGAATTGGGTTGAGGTCGGATTTTCGAAGTATCGGTTTGCAAGAGATTGGACCGATGCTAGGATCTCCGGTTGCAATTCCGTGCCGATACCCGTTTGCAAGAGATTGGACGGGTAGGAACTATCCTAATCTAGATTGTGGACCGAGTTTGCAAGAGATTGGGCTCGGTGCGCAATTGGACGATGATGTTGACCCTAATGCTAGCTTCCCTAGGCTAGGGTTTGCAAGAGATTGGACCCAAACCTAGGGAAGCTATAGACCGGCAACAGCGCGAGAGCGTGAGCTTGGTTCCACATTTAGTTGCAACTAGTTCATCCAAATTCTCATCCTAGCGATTTCAATACCGGCGAACCACAATTGTGAAATACGGTGAGTAGTGGGGATTCCCCATTCCCTAGGCGTTCTCTATTTGATTTGATATTTCGCACTTTTGTCTGACGATTGTGACAGGATCGGCCAAGGCAATTATCCCTCTAAATAGCCAGGTTGATTAGGAGCAAGCACGGTCATTCGTCCTCCCTGTGTTCGATACCCGCTCGCCGCTACACCGTGCGCTTGCGGTAAAACTACAACCGTCGCCTCGGGACGTGTACGCCGGGGCGCGATCAAGTTTTTGGCACCGTTGCCGGGGAGGGCATTTTGACGGTGCTCGGCACCGACCACCCGGTTATTTCTTCTTACTTTCTTCCTTTACTTCCATCTCTATCTTGTCCTAACTCCATTCGTAGCCCTATTTGCATATTCTCCCCGCATTTTGCATAAGATCTTAACAGGGAGAATGGGGGATGCAACGCCAACAATAGAACTCAGTCGAGAAGACTATGACACCTTCACATACCTCCTTAAGGAGCTTGTCGACGAGGTCCACACTATCGGAGCATTTGCTATCAATATCACGGACCCCGACGAACAACTATTTGCTAGCTTTGTGATGGACCAAATCTCCCCGGAAGGAACTATCGGAGGCAATGTCAGAGTTGACGTGGTCGACGACAAATTGCATTTTGAAGACAGTAGAGCAAATGTCGAAGAGCACTATGCTCCCGAAGAACCCTTCGAGCAAACCGATATTCAGGGTGTTACACTTTATGACGCTCACTCTTGTTTTTATGAATCGTCTGATGTGTTTCTTGATTCCAGGTGCGAACTGGAGCAGAGTGAAGGTTTTGGCGATGCTAGCACTGAATCAGAGGGCGCCTACTTCGATGCCTCATCCTCACTAAGCAGCGAGTCCGAATTGTCACATGAAAGCATGCCATCTGAACATGAGCTAAACCCGGATGACGAGGAAGAAGCCGAATTCATGAGAGCTGATAAAGTGGAAGAAGCAGCGCCACCTCGGGTAGAGCTTAAACAATTACCGCCGAATCTAAGGTATGCCTTTTTGGGTAATAAATTGACTTTTCCGGTGATAGTCAATTCCCACCTCACACAAGATCAACTTGAAAAACTCCTAGACGTCCTTAGGAGCCACAAAGATGTCTTGGGATACACTATTTCCGATCTAAAGGGAATAAGCCCTAGGCTTTGCACGCATCGGATCCATTTGGAGGATACCGAAGCCACCTCCATAGAGCCTCAAAGGCGGTTGAACCCGAACATGAAGGAGGTGGTTAAAAAGGAAATCCTAAAACTGCTTGAAGCCGGTATAATTTATCCTATCTCTGACAGTAGATGGGTTAGCCCCGTCCACGTCGTCCCCAAGAAAGGAGGGATGACTGTCATAAAAAATGACAAAGGTGAGCCAATATCCACGCGCACTGTCACGGGATGGCGAATGTGCATTGACTATAGGAGACTCAATAAAGCCACCCGAAAGGACCATTACCCATTGCCATTCATCGATCAAATGCTTGAACGCCTCGCGAACCATAAATACTTTTGCTATCTAGACGGGTATTCGGGTTTCTTCCAAATCCCTTTGCACGAAGATGACCAAGAAAAGACAACTTTCACTTGTCCCTATGGCACCTACGCATACCGTAGGATGCCGTTCGGCCTTTGTAATGCTCCCGCCACATTTCAAAGATGTATGACATCCATATTTTCCGATTATATTGAAAATATTATGGAAGTTTTTATGGATGATTTCTCAGTTTATGGAAGTGAGTTTGACTCTTGCTTGGAAAATCTCACTAAAGTCCTAAAAAGGTGCCAACAAAACAATCTCACTCTCAATTGGGAGAAGTGCCACTTCATGGTCACGGAAGGTATAGTTCTCGGACATCTTGTTTCCTCAAGAGGAATCGAAGTAGATAAAGCTAAGATTGAGGTAATCGAAAAACTTCCTCCTCCTATTAATGTCAAGGGCATTAGAGGTTTCCTTGGTCACGCGGGGTTTTACCGCCGCTTCATTAAGGATTTCGCCTCGATTGCCCGACCACTTACTTCCTTACTCGCTAAAGATGTTCCTTTTGACTTTTCAGGAGAATGCTTGCAAGCTTTCAACACCTTGAAGGAAGCGCTAGTCTCAGCGCCCATCATTCAACCGCCGGATTGGAACCTCCCTTTTGAGCTAATGTGCGATGCTAGCGACCAAGCCATTGGAGCGGTATTGGGACAAAGGAAAGATAGGAAGCTTCATGCGATATACTACGCAAGCAAGACATTGGATGACGCGCAGAAAAACTACACAACTACCGAAAAGGAGCTTCTAGCGGTCGTCTATTCCATAGAGAAGTTTCGCTCCTACCTCCTCGGTTCCAAGGTGATTGTCCACACCGACCATGCGGCATTGAAGTATCTTTTAAACAAGAAGGAGGCCAAACCCCGGTTGATTAGGTGGATACTCTTGTTGCAAGAATTCGACCTAGAGATCAGAGATAAGAAGGGTACAGACAATGTCGTGGCAGATCATTTATCCAGGCTCATTCGCGACAAGGAGGATGAGAGCTTACCTATTGACGACACATTTGTTGATGAGAGGCTGTATGCGGTAAGGGCCGAGGAAGTACCTTGGTATGCGGACTTCGTCAACTACTTGGCGTGCGGAATCAAACCGCATGGGATGTCCACGCAACAAAAGAGGAGATTCATGCATGAGGTCCGTAGCTATTTTTGGGAAGATCCTTACCTTTTCAAGATATGCAAAGATAATGTCATTCGTAGGTGTGTCCCTAAAGAGGAGGCAACGTCTATCATTTTGCATTGCCACGGTCTACCATGCGGGGGACATCATGCCGCCTCTAAAACTACCGCTAAAATCTTGCAGAGCGGATTCTTCTGGCCCACAATGTTTAAAGACACTCACGCTTTTGTGAAGGGTTGCGATAGATGTCAACGGACCGGGAATATCTCCAAGCGCAATGAGATGCCGATGAGGCCCATCCAGGAGATTGAGCTTTTTGATTGTTGGGGAGTAGACTTCATGGGGCCTTTTCCGTCGAGCAATGGCAACAAGTACATCCTATTGGCCGTTGACTACGTCTCCAAATGGGTTGAAGCTATTGCCACCCCTACTAATGATGCTAGGGTTGTCTCCAAATTCTTCAAGCAAAATATCTTTCCGCGCTTTGGAGTACCGCGTACCTTGATAAGCGACGGGGGAAGCCACTTCATAGAGAACAAATTTGAAGCCATGCTAAAGAAGTACGGGGTAAATCATAGAGTTGGAATGGCTTATCACCCCCAGACAAGCGGCCAAGTAGAAGTCTCGAATAGAGAAATCAAGCAAATTCTCGAGAAAACCGTAGATCGGTCTAGAAAGGATTGGTCAATGAAGTTAAACGATGCTCTATGGGCTTATCGCACGGCTTTTCGCACCCCCATCGGTACCACGCCGTTCCGCCTAGTTTACGGGAAGGCTTGCCACTTGCCGGTAGAGTTGGAACACCGTGCGTATTGGGCCATCAAGACCTTTAACTACGATTATAAGAGTGCGGCGGTGAGGCGACTCTTGGACATCAACGAACTTGATGAAATAAGGAGAGACGCCTATGAGAGCTCGAGAATTTACAAGGAAAGGACCAAGATTTTCCACGATGCCCGCATAACTGTCACGGACTTCAAGGCGGGAGACAAGGTCTTGCTCTACAATTCCCGACTCCGACTATTTCCCGGTAAGTTGAGGTCACGATGGTCGGGACCTTTCACCATTAAGCACATACAACCGGGAGGAGCTTTCGAGTTGGAAAGCAAGGATGGTACCACATTCAAGGTAAATGGTCAAAGGCTCAAGCACTATTCCGAGGGGATCCCGACGGGTGAAACCAATAGAGTATATTTGCTTAAAGAGCGGTCGCATGATCTCTCGGACCTCCTTGATGAGGTGATAGAGGAGGCGATTCCTCACTCAATTGGTGCCCTTTTTGATGAAGAATTTGATGAAGGCCCGGATTTAGGCCAAGATGAAAAGATTGAAGACGATTCCCCCGACTTCTCCGCTGATGAAGATGAAGGCGACGCTGATGTCGCAAGGATTCGAGAGCTCTGCAAGCTCTCGAAATCAAAATCTCCAAAGAAAGCTCCGCCAGTACGGAAATCGGCATCGTCGGTTAAGCCGTTGACCGGGGCAAATGCTAGCTTGGGGGAGCCTCCCCCCAACACCATTCGGGACAAGAGACCTCCGAGGGAGACCGCTACGCCGCTACGTTCGAATCCAAGCGCGCTCCCCGGAAAGTTTGACGGGTGCATCTCATACGCACCAAACATCCCGCATTGATTGAAAACTATAGGGGGTCGAGCTCACGACCTAAAATGAGCGCTTGTCGGGAGGCAACCCGACGGTTTTTTTTTTTTTTGACTTATTTTTACTTTTTCTTTATTTTTGTTTTAGAAATTTTTAGTGTTTTGAGTCACCCGACCAAAATTTTGTGATAACGGGTCCTATTTTTCTTGACAGGAGAGAAGATAGGTAGATCATCATGAGGAGGATGAACGAGACGATGAGGAGCGCCCCAAGAAGGCGTTCGACGCTTAGGAGGAGCATGAAATCGACTGGAGAAGGAAAGACGGAGTTTAGAGCCCAAACGAAGACAAACAGCAGAATACAAGGCTCACTCGGCCGAGTATACTAGTCACTCGGCCGAGTCCAGAAGTTCGTCCGGCCGAGCCGCTCACGAACGAGGGAAGTCTGCTGTACCCAACTCTCTGTTTATTTTCTTGATTTCGATATAACTGCTACTCGGCCGAGTACATATATTCACTCGGCCGAGTAAAACGGATACCCTCCTAGGGCGAGTCTTGCCGAGTAGCTTGAGTCACTCGGCCGAATGGACTTACTCCACTCGGCCGAGCATGGCAAAGCCACTCGGCCGTAGCGATATCGGGGAGAAATTTTTATTTGCCTCGCTCGGCCGAGTGAGTAAAGTCACTCGGCCGAGTCGTAACTTTTTAATATAAAGCCAAGGGGGGGCGCAGTTTTCGAAAACGAAAAAAAAAAGCTCCCTTCGCCCGCGCCCCCTCAACTTCCCCTCGCCCGATCTCGCCTCGCCCAACGGCCACTCGCCCCGCGCGCGCCGCCGCTCGGCCTGCCGTCGCCGGCCGACCATCGCCGGACCCCGCCCGAGTCGCCGCCGGCAGCCCCGCCTCCGATCACCTCCGGTTCGCTTATTTTCACCGTTTTCTCCTCTCCTCGTGTATTTTTTGAGGATCCATGTGCTAAACGCCCCCCTAACCCAAATCAATTCCCATATCTATCTGTTATACCCCTATTGCTCCATACATTTTGATTATTACTCGCTGATATCGCTTTTCCATGCGCAGGTTGCTTTTTGGAGCTTAGGGGAACTCAGGGGAGCTTCTACGGGCTGTTTTGGACTTCGTGGAGGCGCGGACTTCGCACGCTTCCACTGCTTAGCACTCGCGGCGTGTTTGGGTAAACTCTTTCCACTCCTTGTGCACACGCCGCACTTTTCACTTTTCGGCGCGCGCTCGGGGCAGATATGCCGCCCCGGACACGGCCGCGGTCGAAGAGAGCTTCCGCCAAGCGGAAGCGGTCGGATGATGCCGGCCCCTCCCACGAGTTGGAGGACTCTCCTCCACCGTCCCCCACACACACCGCACACCCAGCACAGCCTGCAGGCCCCGCACACCCCGCACAGCCTGCAGTGCCCCCACAGCCCGCACAGCCTCTCCCTGCCGATCCACAGCCACCACCACCGGCTCCACTGGTCGGGCCGCTCGGGATTACGTTCCGAGACGACGCACACCGCGCCGTCTTCGAGCGTATCTCCCAGCGCTCGATTGTACCCTCCAGGTTTGCACACCTCGCTGACCTTGGACGCCTGGGGGTACTTGAGGGGATACTCACGTTGTACGACAACGTGGGGTGGCGCGACTTCCTTCAAGTGTCGGCGGATACTTTTACCCGCCCGACACTTGAGGTTTTGAGTTCGATCGCCCGGACCGATGAGGGATGCTCATTCCGGTTCATGGATCGAGAGTGCCAGGTCACTCTCGATATGATGAGAGCATTTTTCTCATGGCCCGCCGTCCCCGGAGCCGATCGCGGTTACGGCCCTACCCACATCCCCCCACCTTCTTTCGATGCCGGCGCCTTCTGGGCCCGGATCACAGGCCACCACGCTGCCTTTGACCCTAGTAGGGCCAAGGCCTCGGCCATAGTCCACCCCTGCCTACGCATTGCCCAGCGCCTCATGGCGACTACCTTTTTGGCCAGATATGAGCCGGGCACGATGTCTACGCCAGAGCTTTACATGCTCTACGCGATGACACGTCCCAGAGCTCTGTCTAGGGATGGACTCGAGCTTGTCCCCGCCGTCGTGATCGACATTGCGGCTTGGTTTCTAGACCGTATCATTGTGTCGGTGGGCGCTCGCTCACCGATATGCTGCGGCGGTCTGATCACCTTGCTTACCATGATGACCGGCGAGGACCTACCCGACGACCTGCGACGCGTTCCGGGCCCCACTTCCTTGTCGATAGACGTTATGGCCCGGATGAAGATGATGCGTCCGCATGGTGAGCGTCACTGGGTCTGGTTGCACGGCCCCTATGGGGCCGATTACATGATTCTCACGAGCCCTGCTCGGACTCTGATTGCACCAGCCCACGTTGACTGGATTCCGGCGATGGATGTCCTCATCCCCGCCGCCTACGTGCTCGAGGCCGAGGAGGCCGAGCAGGCCCACGCTGCCCACGCTGCCCACGCCGCTCCCGCAGACCCTGTTGTGCGCCCTGCCGAGCCTGCTGTCGCCCCTGTGGCCCCTCAGCCCACACCTGACATTTCCACTGCTCTTGACACTTCTGTCCCCACCTCTGCCTGTGTCGAGAGTACTTTTGCTGAGCCCACTTCCACCACTGTCACCACTTCCGAGGCTGTCCCTACCACTCCCGCTGCCACCTCCGGCCCTCTGTCCGTGGAGCCCCTTTGCTCCGCTCTCCCCCAGCGCCCACAGACCTTTGTTGAGAGTGGAGAGCCCTCGTTCACCGCGGTCGTGGAGACCATGGTTAGCATGATCTCCGCTGGGGTTACACCTTTTGGACCGCACACTTCTGCCCCAGCGGGAGATTCCTCTGTCTCCACTGCCGCCGTTTTCTCCGAGAGTGTCGTGGCGTCTGTCCACACTTCTGTGCCACAGACCTCTTTGGCCACCTCGTTGCCTCTTTTGCACGCTTCCTTTGCTGCCGCCGCCTCCACTTCTCGCCAGCCGGTGTCCCGGCCTCACACCGAGGCCAGGCCCACTTTTCCAGGCGCGGCACCTTTTGTCCCATTCCCTGCTGAGCCCGTTACATACTCCACACGCGTACGCCAGCCTCGCCCTGCGCAGCCTAGACCGGTGCGTCCCTCTGCACCACCCCCGCCCGACACTACACTGCAGAGCATACGTGCTCTTGAGTTGGCGGTGAGCGGTCTTAGAGGAGACCTTAGGACCCTGTCCTCCACCGTCTCTGCGATGGCTGGACGCTTCGACCTGATACCCCAGATCCACTACTGCCTTACACAGGTGCTGGAGCGTCTCCCTCGCGTACCCCAGCCCACCCAGCAGGTCCCCACACACACTTCCACACACACTAGACCTGCTCCCGCTTCCACCCCAGCTCAGCAGCCCACCCCACCACCACCACCACCTCCGCCTCAGGACGGAGACGGCGCGGCACCACCTTCTTAGGCACTCTTGATGCCTTTATCCACTCCTGTCGTTGTGCTGCCCGTCTCTGCTGGGTCCTGATGCACTTTTGCCCCCCCCCCCCCCCCCTCCCCTCACTTTTTTGTGATTCTCATTTGCCGTCTCTTTATATATCTTTTCTGGGAGAGAGGGAGAGCTTTTGGTGACCCATTTATACTCGTATCACTCATATCTGTGCATGCATCATATCCGCATCATATTTTCGTTTCTTAATTTTTCGTTTTATTATCTTTTTTCTTTCCATCATGCATGCATCCTCACTTGCCCCTCTCATTACCTGTCTCTCTGTGTGCCACACTTTGCACATTGAGGACACTGTGCACTTTAGCTTGGGGGAGTGAGTTCTCACGTTCTTTTTTCGATTTGCCACCTTTATTTTCATTTTTTTTTTTCTTTTTCCACACCGTTTTTCACTTTTGCACTTATTTTTCATTTATCTTGCCATGCATCACGTTTTTCCTATTTTCCTGTGTGCCGCATTGCATAGTTCTATTTTTCCTTTTGTCTTTACTTCGTTTCTTTTTCATCTCATGCTAGAGATGAATTTTCTGTGATGATGTCTACGTGGAGTTAGCTTATTCTATATGCATGCTATATTTGTCGTGTCTTAGATCTCATTTCTGATATCATATGCTATGACTTGCTTTACATTTAGAAATAGTAACCCACACTTTTTCCTCATGAAAATGGATGAAATTTTATTATTAGCTGAGCCTGAATATTCATATGTATGCTATCACAGAAAACACACCAAGATTCACGCATTGAATGCTTCTATCTGGAGTACTGACTTCTTTTCCTTTATCACTTCTATATGCATGAATCGTACACTTCACTTCCGGACGATTGAATGATGATTAGCTAAGATATATCTGGATTAGTTAGCTTTTTTGTGATCGAAACTGAGTAGATTAGATTACCCTGCTGAAGTTGTCGTGCATGTCTTATAGAGTGAGCCGAGAGTTACATTTATTTCTTTCTCCACAAATCTTGAACATCACTTCTCTACTTTTAAAATCATTGGTGAATATCCCCTTAGTGATTCTATTTTGTGGCATTTCCCCCGCTATTATTTCCTAGCTCCAAATCTCTTGTTTCAAAAAAAAAAGAGAGAGAGAGAGAGAGAAGAGAAGAATAAAAGAGAGAAAAACATTCTTGTATATCATTACCTCTCTCTGAGTTGGGATCATTGTATATATGTTGCTTATTTTTTTTTATAAAAAAAAAGGGAGAAAAGAAAAGAGGAAAAATCCTCAATAAAAGATCCCATCTCGCTTACTTTCTTTCTTCTTTCCCTTCTTTACCTTTGGAGCTATATAAAAATGGGGATGTAAATATTTTTGTGCCACCACGCTTATAGATAAGCTTGGGGGAGGAGATCCATTGATGTGTGAGAGAGCGACTACTTGACATTGCACGACAACCTAGGCTAAGTAATATTCTATACTCGGTGAGATTGTTTCTAGCTTTACGAAACCCAGAAATCTAAGCCTAGCATTCATTTCATGAAATCCATACTTTTCTATTCTCTCTATTCTATGATGTGATACTCTTATACTCCAGATAGAAAGCGTTCAATTGAAAAGTGTGTGATCTGAGATTTGTATACCGCTTTAGATGATCCAGGCGATGTTAATTTTAAAATCATTCCGTTTTTCATGATTATACCGTTGTTCGTGGGTTTTCTATTTTCTACTTGCACTATTCTACTATGATATCAAAATGAGATTCTTTGACATGTATTTCTCACTCGGTGCATGCTATAAGAGTAGGTGAAACCCACGTCCTGAGAAAATGATCTAGCATCCTAGCTTTCTTTCTTTCTTTCTTTATTTTCGTTTGGTTTTCATTCTTCTTCGTTTTTCATTTTTTTTTCGTTTTTTCGCCGTTTTCATTTTCCGAATCCACCGGGTTCGCTTTTTGCTTATCTTCCTCGAGGACGAGTAAGAGGCAAGCTTGGGGGATTTTGATCACTCCTTATTTTACACATTTTTTTTCCGCATGTATGCATGCCATTTAGATCGCCCAAATCATGTTTTTCACGATATATCGACGATATTGCGATGCTTTTCACGCTTTGTTGTTTTTGTCGCATTTCAGGCGATTTGGCGCGATTTGGAGTGATCATGAGATGCGCTCACGATAGACGGCCACCGACGACCTCCCCGAGGGGTATTTTGCTATTGGAGAGGAGCGGAAGAAGAATGGACGTCGCCGGAGCGACGAGGAGGCCAAAACGACCAGTTTGGGCATTTTTTGTGTCCCACTCGGCCGAGTGGAGGAGCCACTCGGCCGACCAGCGAGACACTGCTCGGCCGACCCGTTCAGACGCGATTTCCATGTGTACTCGGCCGAGCGACGGAGACCACATCGGCCGAGTGACGATACCACGTCCGCCCGAGTGGCGCCCAGACGAAGGCCCTCAAAAAGATCGAAGTTACTGTTTTTCGGCCATCTGAGCTTCAGAAGACCCACTCGGCCGAGTGGCAAATCCCGTCCGCCCGAGTGAAGTGAAGCCATCGGCCGAGTGACGACAACTCACTCGGCCGAGCCGCCCCCGAACTGAAGACCCCTGAAGCCCCCGACTTACTGGAAAATTGACAGGGTTTTCACTCGGCCGAGCGACTTTTGTCACTCGGCCGAGTGCGATGCGCAGCCTGTAGCGAAATTTGCGGAAAACAGGCTGTGCAAGGGCGTTTTGGTCAGGATTTTTAGACGATTTTTGGGGCTATTTAAGCTCTGTTTTTACCCTAGTTTAGGGAGCCACCTCTGAGATTTTTTGCAGCTTTTTGAGTCTACTTTTTAGTTTTATTAATTGTGATTGGAGAAGAGAAAAACTTGGATTTTTGTTGGGTTGATTGAAGATCTACATTGGTTTGCACTTTTCTTCCCCAAAAACTCTATTTTTATTGTTTATATCGTTGTTGTGATGAATTCCATTGTCTATTTCATTGCTAATTATTGTGCTATTGCTATGTTTAGTGAGTAGTCTCCACGTCTTGGGGCGTGGGGATGAACCCTACAAGCCCAATTTCGTATTTGTGTTGAATTGGTAGAAATTGAGCTAGGACTGTTATTAGGGATTAGATTGGGATCGAATTACTACGGATAGCTAGGTATTCACATCAATTGGGATTTGCAAGAGATTGGATCCCAATTCGATGGGAAGCCCTAGAAATCCGAATTGGGTTGAGGTCGGATTTTCGAAGTATCGGTTTGCAAGAGATTGGACCGATGCTAGGATCTCCGGTTGCAATTCCGTGCCGATACCCGTTTGCAAGAGATTGGACGGGTAGGAACTATCCTAATCTAGATTGTGGACCGAGTTTGCAAGAGATTGGGCTCGGTGCGCAATTGGACGATGATGTTGACCCTAATGCTAGCTTCCCTAGGCTAGGGTTTGCAAGAGATTGGACCCAAACCTAGGGAAGCTATAGACCGGCAACAGCGCGAGAGCGTGAGCTTGGTTCCACATTTAGTTGCAACTAGTTCATCCAAATTCTCATCCTAGCGATTTCAATACCGGCGAACCACAATTGTGAAATACGGTGAGTAGTGGGGATTCCCCATTCCCTAGGCGTTCTCTATTTGATTTTATATTTCGCACTTTTGTCTGACGATTGTGACAGGATCGGCCAAGGCAATTATCCCTCTAAATAGCCAGGTTGATTAGGAGCAAGCACGGTCATTCGTCCTCCCTGTGTTCGATACCCGCTCGCCGCTACACCGTGCGCTTGCGGTAAAACTACAACCGTCGCCTCGGGACGTGTACGCCGGGGCGCGATCACGTATCCACGGGACAACTGACCTGCAAAACCATAAATTTCAGTTTTTAAAGTGTACTAAAACGATAATAAACAACCACCTATCAGATATAAAAGTGATGGAGTCGATGGTTTAAAATAATAAAAGGAAACCCTACGATAATTACGGTGAATTCGATATTAGGGTACTAATATAGAGAGTATGCGTTGGTTGTGATTTCGTTAGGGTATATGCAATCAATGATTATTAATATCTTTTCTATAACTCTACATTTCATCTGGCTAGCGCATGAGAATGTCGGAAAATATGGCGATAAAGCGCATAAAAACGTGCCAAAAAGAAATCACGTATATCATCGATTTCATGAAGAAAATACGCACAAGTGCCCTCTCGGATCACGATACATCCTCTCGGATCACATCACGAATAAGTCTTACACAGATCATATTCAATTCAAGCATGCACATGTCTCCGTATAAGATACCCAAACAAGATATATGTAGAAATCGACAAAATACGTGATTATAACATGAATATAGGGTGAAAAGATATTGAAATCAAAGAATACGACACCCTAACTACATCACAACCAACACATATGTAGATTAACCATGTATGAAGAGAAAATATTCAGTATTCATAGACAAATACATCACAAAACACTCAAAATACCTGAATAATACTTCAAATACAAGATAAATACGTGAAATACAATGTATAAGTTGAGATTTTTATCACCAAAACTCCTCAAAAAGTCTCTGAATTCCTTCTTTAAGAGCCTCTAATCTCTGTCTCCAAATCCCCAGAAAATGTCACGAAAATACGCTCTGTAGCCCCTCCAAAACACTCAAAATACGCTCAAAACAAGTGTGTATACTCTCTGGAATACTAGGGTATTTATAGGGGTATAAGTTCGGTTGCGGATGAAAATATTTCGCATAATTCCACTTAAAACCCCAAAACCCTAACCGGCGCATTCGTGGGCCATTGGATCAGAGCGGGATCGGATCTACGAGCGACGCGTGTCCAGTGGGTCGGATCTGCGCCAGCTTCGTCGCTCCGAGTACGCCTCGGATTCAATCGCGTCATTCCGTTCGAGTGGTGAACAGATGGGATCACGCCACGTCACCATGTGGCACATGTGTTTCGGGCGGCTTCATTTCTGACCGTTGGATCTTCGATCGAGCAGATGTGAGCTGGCCACGTTGCCCTGCGGCACATGTAAGTCGCGTCTCGATTTCGAATTCAAGCGGGGATGGTCTGGGGCCGTTGGATCATGATCGATTGGTTGACAAGGTGCCGCGTCGCCCTCTCGCCTGGACCGTAGGATTGAGTGGGAAGCCGCTCGATCGTCGCCATGTGGCCATGCGGTTCGCTCTCCGTTGCTGCGTTTGGCGCTGATAACAGCCGTTGGATCAAAATCCAACGGCGGAGCTTGAGCCACGTCTCCCCTTGTTGATTACTGTCGGATGAAGCGGTGGGCAGCCAGGATGTAGCCACGTGGCCCGTCTAATAAAATTGTATGCGTATGTGCGTATTTCGACCGTATTTTCCCAGTATTTCTTCATTTAAATGGTATTTTGGATTCAAAAATTCATAGTAATTATCACAGATCTCAGAAAAATACAAATAAATAGTCGTTGGAATCGTGAGATCGATACCTAGCCATGAAAAATATAAAAAGTGCAGAAATACTCAGTATATTGCTTTTTTGTGCATAAAATAGGAGTTTGCTCTAATAAATAAGGGTATTCAAAATACGATTGTATTAGAGATCAAATACGTACCATATATGCACAAAATAGGGCTAAATGAGGGGTTAGATATGCAATATTCAACTCGAATCACTAGGGTTTTTGTTCTTCTTTTGACGGCTGGTTTTCCAAGCTAAAATCAGATTTTTGCTAAACTTTATGACGATGTTTGAGGGGGTCAAACGAAGTCGAAATTAAGCATCGTTTGTTTCTATGCGTTCACCGTTCAGTGCTCTTCAAATTGATAGGTGGTATCAATTACGAAGCTCAACGATGAGGGAGAAACAATTTGCTAAAGGTTGCCTTTGTGAAAGGCAAACTTTAGTCAATTTTTTCTCAATCCGTATCTTTAGTCCCACATCGGATATGGTGAGAAGGAGAGGGGTCAGCCTCCTATATAAATAGGGGCCAACACTCTCCTTGAAAACTTGCACCAAGTCTCTGAAATTGAGTAGCTCCAAAAAGTTTTGAGCACGCTCATGTCAAGACAAAATTATTCTCTAATATTTTCTTCTGTTTCCTTCGCTCATGTTCTAGCAAAACGACGAGAATGATTTGGATTCGATCCGAAGTCTAAGACGTTGGATCGCACTCAAGTGAAATCTTCTTCAACAAGTGGTTGCCCTGGAGGCACGGTGTCGGCTCGCTTCGGGTGGATCGGTTCGGGAGCGTAAAGGCGGCTAGCTGGTGGGAGCAGAAGGCGGTTCGATACACTTTATCGGTGCAAGCAAAGTTTCAGGTATGTAGTTTAAAAGTATTCATTTAATTATATTGCAGTAGTCTAGATCTGTCTTGGGGTGGTCAGATCCACCTCAACATAGCAGAGATCCTGGCTAGGGTCATGTAATCCTTAGGGCTTCTCGTTAAATTGTTTAACGATTATTTTCCTATGCATGTTTTTCTTCCTCTATCGTCTGTCCGACGTAGGACGGTCATAGATTTATGCCCTAAGGATCCCCCAAAATCCTTCAGTGGTATCAGAGCATTAGGTCTGTATGTGATCTAAGAACTGCAATATTTTTAAAATGATTGTATGCTTTTTAAGATACATATATTTTAACTTTATGCGATATTGTTAAAATGAAACCCCTTAATTTGAGATGCTTTAAAAATTGTTTTATGTGGAAAAAAATTTTTAGTAGCATGAAATTTAGATGATGATTTTAAAATGAATGGTAGATGATGATTTTAAAATGAATGGTTTTGAAATAAAAATTATGTGATAAATTTTATGAAACTATTAATTTTTATTAGATAAAATTTTTTTATGTTTTAAAATCATTCTTATGATTTAAGTGTTAAATTTTAAGATTGCATATTATTATTTATAGGATAAATTTTATTATGTTGTGCATGTTTAATGATTTTTTGATAATGGTTAAATAGTTAGAAACTTTTTTATGCCATATTTAAGTTAATAATTGCATGCTAATTTTATGTAATAAAGTTAGATTATGTTTTTAATGGCCATTCTAAATTCTTGCTAATTATTTGATAATTCAAGAAACCCTTTTAGGTTAGCCATTAAAAACTCCTTTAAAATTTATGCTATAAATTTTATTATAACATGTTATGTTTAATAAACCGTTACAACTTTTAAAGACCTAATTCCTGATTAGGATAGTCCCGTTTGACGACGATTATTATTTTAATCGTTATAATAATAATTTTCATTAAAGGCTACACTTTAAAGTGCTGTAATTTGTATTTATTAAAATCCTAATAACGATTAAGATAGCACGTTAATACAAATGAAACCTTATAGTTGATAAGGACTTAATAAAAGTTATTAACAAATCCTAATAAATTTTGAATTTTAAGGATTCCACTAGTTGATAGGATTAGCTAGTTCTAATAAAAGCTTTTTAGTTGATGGCACGCATATATATATGATAAGCTTCATTCAATGGACCATGATCCGGTTAATATGCGTGGCTAAGTTTGTTGGATCACATTAGCTAGACTGGTGATCCTGGCTTAGCAATTCCCTGGCCATGTCCGCTGGACCGCAATGTCGCGAATCATGATTATATGACACCCTCAACTATACCTAAGTCTAACACGTTAATGATATTTTTCAAGATAAAACGTAGCCCTCCTTGTTTTAGAGTTTGGCAACTATATGATCCATGTTACAGTTGTTGAGCACACTCAAGCTGTGACAGGTCAACCTTATAGAAACCAACTTCTTAATACATATGATGTAGTCTAGACTTGACCCAAACCGTCGTGTCGTGAATACACCGAGCGCCGGCGTAAGTAAAGCTAGACACGAAAACAAGGGTCTGACTAGGCTAGTAATTATGATTTGGATGAACACACTCGTGATCATAAGTGGCTAGGGGTAAATATATATAGGGAGTCATATATGATATGCTTTATAAAGAGTTCATCTACCGACTGCAGCGTCAAACAACTTGTTAAGCACACTCAAGGTTGTGAGACTCAGGGTGGTTAGATCCCTCTCCCACAAATTTTTGATTATAATAAATTGTTTATTATTATGGCTTAAATTTTTTAAAACTAGTGGGAGAATATAGTTTAATAAAAACCTCTTAATCTATACAAGAACATATGCTAATTCAATGTCTATTAATAATGCAGTATGGAGTCAAAATTAAAATTCATAATCGAGAAGAACGTGCTAGATGGGACGAACTACAAGGACTGGCTGAGGAACATAAAGCTAGGAATGGCAATATTGCGGGTCGGGGCGGGTATTTAACTACCCAAGCTTGCCCAGACCCATCTGCAGGCCGGGGCAGGGCGGGTAGCGGGGCGGGGCGGGGCGGGGCGGGGCGGGGCGGGTACTTTCTTACCAAAACCGGGTCGGGCTGGGTCGGGCCGGTCAGGTCAGGTCATTACTGCTATCCATATGAATCCCAAATAAAAATTTTATTTGTGAATTTTGAGAATTTTGATTTATTTGGTAATTTGGACTTGGGAATTGGCCCAATTGGGAGAACAGTGGAATAGAGTATGAGTTATGGGTTATTCGCTGACTGCATGGTCCGCATCAAAATAGTAAGGTTTTTTAGAACATCTATAGTTTATCGGGCGGGTCGGGTCGGGCCGGGACGCATACAAAGCCCAAGCTTGCCCCGACCCGGCTGCGGGCCGGGTCGGGTCAGACCGGGCGGGTCAGGCCATTACTGCCATCCTTACATAAAGCTGGTCCTCTCGCCAGCCGGGATTGGCTACATACTGACAATGACGCTCTGGAAAGGCTCGACGAGGATGCCACCAACGAGGAGAGGAAAGATAAAAGCAGTACCGAAGGGATGTAGAGAAGGCCAGGTGCCTTACTCTGGCCTCTATGACCAATGACCTGCAAAGAAAGCACGAACATATGGATGTTCGAAGCATGCACTTGAACACAGAGGAATTGTATGGCAATCATTCTAGAGCTACCAGGTTTGAGGCCACATGCAACCTTTGGGACCAAGATGACGACGGGCCCTGTGCATGATCATGTTATCAAGATGATCGGGTACATAGAGGATGTAGCCTAACTAGGATTTGTCCTCGAAAATGAAATGAGCATGGGCATAATCCTTAGATCTTTGACCCCTGACTTCAACCTGTTCATTATGAGTTTCATAATGAACGACACTGAAGTGGATCTTCTTGGTCTCCTGAACATGCTCCGACAGTTCGAGGAGATCGAGAAAAAGCCAACAGCGTTGGTTGTAGGCTCTGACCCTTCTCACCAGCCTAAGGGCAAGGGTAAGAAGAGGTAGACCCCTCAACCTGTGAAAGAGAAGAATGGGAAGAAGAACAAAGGGGCACCGTCAAAATCTGAGTGCTTCCACTGCCACAAGATGGGTCACTGGAAGAGGAACTGGAAGGTCTACCTTGCAGAAAAGAAGGGGCATGGTGATGCATCTACCTCATGTACAAATCTTATTTAAGAGCATATAAATTTCCATAAAGCTTTGATACATGGTATGAGATACCAGTATGATTACTAAAACATCTGTATACTCTCTACAGTTGCTTGAAGCAAAGGATGGAAGAAGTTTCTAACATGGTCGCCATCAGAGTAATCGTTACTGATGTGACCGTCTAGGGACTTCAGAAGCTATCAAGAAGCATTCGATACTTTTTTATTTTTGAATAAATGTATCGATGTTTTATTTTAAAACAATGATTGAGTGATGGTCACTCAAAGTATCTGTGATGAACAAGTTTTTCATTTTGGATGAAATCGTTGATATCTTGGCAATATATGCTCAGGTGGAGATATGATTTGTTGTGAATGGCTATTTGCTGTGTATGGATATCTGAGTTGTTGAGTATGTTTTCCTGAGCTATCGTAGATGCTTCTGAGTTAATGAGATTAATTGGAGCTGTCGGTATATTTAACTAATCCTAAGTAACGAGTAAGTCCCAGGAGCATATAAATTAGATGTGATCTTTATTATGCGCACAATAAAAATAGTTCTTATTGGACTGTATTTAAATACTTCAAGTTAGAAGATTAATGCAGTTAAAGGAAATAATGGCGTAGGAAGTTTTTTGATTGAGTACGCTATCATCAAGA
Organism: Scilla litardierei; assembly: GCA_030789695.1. NCBI lineage: Eukaryota > Viridiplantae > Streptophyta > Magnoliopsida > Asparagales > Asparagaceae > Scilla > Scilla litardierei. Next base: position 137,297,336 of record CM061139.1, read on the forward strand.
CTCATATAAATGGATCTTGATATGACTTATTCGTCAAATCAACATGACACTGGTACATTCCCTTTTAAATTAATTCAGCACAAATGGGCTAGTTATACTTAATAAATATTCTAAATAAGATTTAGAAATTTAAGTTGAAGTATTTAACCAGACGATTTCAAAATCAGTGGGAGAGAGCATATTACTTAGTTCAGTTTTGACTAAGTAAAAGTTCCAAGTTATAAAACCATTTATAAGTGACATCAAATCATAAGGGTTTTGATTATGTCAAAGATATAGAAACATTGGTGTCATTAATGTACTGGACATAATTGACACAAGAATAATTGGAATAAACTTTGATATGACTGACTTGTAGGAATGATAAATATTACATCGAAATGAATATGCTAATCGTTAGCTAAACAAGAAGGAAAATCGTTGGATGAGATCTAAAGACGGTTTCGAAGAATCACCCCTGTGTGATCAAATGATGTGTAAATGATAAGACACCATAAAACTGCTTGATAGATACGTTTTAGCAGATCCCTTTTAGGTTTGACATATGAACGTCCGTAGTGACTGATATGCTATAGCGGTATGAGATACCGAGATAAATAGCCTAAGTGCAAGTTGGAGATGTAGGAAGATATATGCACTTGAGGCAATTAATCCTAAGAAAAATCTTGTTCAATATATAAATGGTACCAATTATCTTAGTATAAATTCAATTTAAATACTTGGATAATTTCTTAGACTTAAAGTGATGTCATTACATATCTAGATGTATATCTCGATTATGAGAAGTGAATGACTGATAGGAACTTAAGTCTTAAAACATCCATACTCATAGATGTGTCGAGAAAAGGATATCGGCACATCAGACAGACCATTGTGTCTTTGTCTTACCCTAAAGGGTGATGATGATCTCACAGTCATTCGACCTGGCGAAGTCGGAGACGATGCACATGTACTCATTAGAGAATGAGTCCACTGAACGACCCAATGAAGAGTTATTAAATGGTTAAACTTTAACTAAACTGTCATTAATAACTTTATAGTGATGATAGGCAAGTTGGTCCTTAAGACCTGAAGTCTTTGTACGAACCTGTGCGTTAATAGTGTCACTTAGATCTATGATCTAGCTTCGAGACCAGGCCTACAGAAAGGTCTTAGGTTGGGTGACACCTGAATCATACGCAATAAGTAAAAGACAAAGATGGGATTCGTCTATTTCGTTAAAGAAAAGTTAGTGTCACATGCTCAGTACGGTTCTTTATGCTAAACCTCGGCCGGGAAACGTTGAGACCGATGTATGCTGACATATGCTGGCTAGTAGGGTTGATGGTTAACCATACCCTAGGCCATGCAGGGACATAGTTATGACGAATGGACTAAACTGCGGTATTCATCACTGACACAGTCAGAGTGATCCCGACGACACTTTTGTTGATGGGTCAATCACGTAATTATGATGCTGAAACAGGGATGACACCTGCTGCTTGTGGTTACTGTTGTCTCAAGGTTTTGAGCCCCAACCTGTAGTAGGGTTAGGCTCTAGGGCCTCACACCGAGTTCGGTTTGCGTCTTAGTAATATGAAGAATTTAGGAGGAGTGCACTCAGGTGCACGAGGATAATTAAAGTCACAAAGAGTTTGTGACATTAAGTCGATCTATATTAAATATGATTTAATATGTTCGCATAAGTTTTTGACATTAAATGAGATTTAATAATGTAGCAAAATGTTTGCAACTTCAGCATTAGTAGAATGCTGTATGGGATTGTTTTAAGTTCATTTGTATTTGATGCAAATAGATTTTAACATTAAAGATATGAATTATTGCATTTGATGCAATAAAAAATAAAATATATATTGTAAAATGTTTACAAATATATTTTATTAAGGCACAGAAATGAAAAGGATTTTTCTGCGGAAGTCGGGGAGAAAACCGCGCTCAAATAGAGTCCAAACGGTTACAGAAAACCTATTTAAAAGGCGTTTTAAATTGGAGAAGTACAAATTCAAGAGAGAGGGCTTTTAGGCCCAAACCCAACCCCAAAATGGGGCTAGGAGCACCAGCCCAAACTGGGCTGGGCGCCCACACTAGCTTTCGGGCGGGCACTGACCCGGCGGGCGGGTCAGGCCCGCCCGTGTTGGCGGGCGCCCACCCGCTAAAAAGCGGGTTGGCATCCAGCTCGCAGGCTGGGGCACCCGTGGGTGCCGAGATCTGGGCGCCCAGCCCCCAGATCTGATCTGAGCACCCAGATCAGAGCGGGCAGGGCCGGCCAGTGGGCCCCACCTGCTAGGGGTTTTGTTCTTCTTTTGACGGCTGGTTTTCCAAGCTAAAATCAGATTTTTTTCTAAAATTTGTGACGATGTTTGAGGGGTCAAACAAAGTCGAAATTGGTTGCCATTTGTTTCTATGTGTTCACCATTCAATGCTCTTTGAATTGATAGGATGTATCAATTACGAAGCTCAACAGTGAGGGAGAAACAATTCGCTTAAGATTGCCTTTGTGAAAGGAAAACTTTAGTTAATTTTTTCTCAATCCATATCTTTATTCCCACATCAGATATGATGAGAAGGGGAGGTGTCGACCTCCTATATAAATATGGGCCAACACTCTCCTTGAAAACTTGCACCAAGTCTCTGAACTTGATTAGCTCCAAAAAGTTTTGAGCACGCTCAGTTCAAGACAAAAATTATTCTCTCATATTTACTTCTGTTTCCTTCGCTCGCGTTCTAGAAAAACGACGAGCAGGTTTTGGATTCGATCCGAAGTCTAAGACGTTGGATTGCACTCAAGTGAAATCTTCTTCAGTAAGTGGTTGGCCCGAAGGCGCGGTGTCGGCTCGCTTCAGGTGGATCAGTTTGGGAGCGCAAAGGCGGCTAGCTGGTGGGAGCAGAAGGCTGTTTGGTACACTTTACCGGTGCAAGAAAAGTTTTGGGTATGTAGTTTAAAAGCATTCATTTAATTATATTGCAGTATTTTAGATCTGTCTTGGGGTGGTCAGATCCACCTCAAGATAGCAGCAATACAGGCTAGGGTCTTGTAATCCTTATGGCTTCTCGTGAAATTGTTTAACGGTTATTTTCTGCTGCATGTTTTTCTGCCTCTATCGTTTGATTGACATAGGACGAGCATAGATTTATGCCCTAAGGGTCCCCCAAAACCCTTCAGTATGCCCACAGTTCATTTGTATTTGATGCAAATGGATTTTATATTAAGGATGTGGGAATTTTGCATATGATGCAAAAGAGAATTAAATATGTCGTAAAATATTTACGAGCATATTTAATATAATAAACGCAAGAAAAAGGTTTCCTGGATGACGGGATTGTCCCGGTCTAAATCCAGGTTCGAATGACATCCAAAACAGATGCCAAATGCAAAATATAGAGCTAAAACCATGCTTTTAGCCCAAATTGGGCGTTGCAGGTTGGGAGCCCGCTAGGCAAGCACCCGACCTGCCTGGTAGGCGGGCGCCCGTGCCCACATTGCGGGCAGACGCCCGTGCCCTCTAGCAGCGGGCCGCTCGCCTGCCTGTGCGCACACGGGCGCGTGCCCGGCACGCGCCCAGCTGGCGCGCGCCAGTGGGGCCCACTCTGTGGACCCCACTACTTGCGGTTTCGAACCCTAAGGGATATTGTGCGACGTCTGCAGTTTTTTTCGAAAAACAACGTTTGGGTTGACTTTGGAGCAACGTTTGAGGGGTCAAACGAACTCGAAATGGCGTGCTGTTTTTCTTATGCGTTCACCGTTCAGTGCTCTTCAATTTGATAGGTTGTATTACTAGCGAAGCTCAACGGTGACGGAGGGAAAATTAGGTGAAGTTTAGTCTTAGCGTAAGGCAAACTAATTTAATTTTTCACTCTCCAATAATTTAGTCCCACATCGAAAATGGAGTGAAGGGGAGGGGTCACCCGCCTATATAAATAGGGTTCTGTCCTCTTCCTTGAAACTCGTCCCAAGCTCCAGATCTGAGTAGCTCTATTAAACGTGAGCAAGCCCAGATCTAAGCTTAAAGTATATATTCACTCTTTCTCCCTAAATTCTTCCTTGCTTCTGATCAGACTCTAGCAAAGCTACGAAGGAGTTCGGATAAGATCCGAAGTCTTGACGGAGGATCCACTCAAGGTGAAACTTTCTTCGACTCGTGGTTAGCTCAGCAACAAGGGTGTTGCTTGCCTCGGGACGTGGTGCAGTTCAGGAAGCAGTTTGGCTTGGGACACGGTGCGGCTCGAGACACGGTTCGGCTTGGGAGAAGTGGCGTGGGGGCTAAAGAAATGTTGCTGAAAACGACGCTTCGTATTCTGCGGAAACGAAGTGAAAGGTATGTTGTTTAAATTAAACATGCATTTATAATTGCAAATGTTAAATAGATCTATCCTTAGGGGTTGGTCGGACCCAACCCCGGGATAGTAGAGATTTTGGCTAGGGTTAATATCTTTAGGGATAGACTAAAAATAGTTTTAAGTCTGTTTTTTCCGATGGTTGTTTGATCTCATCGTCCGACCGACTTAGGCCAGATGTCGATTTTATTGCCATAAGGACCTAGAAAACCCAACATTGGTATCAGATCCATGTCTACATGATCTACGAATTGCAATTATAAAATGTATGTGATACATCATGTTTCTCCATGAGATGGAGATTGTGATTTAAACTATTAAAAATAGTCATTTCCATGTGACATTATAATTTTCGAAAATTGTTTTTGAAAATTAGATTTAATTTTAAAATCATTTGATAATTTTAAAATTAGATCTTAATTATTATATGATGATAATTAATTTTGTATAACTTAAAATTATGAGATAAAATTTAAGTTGCTTGTTTAGCAAAAAAATTTATGAGATAATTTTTTAATTGCTTTGTTATCATGTAAAATTGTGTAGTTGATATTTTTAATGATTGTATTAGTTATTTTTGATTATGTGATAATTCAAGAAAAACTATTAGGATATCCATTAAATCCTTTCAGAAAATTATAAGATAATTTTTTGGACATGCCATGATTTAAACCTGTTTAAATGCCTAATACATGATTAGGATAGCACCCTAAAATATTCATTCCTTATAGTTGATAAAGACATTAATAAAAATTATTAACCAATCCTAATAATTTCGAATTTTAGGATTCAACTAGTTGATAGGATTAACTCGTTTTAATGAAGCTAGTTCTAGTCGATGTCACACATATGAATAATTAGTTTCCTTCAATGGACCATGATCCGGTCTACTGTTTTTTGACTAGTGTTGTGGATCACCCTAGCTCGACTGGGATAGTGATCCTGACCTGGCCAAATAACTAGCCGTGTTCCGCTGGACCGCAAGGATGCGAATTATGATTATGTGACACTGTCGATTACATTTAGTCAATTACGTTAAAAATTTTCTTCAAGGTTAGCCGTAGCCCTCTTTGTTTTTGGATTAGGGGACTAAAAGACATCTATCATGGTTGTTGAGTCTTCTCAAGCTATGACATGGTCTCTTTTAGAAACCGACCTCATCATTCATGAGATGTAGTCTGGTATTAACCGAAACCTATGCGTCGGGTCTCCTCAAGTATCGGTGTAAGTTAATATTAGACATGAAAACAAGGGTTCGACTAGACTAGTCATTATGGTTTGTTGAGTCTCCTCAAGATCCTAAGTGACTATGGGTAAAACCCAATAGGGAGTCACATGTGATGTGATTGATAATGAGTTTATCTACCAACTGCAAAGTCGATCAACTTGTTGAGTCTCCTCAAGGTTGTGAATCTCAGGGTGGTTGGGTACCTATCCCATTAAATAACTATATTCGTTCATCTATATGGCTAAAGATAATCACAAAAATGGTGGGAGGATATAGTTGAATAAAAACCGTTTTAACGATATTTAAAAATCATGAACATATGCTAAACTAGGGTAATTCTATGTTTTACCAAAGTGGAATCGAAAATCATAATATCCTTAAAAGAAATAAGTCAACTAAACAAAATGATTAGTTAAGGTATATTTGATAAACCAAACTATATTCTCACTGATATTAAAAGTGTCCTTCCTAGCACTAAGTTAAGGACAATGATTTACTTAAGCTCTAAAGCCTAACACAATAATAGCACACTACTTAACACTCGCCCATATGAACATGGGCAGCTTAAACATACGGATGTTCAAAGCATGTTTCTCCATATAACTTGTTGAGTCTCGTGAAGATTGTATGGAAAACAGTTTCTATCAGCAAGTTTTGAAATTTCGATAAAACTGTTTGACTTGAAGATGAGTGTAATAGCGGTACAAGACAATGTATCCAAATTAGATATTGAGGCGAGCAACTTGTTGAGTCTCCTCAAGGTTGTAAAGCTCAAGTGTTTGGATGCATGTGATACTTGCACATCTAATATTTGTGTTAGGACATGAAATGTCTAAATATGATTTAGAAAGGAGAAGGCACTAAGGAAAATTCATAGAGAAAGAATGTTTGGTCTAGTATGGAAGAGGCATAGTAGGAGGAACTGAAAATAGGACATGTTTGATGTCTAAAATTTCAGAATAATTGTTATACAAAGATAGTCTCACATATTGGCTACTGAACAAAAGTTGTCTTTATGCCATATGGGATGAATATCACATTTGACGAATGTCGTCACATTGCTTTAGAAAAGATATTTTGATGTGATAATTTTGTATAACGATGATGTATTAAATGTTAATGCATGAATAAGCAAGATAGTAGCAAAACTTATATGACAAAATAGACTAGGCCGTACCGAAGAGACTAAGCTTCACAAGTCACACAAAGAGGGGTTTGACCTCTCGTATTATGAGTCAATATACACTTGTGAATCTTGTCTCAAAGGTATGATGTCCGAAATTTCATCAATAAGACAGTGGGAGAATGAGTTGGTGAACTCATAGTCTCGTACATACGGGTGTACCCGTACCCAAGGCTAAATAAGCCAGGATAAGGTGTTCTTATTTTATTACGACGCGTGTTCTTGATGAAACACAAGTCTGATAATATAGAGAACACAATGACAGAAGTATTTGAACTGATTCGATCGGATCGAAGAGTTAAATACTTAGCTATGTAATTCTTGTGTAACTAAAAGAAAAAGAGATTTTCTCTTAGGTCAAGTCTCACAACACATCGGTGTGTTGGAGAGCATGAATCGTACCCTGTTAGACTTAGTGCGATACATGGCTTGTGACTCTGAGTTACAATCCTCGTTCTGGGTTAAAATCCAGATAATAATGTTGGATCCTGTGGATGGAAAACAACACTAGAAGGGGGGTTGAATAGTGTTGTATAAAATAAAATTTTTCGTTCTTGATAGATTAGCACAATTCAAAGCCTTCTAATGTTGCCTAAGAAACCAAGTAGAGTGATCTACGCTTGGTTCTTAATCAACTTAATCAATCTTCAAAATCAAATCAGAGATAAAAATCTTCTGGTAGTCGACTCCCAGAGTGAAATTAAACAAAGCTCAGTTAACGAAATATTTAATGAAGATATATAAGATTGCACAGAAGTATAAGAGAAAAGCAGATACAAAAATTGATCTTTTCAATATATTATAAATGAGTTACAAGAGTAATATTCAACAAACAAATAAACAATCATAGAGAGTGCAAACACAAACACAAGGATTTTTATCCTGGTTCCCCACAACCTTGGGTACGTCCAGTTCCCGACCAATCCGGTACGAGATTTCCACTATCTGCCTTGGCAAATACAAGCACCTAACTTCACTCGTTAGGATTTCTAACAACCTAGCCTTGACCAGGATTTCCTGATTGCAACACTGCAATATCTCAACACCTAGATTTGTCTAGGGTTTCCAACACCCTTACAACAAAGGGCAAACACAAAGAGAAAAACGATATCCAACTCACCATAATTGTTTGGTGGAGATTGGATTTACACCCAAATTCTATAGCCAATAGTAATAGACAACTATGTGTATTAGTGGCTTGATAGAATAAGATTCTAGATCACACAAAGATACGAATAAAGTCTTTGTGATCTAAATCAAATGTTTTTCAAAATCCTTTTAAATAAAATCAGAGAATAAATAATATGGATTTTGAAAACAAATAGCCAAATAAAAAATCGATCTTCAGAAAATAATATCTCAAAGAAATACAAGATCAAGAATGTAAAAACAGATTTGGCTAAGAGAAAGTGAGAGCTGAGAATTTGAGAACGTTTAGAACTTTTGCGCAAGAGAATTTTGATTTCAAGTATTGTATTTTCTCTCAAAGAAATAGTCCTCTATTTATAGGTGAAAATGAAGGATTCAAAATTCAAATTCATTTGACTTTTGTCCCGAAAATCATGGGAGCAATAAATTAGAGATATGTCAAAAGTCAGGTCAAACGTCGAATTTCGACAGCTGGTACTCGACTCCCTAGGATTGGTAGTCGACTCTCAGTGTGTTTCAGGAGAAATTAATTCTCAGCTGGTAGTCGACTCCCACTCCTTGTCATCAACAAAAATTAATGACATATCATTTTAACAAATGAATCATCCAAGAATTTTGACAGAAGGGAATTCAATTACCAGTCCAGCAAAAAAAATGTTAGCATATGATCAACCAATGTTAGGCAGAATATATCACATAAGTTCATCCATAAGTATAGTAATATAAGAGTACCAATTATCACACCATAGCATAGTTATTACAGACCGGAAGTTTTGAAATCATTGTTTTAAAACCATTGTTTATAAAATCAAGGATGACCGCTGTTCTTCCTTAATTCCTTGATCTCGCCAAGGATCATGCCAAGTGTCTCTTCGGTCATCTTGTTGCTCTTCACCACGAATTCCTTGAGATCAACTACTTTCTTGTTGATGTCTTCAAAGCCTCTCTCTTGGGATATCTTCATCTTTCCAATTTTCTTCAAGAGCATATCTTGAAGTTCAACGATGTAGGCTGGTGGCTCCTCGTCTTCTCCTTCTTCTTCGCTTCCATTTTCTTCTCCTTCTCCTTCTCCTTCTTCATCAGAATCTGAAACAATGAGTTTCTTACCTTTCCTAGAGGATGACGATCCTCCTTCAGCAGCAAGCTTCTCTTCAGGGATGTTCTGATCAAGGTCTCTATGAAGGTTCATTCTCCCGAGAGCATGAACATCAAATATGCATACCGGATCCAGAATAGTGGTTTCATTATCCAAAGACACAATATAACTAATAAACAGGATGGTGAGGTAATGTCCATGTGCTAGGGTGGATGAAGGTCTGTCAGAAGAAGCTGAAGCGAGGATGGAGTCCATGATGACTTTGGCCCAATTGACATGAATATTCCCTAGCAATGCATAGATGCACTTGGCTTGTTTCTCAGATAGTACAGAGTGACTACCAGACTTTTGAGTTATATTGTAAGACAATATATTTGCAAGGATTCTTCCTGGATAGCGAAGATCGCTACAAGGAAGTTTTGTTTGGAAATATTTTCCAGGCAAATACATTCTCTCCAAAATGCTTTCATCAGTCATCTCTATATTATCCAGTAACACACCAGTGTACGGGATTCCTAAGGCTTCTCCTAGAGATTTTATGGTTATGGTAAGTTTAGTGTCAAGCACTTTGGTGACAAATCTACTCTTGGCGAGGTCATAGTCCATATTTGCATAAAAGAGATGCACAAGTCTGGGATAGCAGAAATACATGTTTTCAGCAGAGAATAGGTTCGCCAAGTTTTGAAATTCTAGAATGCTGTCAATGTCATAGTTTTCTACATGATCAAGTTTTACGAATCTCTCATGAAGAATAGGCTTCTTGGGAATTTTAACAAAGTGTTCATAGGTGGTGCTTCTAAAGAGATAGGGCAAGATGGTTTCTTTTTCAGAGAGGATTCACTTGTGACCTTTCTCTTCTTAGAAATCATTCTCTTGATAGGCATCTAGATAAGTAAAAATTATTTACAAAACTAGATATGCAAGGATATATAAGAAAAAAAAATGAAGTAGAGGTTGATGAGGAGAGATTTTACCTTGAGTAAACTTGAGAGAATGATGAAGCCAAATGATGAAAGGAGGTAGATGACCAAGAGAGCTCCAAGTGCCAAGGGAAATTTTTCAAGAGGATGAGGGAATGGGTAGTCCGCTACCGTAGGGTTTTACCATGGGGGGTTTTTAACAAAAGGATGAAAGGGGATGAAGAATAGAGGCCTTTGGATCAAGAGATGAGTGATTGGGATCAAGTTTGGCTTATTGATTTTAAGTTGCCTTTGGATGCAAACCCATTAACTCAATGGAAACCCAATAGGAGTTAGAAAAGAAAACAAACCCAGAAATTCACACAGCTGTTGGTAGTCGACTCCCTCATGTAGGTAGTTGACTCCCTACTTGGCTGAGTCATTTTCTCATCCCGAGGGGTTTTTGGTCCAAGGCTGAGTGCGTTTCTGAACAAAATTGTTTTATAAATATAACACAAACATTTATAATCATATAAAAGATTTTTTTTTAAATCTTTATCATCCATTTAATTATTTAGACATGTTAAACATAAGATTTTGCGAAGCGATTTTTGTCGCAAAAAAAAACTTTTGATACTGATCTAGTTATCAAGCGTTTGATCTTGTTTCTCCTCTTCGTTTCCTTAGAGTACCTGAAAGATAGACATTTATGGTACTCTTTACTTTTGAGTCCAGAGGGTTAGTCTTTAGGAAACCAAACCCAGTATGGTTTAGTTCCTTCATGAAAGATATATTTATAATTTTTGCTTAAATGAACTTGCTCAACAAAGTTTGTAGAGTACCTTTTCTTTCTTTGATCAGACAAGTTCTTTGGTATCCAGATGCTCAAAAAATTATTGTTAGAATGATGCATCATAGTATGCTTAACCCGTTTATTGGTATGATTTGAATCATATCTGAGTCCGGTTTTGCTAAATAAGGCTTTTTGATTTTCTATTAAGCTATCTAGCTTCCCTTTTCCTCTGTTGAAATTTTCAATAGTTTTCATCGTAGCGTCATATTTATCTTTGACAGATACGAGAAGATTATTCAAATTTTCAACTTTTTCGTTTACGGAATGAATGTCTTTTTGTAAGGAATTATTCTTTTCTTTAAGAAGGCTATTTTCCTTGATAATTTCCTCTTTTTCTTTAGCATCTTTTTTAATATTCCTAAGTGTTCTTCTATGTTATTTTATGAGCTTTTCATGCATTTTGCATAGCTCCTTATATGATCTCCTATAGTCCATGTCTTCATCATCACTTGATGACGAATCACTGTCACTAGATGGATCATGATGCGAACTTACCTTAGAAGATGTGGAAGCCATGAAGCACATGTGTGCTGTTTCTCTTCTTTCATCATTGTCGTCTGCTGAGGATTCATCGGACGAGGAATCGTCGCTCTGGTCGAAAGCTGCGTAAGCTTCCTTCTTTAGTCGTCGGAATTTGTTTCTTCCATTGTTTCTCTTTTCATTGCTATCTCGGTTCTTCCCACGATCTCTGGAATCACGATTGTTTCTTTCCAACGGACAGTCTCTTTTGACGTGCCCTGGTTTATTGCAACCAAAACAAATAATACCGTTCGTAGGTCTAAAAGAGCGTTTACCATACTTACTTGTAATGAACTCTTTAAAGTTCTTTGAGATGAAGGCAATATGGTCTTCTTTGTCCGTGTAGTCGGAATCTTCTTCTTGAGCTTTGAAAGCAAGATTCTTCTTTTTTGGGTTTTCTTCGATCTTCTTATCTTCTTCAAGTTCAATCTCATATGCCATGAGATTTTTCATTAGTTCTTCGATGGTAAGATCCTTTACGTTATGAGCTTCTCGAATGGCCGTTGTTTTTTCCTTCCACTCGGGTCGGTGAGATCTAAGTATTTTCATCACTTGCTCATATTCGGAGAGTTCTTTCCTAATTCTACGAGCTCATTTGTAATGTTAGTAAAACGAGTATTCACATCGATGATACTCTCTCCTTCTTCCATTTTAAACGATTCGAATTTAGAGTGTAAGACATTTATACGGGATTCCTTTACCTTTTCAGTTCCCTCGTGACTTACCTGAAGGGTATGCCATATTTGATGTGCTGTCTCGCATTGGGAAACTCGATTGAATTCATTTCCTGTTACAGCGCAGAATAGTGCATTCATTGCCTTTGCATTGAGATTTGCTCTCTTCTTGTCGTCGGTTGACCACTTTTCGAATTCAACTTCGGTGGGTGTGATGTACGGGACTTTAGTGACGGTCCATGCCTCTATGTCTAGTGACTCTAGGTGAGTCTTCATTCGGATCTTCCAGCTAGCGTAGTTCGTTCCGTTAAACAGTGGTGGTCGCATGGTATTGAGTCCTTCAGAATGAAAAGATGTTGACGCCATCACCTTTATAGCCTCGCTCTGATACCAAGTGTTGGATTCAGTGGATGGCAAACAACACTAGAAGGGGGGTTGAATATTGTTGTATAAAATAAACTTTTTCATTCTTGATAGATTAGCACAATTCAAAGCCTTCTAATGTTGCCTGAGAAACCAAGTAGAGTGATCTACGCTTGGTTCTTAATCAACTTAATTAATCTTCAAAATTAAATCAAAGATAAAAATCTTCTGGTCGTCGACTCCCTATGAACAGTAGTCGACTCCCAGAGGAAAATTAAGCACAGCTTAGTTAATGAAATATTTAATGAAGATATATAAGATTGCATAGAAGTATAAGAGAAAAGCAGATACAAAAATTGATCTTTGCGATATATTATAAATGAGTTACAAGAGTAATATTCAACAAACAAATAAACAATCATAGAGAGTGCAAACGCAAACACAAGGATTTTTATCCTGGTTTCCCACAACCTTGGGTACGTCCAGTCCCCGACCAATCCGGTACAAGATTTCCACTATCTGCCTTGGCAAATACAAGCACCTAACTTCACTCGTTAGGATTTCCAACAACCTAGTCTTGACTAGGATTTTCTGATTGCAACACTGCAATATCTCAACGCCTAGACTTGTCTAGGGTTTCCAACCCCCTTACAACAAAGGGCAAACACAAAGAAAAAAACGATATCCAACCCAACACAATTGTTTGGTGGATATTGGATTTACACCCAAATTCTATAGTCAATAGTAATAGACAATTATGTGTATTAGTGGCTTGATAGAATAAGATTCTAGATCACACAAACATACGAATAAAGTCTTTGTGATCTAAATCAAATGTTTTTCAAAATCCTTTTAAATAAAATCAGAGAATAAATAATATGGATTTTGAAAAAAAAAATAGCCAAATAAAAAATCAATCTTCAGAAAATAATATCTCAAAGAAATACAAGATCAAGAATGTAAAAACAGATTTGGCTAAGAGAAAGTGAGAGCTGAGAATTTGAGAACGTTTAGAACTTTTGTGCAAGAGAATTTTGATTTCAAGTATTGTATTTTCTCTCAAAGAAATAGTCCTATATTTATAGGTGAAAATGAAGGATTCAAAATTCAAATTCATTTGACTTTTGCCCCGAAAATCATGGGAGCAATAAATTAGAGATATGTCAAAAGTCAGGTCAAACGTCGAATTTCGACAGCTAGTAGTCAACTCCCTAGGATTGGTGGTCGACTCCCAGTGTGTTTCAGGAGAAATTAATTCTCAGCTGGTAGTCGACTCCCACTCCTTGGTAGTCGACTCCCAGAGGAGTTTCTTCTAAGACACGGCTTGTAAGTCATGTAGTTAGCTCCAGGGTGTAATGGAGTTTCACTACTAAAATGCAAAGTGACTAGCAAAAGCTCTCAATAACTTTGAAAATGATTTTAAAAGTGTTTAAAATGTTTAAACTTCGAAATCATTTGTGTGTGTGTATTATCTATACTGTTGGCTTTAACATAACCCTAAGAAAGACAGAACTCACTCACTATAGAATTAAGACGAGTCTTCACGAAGCTTGGTCAGATGATGACTAGAATGCGAGCTTCTCTATGAGCTTCTTCTCCTTTTCTGAGCTTGAGCTTCATCAATGACTTTGCAACATCGTCTTTTGCCTATTAAGCGGAGTTTGCGTTTCTTCGGAGTATACGTAAAGCTTTCATTCGTTGTATAACCTGCACACTTAATTGTAGTGTAGTTAGTACACTAAGCTTCATTTGGTGAGCTCATCATCAAAATCACTTGGGGTGGAATTCAATTTCCATCAAATAATGCACATGTATTTGATAAGGTTATGTTAGAACCTTATAAATATAATATTCCTCAAATTAATCGTTAGGAAGTCACTGGGTTACTCTAGCCTCGTGAGACGAAGGAGTTGAGTAAAACGTCATAGTTGATGATGGCCTAGTCAACTTTCAAGAATCAATTCGGAGTATGGACTCTGATAAATGACTTGATGCAATCCGAAAAGGGTCCGTGCACGTAAATAAATTATGGACTTTAGTTCACGTGCCCAAGGAAAGCGTTTCTTTTGGCTGTAAGTGAATCTTCAAGACAGAAGATTAGTGCAGATGGAAAATAGTGAAGTACAACTTATGTTAGTTGAGAACGGCTATCAGCAGAACTCCTATAAACGGATTGTGATGAAATTTTCTCGCCAACAGCTATGTACAGATCTATTCGGATCAGACTCGATGTAAATGCTTATGATTACCACAAAAACTGGAATATGTGTGTGTGTGTGTGTGTGTGTGTGTGTGTGTGTGTGTGTGTGTGTGTGTTTCCTAAATATGATTTAAAAGATCAAACTTATAGAGTTTTCAAGGTCAGTAGGAGCAAATAAAAGGCATGCGAGGCATCAAGGAGACAGAACATATATTTTGACAAAGTGGTCAAAGAGTTTGACATTTTATCAGAAATGATTCCGATCCGTCTAAATGACCAGTAACAAAATTGGATTATTCTCGTAAGATACGATGAGCTGGATAAGATCCAGGCAAGACATATATTATGGATTCCAAGGGACCAAAGGAATTATTTGGATGAGATTCAAATGTGTGGTCTAAAATGAACATAGAAACCCCTTAAGTCTATACAGTAGACAATTTAGCAGATCCAGTAATGAAGGATCTACCACGTGAAGTCTAGAAAGACTTATGTTTAAATGCGGTATGATATACCGGGATAAATGGGCCTAAGTGCAAATGGGAGATGTAGCGAGATAGGTTTGCCCTCAAAGCAATTTATCTCTATGTATGTGTAGAAACGTCTTGTTCAAAATAACAGTAAGCTATTTAGTAAGAATTTACCTAAATTTAATTATAATATAGTCTTTATAAGGACTTAGGTATAGTCCTGAGACTTAATGCGAGGTCAAACATGTATCGAGATGGAGATCTTGATCATGGAGAAATGTTTGACCGATTGTAGCATAGGTCTAAAAATGTTCGTGGTCGTAGATGTTTCGAGAAATGGATATCGACACATCGGATAGAACATTGTGTCTTAGTCTTCACCATGGAGTGGTGACGATGATCTCATGGTCGTTCGACTTGGCGAAGTCGGAGACGAGACATAGGTGCTCATTGGAGAAAGAGTTCATTGAACGACCCAACGAGAGTTATCATATGGTTAATATTGACCAATCTGTCAATGATAACTCTTAATGATGATAGGCAAGTTGGTCGTTTGACTTGAGGTCATGGTACGAACCTGTACGTGAACGGTGTCACTTAGATCCTGATCTAGCCTTAGGAAAGCCCCGTTGAAAGGCTTTTGGTTGGATGACACTCGAAGCATGCGAGGAAAGTAATGACCAAGATATGATTCGTCTCTCCCGGTCAAGCGGAGTTAGTGTCGCACGTGTTAGTTCGATATTTAGTAAAAGTTTTGGCCTGAGTATATTGGAAGAAGTCCAACATTATTTGACTAAAAATCGATGGAGACTATCCAAGTTCAAGCTAGTAAGGTTGACAGTTGACCATACCCTATGCTTGACTAGACGACATAGTTTTGACGAAAAGAATAAAACTGCAGAATTCAGCATGGACATATTCAGGGTGGTCCCGACAATACTCATGTCAATGAGTTAACCACATAAGTATGATACTGAAACAGGGATGACACATGTTGCTCGTGGTCTCTACCGTCTGGGGGTTTCGAGCCCCACCTGTAGTAGGGTCAAGTTGTAAGGTCTCACACAGAGTGAGACCTTCGTCAAGTAGTTGGTAGAAATTAGGGAGAAAATAGACAGAAAACTACAAAGAGTTTGTAGTTAGCTTCTGGACTCTCAATAAATGATCCGGAGTGAAAGTGGGCGATGTTGAGGAATGTATGCCCTCAGTTCATTTGTTTTTGATGTAAATAGATTTTATATTAAGGATGTGGGAATTTTGCATATGATGCAAAAGAGAATTAAATATGTCGTAAAATATTTACGAGCATATTTAATATAATAAACGCAAGGAAAAGGTTACCTGGATGACTGGATCATCCCGGTCTAAATCTAGGTTCGAATGGCGTCTAAAACGAACGCCAGACGCAAAATATAGAGCCAAAACCATGCTTATAGCCCAAATTGGGCATTGCGGGTTGGGCACCCTTTAGGCGAGCACCCGACCCGCCTGGTAGGCGGGTGCCCGTGCCCGCTCAGTAGGGCAGGCGCCTGTGCCCGCTAGTAGCGAGCGGGGCCCACTCGCCCCCTGGCACGTGCACGGGCGCGTGCAAGGCACGCGCCCAGTTGACGCACGCTAGTGGGGTCCATGCTGTGGACCCCACTGCCTGGGGTTTTGAACCCTAAGGGATACTGTGCAACGGTTGTAGTTTTTTTTGCGAAAAACAACGTTTGGGCTGACTTTGGAGCTATGTTTGAGGGGTCAAACGAACTCGGAATGACATGCCTTTTTCCTACGCGTTCACCCTTCAGTGCTCTTCGATTTGATAGGTTGTATCACTTGCGAAGCTTAACGGTGAGGGCGTGAAAATTAGTTGAAGTTTAGCCTTAGTGTAAGGCAAAATAATTTAATATACCCCTCTCCAATAATTTAGTCCCATGCCAGAAATAGAGTGAAGTGGAAGGGTCAGCCACCTATATAAATAGGGGTCTACCCTCTTCTTGAAACTCTTTCCAAGCTCCAAATCTGAGTAGCTCCATTAAATGTAAGAAAGCCCGGATCTAAGCTTAAAGTATATATTCCCTCTTCGGCGCGTGGTTGGCTCAGCGACAAGGGTGCTGCTCGCCTCGGGACGCGGTGCAGTTCGGAAAGCAGTTCGGCTCGTGACGCGGTTCAGCTTGGGAGAAGCGGCGTGGGGGCCAAAGAAATATTGCTGAAAATGATGCTTCGTATTCTGCAGAAACGAAGTGAAAGGTATGTAGTTTAAATTAAACATGCGTTTATAATTGCAAATGTTAGATAGATCAATCTTTAGGGGTTGGTCGGACCCAACCCAGGGATAGTAGAGATCTTGGCTAGGGTTAATATCTTTAGGGCTAGACTTAAAATAGTTTTAAGTCTGTTTTTTCCGCTGCTTATTTAATCTCGTCGTCCGACCAACTTAAGCCGGACATCGATTTTATTGCCCTAAGGACATAGAAAACCCAACACATATGGCATTTGGAATCAGCTGAAAAAGGGAAAGGTTCAGTGTACTCAGTACGTAGCGCATGAAAGGAAGCATGGGGAATCAAAGCCCTCATTGGAAGGCTTTGACGTAAACTCCAACCTCCCGATCGTCGGAACGATGAACCCTTTCATCCCTTCCTGGCAACTAAATCTGGTAGTTGAGCCAGACATATTTTCTCTGGAATTCGGGAATTTGATCGGCTCCAACTTTGAATATTTGGTTGATGATCAGGCTGGGCACCACGGCTTCCTCCTTGTTCTTCTGCATGACGGAGCCGAGCTCCTCCTAGAGGCTTAGACGGATGACGAAGCCATTTTCGGAAGGAGAAAATCTAAATTGAGAGCGATGAAGACGATGAATTCAAATTTTCACTCCTGAAATGTCTTATATCGACTAGACGACCACAATGTGTTGAGACACGTATCGAAGATCCGAGCCTCTTAGCATCTTGGATTTCGAACCGGCGAATCATCTGAATCAGCAAAGTGGGTGCTTTGGCACCTAAACTTGAGTATTAATTACTCGACTGTCGTGTCCCATTAATGCGATGTAACGTCGCTTCATCCCAAAAGGCAAACTGTCTGAGGTCGAGCGACGAGGACCATTGTTGAGTCATCGGGCTGGCACTCGAGGGGGCTCGTTCGGCAAGCGATTAAGGCCCACAGATCCCACGAAAGAAGCCTGAAGCTAACTCAGTCAAAGCCCACGTACCATTCGCCCGTTGCACTCCCACCAGTTGAACATGGGATTGAAGGTGAGCTCATAAATAGCTGGGACGTGGGCAAAGGTTACCCCTATTAAGGGGGCAAGATCGTGGCACCATAATTGGTGACTGTTATCCTCTCAACGTCACTGAAGAAGCCTCGGAGGTCTATAAATACACGGAGATGGACAGAATAAAGGAGGTATGAGATCTGATACTCTGAGATTACATACTCCAACTTATATTTCTTCTCCAAAAGAGATTGCTACGCTAGACCTGAGACGAGCCTCTGTGGGTCGATCTCAGCAGCTCCAAGTTTCCCCTTATCTTGAGTCCCAATCTAACTTAAGCATCGGAGGGGATTTGGGTCAGGACCCAGATCCGACCCCCAGACACTTCCTTGTGGTGTAGATCATCGAGGCCTGATCCAGCGGAAGGGTCACATCGGTGCTTCTCAATATCAACTGACCGGGGCTCGATCCATTCGAGGGTCGAACGAGCATCGCAAGACGACTACCAACATTCAACGACCCCGGTTCTACTAACCTATGGTCCCATTCAACAGATTGACAAGGCTCCAACTCAGCAAGAAGGGATCCACGTTAGCATCATCATTGTTTCGGTCATTTTTGGCCTTAACAGTAACATTATCGATATTCGTTTAAATTTAATGCATAAAATGTTGTGCTCTGCCTTTGAAACTTGGGCCATCCTCTTTCAAAATTTTAATAGTGAGAATTTATTGCACAAAGATTTTCACAGCGATTACAATATCATCAAAATTTCCCTTATAACAGTCGGTGGCATCAATCATTGCAGTCAAAAACAAATTTAATCCCCAAATCACCACCCAATTTGTCCACTTCAGACAAAATTTCGGTTACAAACAAGTGCATATGACAAAGTCTGCGCACTCTCGCTTTCATTAGCTGTAAAATTCTGAAATATTTTAATGCTAATTTGTTGTTCCGCGTCGAAGGCGCCCGCTAAATTTTTTACGCTAATTTGTTGTTCCGTGTCGAAGGCGCCCACACCGAATTTGTTGTTCCGTGTCGAAGGCGCCCACACCGAATTTGTTGTTCCGTGCCGAAGGCGCCCGTGCCACTAAATATTTTTACACTAATTTGTTGTTCTTTTAAATTTTGGCTGTGTAAATAATTTTTTCGGGAACAAAGATTTTGAGGGGATATCTTAAATGAACCGCGCATGTGCCAAAACTAAATTTGTTTGTTTAAAATTTAGAAGGGAAAATAATTCTAGGAGTGAACAAACATTTTGAGTGGATATCTTAAATGTACTGGCGCGGAAGGCGCCTGGTAAATCTTTTTACGCCGAATTTGTTGTCCCGCGCCGAAAGCACCCGCTAAAATTTTTTTCCGTTGGATTTATTGTTCCGCGCCGAAGGTGTCCGTGCTGCTAAATATTTTTACGCTAATTTGTTTTTCTTTTAAATTTTGGTTGTGAAAATAATTTTTTGGGAAAAAAGGTTTTGCGAGGAAAATTCTTAAATGAATCGTGCACACGGACACGGGTTATGACTAGTGTATGTATGTATGTATGTATTAAACAGTGATAAAAAATTTATGAAAAAAATTTCAACAGAATAATTAAAAATATTTTCGCACCATGTTCCCATGAAAAATGTTTGCATATGAACACTACTCATGTGTGTGTGTGTGTGTGTGTCACCATGACATATAGGGTTAAGCTTCATGCGTGACCTCTAAAACTAGCTCCACACATTCATTTTCATGAACATTGCCATGTTATCAATTGTTAGGTTCTGATAGTAGGCCCACTTGATATGCTTATCAATTAGACAATCGTCCCATAAAATTCTCAAGATTAATTGTTGAACTAACCAGCAAAGCTAATGTCGATTTTCTCTACAAAACCCGCAATGCAAGCAATATATGTAAAGTAAACCTAAAACAAAAGAAAACACGGCAAGGATTGCAAAAACCGGATTTATATAAATCTGGTTCCACATAATTCTTGTTACGTCTAGTTGGAGAGATGTCTATTAATGCTTTAATAATCTTAGATTATAAAGCATGACGCTCGGTTCAATGAAAAACCAAGCCCGTTAAGTATTTGGAGAAGAAAATGATGTAGAAAACTCTCTTTTGGCTATCAAACGATCATCTATTGGCCCTCTCAGTCTGCCCTTCTTATTCAGATGAAAATGTAGGCTAAACGAGGGTTTAAATACCGCTAAAGAATATTTAATTTACTTTTGGTTTGTGCTTCCACCATGTAGCTAGCCTCATATATGATTGTTTTTAGGGCTTGTTTGAATGTCTCAGATTGATAAATGAAAGATTCTTAAAAACATCACAGCTTCAAGGTAACAGTATACATGCTACGTACCACAAAATCAATTTACAAGTAGAGCCATCATCATTATCTTTAGGCCGTTGCTTTTAGTAGCTTTTAGTACTACAAATCATATATTTGTCTACAGTTTTAAACTAGCAACTTCAACGTTCGAGGAAGTTCTTATTAGATGAGGAGGTGAATAAAAATACAATTGATGGGCAAAATTTTGGACACTGTGAGCTAGCGGATTACCGACCCGATCCAATAGTACAGGTCCTACCCTCAAGGATCATCGCAGAGGAAAACAAGGAGAGCTCGAACGGAGACAATCCCGTTACGGCCTCCAATACCGATAAGACAATAACAACCACCAAATCACAACTTCTCCCGTACCCAAAATAGCCATACCACCCATAAACCCGCTTCCCAATATACCCCTCCCCCTACTACGTGCGTACTATAACTAGCCCCCAGCCTCCGCCTCCCTCTTCCCATTCTATCCCCCGTAAAACTAAATTCCCTCACAGACAAACAATCCCTTCACCTGATCACCTCCCCATTGAGTCAGCCGCCGGTGGAGATAACGAGAGATGAACGGTTGAGAAGTCCATCTCCAATCTCCGCCGTCGATCTGGTCGCAATGGAAGCCGCTCGTTTGACACAGCTCATCATCCTCTTGCTCCGCTCGCAAACTAACCCCGTCGCTCTCGTGGGTGGTAACCACACCGCCGCCCGCTTCTGCACCCGCTAGTCTCACCCACCCACATTCGTCTCTCTCTCTCTCTCTCTAAATCTCTAAATTAGTAAAACCTTTCTTAATTTTCTTCGATCTTCTACAAATTCTTTTTTCTTCTTCTTGATTGATTGATTAAGCGGAGATGATGACGAACGTCGGCCGCTGCGGAGCAGGAGAGCTGGGCAACAGTCACCGGATGGCCCTCGCTCTCGCCATCCTTATGGTCATCTCATTCCCAGCCTTGGCGGCAGCCAGCGCCGGGGGAGGTCGGAAGCTCCTATGCGGGATGAAAGAGGTGCTGGAGAGGCTCGAAGACGCGGTACTGGAGCCGCCGACGAAGAAGAACCACCGGCACAAGACGAGGTACCTGCCGGACCTGATGGGAGGATCGCTGGCGGACTACCCGAGGAGGGTGTTCATAGACGTGGGACCGGCAGGGAGGCAGGGGAGCGAGGGGTGGCTGGAGAAGCACTACCCGCCGAAGAAGGGGGTGGAGTTCGACGTGGTGAGGGTGGACGAGGAGGTGGGGGCGGGGGTGATGGGGGAGTGGATGGAGGAGAACGTGAGGGAGGAGGAGTACGTGGTGATGAAGGCGGAGGCGGAGGTGGTGGAGGAGATGATGAAGGGCAGGGGGATGGGGCTGGTGGACGAGCTGTTCCTGGGTTGCAAGAATCAGTGGATGCGGGGCAAGAAGAGCCGGCGTGCTTACTGGGAGTGCTTGGCTCTCTATGGTAAGCTCAAGGATGAAGGCGTTGCTGTTCACCAGTGGTGGGATTGACCTCAACTCCCCCAACAAGCGTTCATGGGACATTGTTAATTTGTTAATTTGTTAACCTGGGGTTTTGTAATTTCTTTTTCATGCGATCAAAATGATTGTGATTGGAAATGTCGTTTGGTTTTTAGCTCTCTTTTTGGGGAAAAAAGTTTAAATAGATGTTTTGTTTTGGATAAATTGATCGTGTTGATTATGATATATTATTATATATCCTCATTGCTAAGCAGATCATTAATGTTAGCTGTTACGAGGTGGAACTCGCGTACAATGAATTTGTATAGTGGAGAACCAAGGGCACGATGGTTATATGGAGAAGAGGGTTTAGGTAGGCTGTTTTACAAGTGATTAGTTGGGTGATGAAGTTGGACTCGTCGCCGGTGGTGATCACGGGGTAGAATCTCACCGGATGCGGCAGAGGAAGGTTGGATGGCAGGAGGCCGAAGTTGACGTTGGCCAAGGGGCGAGCTTTCCTGCAGCACGAACAACTCGTCAGAAGGGCGGGGTTGGGGTTCAACCCTTAGCCCCTCTGATGCCTAAGTCAGTAATAGGACTTAAAACGGGGGCTAGATACGCCGGTCGGACTAATGGTGTGTCGACCGCACGTGGCGAGCTATAAGTGGGAGAACAAAGATATGGACGACCTTTGTTCTCGTGTGTGAATGATAGATTGAGAGAGAATTTTCCAACCCCCCCCCCCCCAACCGTAAGGGGAGAGGGGGTATTTATACCTGTCGGGAGATGACTAGGCGGGGCTGATCTGGCATGCTGACTAGACGTGCTGAGCTGGCTCGGTTGTCAGCGGAAGCTTCGGACAAGGATGTCGGGAACAGGAGTTCCTGACCTGCTTTTGTCAGGCGGCACAACGGCCAGGGGGTTCTTTTGTCGGGATGTCAGGGCCGAAAGCGCTAACCGTCAGTCGGCTCAACCGTCAGGGGGCGCTTTGTCAGTCGGTCGGGTGACGTATGTGTCAGTCGTGTCCTTATCCTAGGTTGTTTGTCGTTGGCGACGAACTAAAGGTCGGGTTGTATCACCCTAGGCGCCACAGTTCATGGGAATCAGGCGGGTCGTTCGAATCGGGGGTTGTCCGGCCCGGCCGCGCCCCCCGATCGGTCACGGGCTATGGTTCGCCGGTACGGAAGGATACGCCCGTGCCTATGTCAGTAGGCCCCTCCGTGCTATCCGGGCGCTCCCTAAGCGCACTGCCCCGGGTGGGTCGAGCCACTGCGGTCGTACGCTTCGGCCGGGTGGGGGGATGTTGAAAGGTGCGCCCGTTCCCATGTAGCTTCGGATTTTCGGGGTGGCGGCCCTTTCGTGAAAAGGTGAATTAATGGGGTATATTAGCGGATCCGAGCGGGAGTCGGACTCCTACGATCTTTAGGTCGTAACAATTGCCCCCGGCATTCGAGTGTGAGGCGGAGGCCCGGCTCGGGTCGAATGGCGTAACGCTACCTTTTAACTTGATTCGGACTTGGATCCAAGCTCGGGGGGTTGCTGCTCCCGCGGAGTGTGTGCCCCGCTATAGCGGGATCGCGAGGTCTTTTCCCGAGTGGGAACCAAGCGGGGCGTCGCCCTATAACGAGGTGCCGGTGTAGGTGGTTATTGGGTCGGATTCAGGGGGAGCTCAACTTTTTGAGAATGTTATGGTTCTTGTTGAGAGGTGTTTACCAGACGTGTTTATTGTTTTCGCGGGATTACAGCCGTGCTGTGCTCGGTGGGCCTCCCAGCTGTTGTGCGCCTGGGCTTAGGGGGAGGGGTTCGAAAGGGGGAATATTATTTATCAACCTTTACCAGAGATTTAGGTGATATTAACAACAATAGGGAAAATGTGGCCCAACCGGCGGTTGGGACGGAGGGTTGTCCACATTTGTCGTTCGCTCCATCGGGGTGAGCAGATCCCTGCGTCGTGGCGGTCTTCCTTTATATCGACCGCCGAATTCCTACTGCCTCATTGTCCGAGGGCGTGCTGACGCGCCGGGAACCAATGTTTGGTTTTTTAATCAGGGGTGCCGCCCTGTGGCGGTCCGCCCTTTGGGGGGATTGACCCTCTTCCTTTCCCTTTCCTTGCTTCCTCGCGTTCTGCTTCGATGTCGTCGTGCTGGAGGGTTGCCCAGCCTCGCCGGGGATCCTGCGCACTGAGGGGGAACCCCGGGGGAGGCGGAGGACGAGGTGGCGGCGGTGGCACCGCTGGGAGAGCCGTTGGGGGGTTTTCCCCCTGACACCCCGTAGGGATCGCCGTCGGCTGGGTGTTAATTGGGGTGTTGCGGTCCGCGGCTAGCCTTCTGGACCTGCCTTTTGATCCAGTAACGGGCAGGAGGAAAGCTGGCGGGCTGGGCCTCCCATGTGTAAGGGGAATATCCTGTTGGAGGTGGTGGGGCTATGGCGGTCATCATCGGAGGAAGTGAGGCCCGTCGGTGGTTATCGGTCATCTTCGTAGCTCGGTGGGGCGCTCGGGGTCGTTTCATACTCGGTGTGAGGGGATGTGAATCCCCTTTGTCTCTTTCCCCTTCTCCCCTGACTTCTGGAGGGGGGTATTTATAGCGGGATTCTGTGGGAGGGGCTTTTTTCTCTGGATAATGTGAGGGACGGGTGCCATTAATAGGCTCCGCTGAGTCATGCGCTTTGGGAAGCGCTTTTCCCTGGCGGTATCTGACACGGGTGGCCTGCTCTGGCCTCTCGGGGGGCGTGTTGCTGCTGATGGCGTGTTGTCCCAGCGTCCTTTCGTTATGTCAAGTCGCATCGTGGCGCTGCTTTTGACGAGACTGGGCCGCTGCCTTGTCTGGACTGGGCGCCTATTTCACGGCTTCTGACTCGCGACCGGTCCGTTCCGGGTCACGAGTCCTGGCTTCTTGCGTGAGTCACACAATCACCGATTATGCCCCCAACATTCCCTTGTCCCCGATCGCGAGTTCTGGGGGAAGGGGATGTTGACAGATTGTGTTGTCTTTGGACGGGGCGGGGAGTCGTCGAAGAGGTTTGGGATGAGACGTGCTGCCCTATCACGATTTGATCTCGGGCAGAGATGGCTACACAGGGCGGGCCTCAGTTCACCTCTTTCCCCTTTGAGCGAAAGTTGTCGGTAACTTTCAGTGAGCGAGGGGTCTGGGTTCGAAGCGTAGTATCGCGGGGTTCGAGCTGTGGGGGTAGACTTCCTAGGCGTCCTAAGCTAGTTCGGGAGGCGCGTTGCGCCCTTCCTACTTTTCACGTCGTGAGGGGTGGCGAGCTCGCCCGGCACTGGGTGGGGGGATAGCTTCATGTCATGGTATTCTCCGAAATTCTGAGCGTGTCTGACAAGGAAGAATGTTTTCATTTAAATTTATAAGAACTGATCTATAGCTTGTACATGAGTTCTTAGATTATCGCCTGTTGTGGGGTTAGATCCGGCCCTAGGAGGGGCTATAGAGCCATCCTCGCCTGCAGTTAATGACCTCCAGATCTAGGGGTCACCCTGTGCAGGGTGGGCCTTTTTAGCTCGAGTTGTTCTGGGCGCAGAGGTGAGCGACCGCCTCCTGTGCTGAAGTGTGGCAAGGTCTCCTCGACCCGGCAGACGCACTGGGGAGGTTCACCAGGGAAGCCGTCTTTCTGTGGCTTTCGTCCTGGGGGGGGTCTTGATGATCGGGCCGCGCCCTCTCCATTGCTTTGTCATCTCCCCCCACGCCTCGCGGTTTGGGTTTGAGGGCGGGGTTCGGTCCCGATTGTGCAGGGGCGGGCTGACACGCCGTGACTTGCCTTTTGGGCTTGTCAGGGATGCAGCCTTTCCGAGGTCCCCGTCCGGAGGTCGACGGCGAGGAGGTACTGGCCGGCAAGCACTGGGGGCTCTCGCCTGTCCAGCCGGCGGGGATCGGATGCCAACCTTTCTCCGACTCGTCCTTGTTTAGGGCGGACGGAGGCGTGAAAGGCGGATTTCCCTTGTATAAGCAGAATATCCTGTTAGCGATCCGTTTGTAAGAGGAATATCCTGTCGGAGGTGCTGGAGATGCGGGAACCGCCGCCCTGGGCAGTGGGAACCACTGATGGCCGGTGACTTCTCTTTTGTTAGGGCGTTGTATCTCGGCCCGTTTCCCAGTGGGTGGGTGGGTTGAGTGGCGGTTTCTCATGTCTTCCGACTCTTGGTTCTCTTTCTTTCGGAAGGGTAAGTGGCGTATTTATAGGGAGGTCTCGCTGATGGTTTTTCCCATATTTATTGCGCTGAGCTGGCCTTATTAATGGGCCCCTGGAATTCATGCCCGTGGGAAACCGTTTTTGCCAGGTGGCTCTTACGGATCCTCTTTTGGAGTTTATCCTTAATGGCGGCGTATTTCTCGAGCGTCCTTTCGTTTCGTCGAGTCACATCGGGGCCGCCTACCCGGGGACTGACGCCCTTTCGTCCCGGTTTGTGTGCATCTGCCTTCTTTTGGTTTTTCGAGGGTCACGGGCGCATAGCCCTTCTCGGGTTTGGGTGGAGAGGGTTGGCCCCGCCCCTGAGGTCTTTGAGAGAGGGGGGGAGTGAGTGCATATCCCTTCTCTGGTTTGGGTGGCTAGGGTTGGCCCTGCCCCCGAGGTCTTTGAGAGAGGGGGGGAGCGAGCGCGTAGCCCGGCCCGTGTCCTTCTCTGGTTTGGGTGGCTAGGGTTGGCCATGCCCCAGAGGTCTTGAGGGGGGGAGCGGGCGCGTAGCCCATGTTGGATATGGAAGACGTTTGTACACCCTTGTGGGGGATGTACGAGGGAATACGGACCTCGAACGTCGCGCACACGAAGTCGTGTGCAAAGGGAATCTGTTCCCTTGCGGAGAGGATCTCTGTATGAGCGGGAAAGTCGCATTATATATGCATAAGTGCATGCGACATATGGCTAATAAAGGGGGAATATCTTAAGCTTATGTTGTACCATGCATATGGTACAACTTAAGCTTATATTGTGCCATGTATCATGGTACACCTTAATTAAGTTGTTCCAAAGGAACAACTTACCCTAAAATAACTACCTTGGGGGCTATAAATAAGACCCAAGGGTAGCCATTTTCCTTACACATTTGCATGAAATTCATGCATGCATCTTCTTCATAGCGAAGCTCTGCAGAAATATTTCCTCTCCCTCCTTCCAAGTTCTTAATCTAAAATAGAGATTTAGATTGTGGATTAGTAGCCTTACTCCGTTCGTGAGAAGACTCGATCCGTCGTGGCGAATCCGAAGGCAAAGTTCCGAGACTATCGTTCCGCATACGCAAGCGTAAGTCTCCACTTTAATTATCGATCCTAACTTTGTTTTGGACAGGATCCTTCAGCCCGGCCCGTGCCCTTCTCTGGTTTGGGTGGCTAGGGTTGGCCCTGCCCCAGAGGTCTCGAGGGGGGGAGCGAGCGCGTAGCCCGGACCGTGCCCTTCTCTGGTTTGGGTGGCTAGGGTTGGCCCTGCCCCAGAGGTCTCGAGGGGGGGGAGCGAGCGCGTAGCCCGGCCCGTGCCCTTCTCTGGTTTGGGTGGCTAGGGTTGGCCCTGCCCCAGAGGTCTTGAGGGGGGGAGCGAGCGCGTAGCCCGGCCCGTGTCCTTCTCTGGTTTGGGTGGCTAGGGTTGGCCCTGCCCCAGAGGTCTTGAGGGGGGGAGCGGGCGCGTAGCCCGGCCCGTGCCCTTCTCTGGTTTGGGTGGCTAGGGTTGGCCCTGCCCCAGAGGTCTCGAGGGGGGGAGCGGGCGCGTAGCCCGGCCCGTGCCCTTCTCTGGTTTGGGTGGCGAGGGTTGGCCCTGCCCCAGAGGTCTCGAGGGGGGGAGCGCACGCGTAGCCCGGCCCGTGCCCTTCTCTGGTTTGGGTGGCTAGGGTTGGCCCTGCCCCAGAGGTCTCGAGGGGGGGAGCGAGCGCGTAGCCCGGCCCGTGCCCTTCTCTGGTTTGGGTGGCTATGGTTGGCCCTGCCCCAGAGGTCTCGAGGGGGGAGCGAGCGCGTAGCCCGGCCCGTGCCCTTCTCTGGTTTGGGTGGCTAGGGTTGGCCCTGCCCCAGAGGTCTTGAGGGGGGAGCGAGCGCGTAGCCCGCCCGTGCCCTTCTCTGGTTTGGGTGGCTAGGGTTGGCCCTGCCCCAGAGGTCTTGAGGGGGGGAGCGAGCGCGTAGCCCGGCCCGTGCCCTTCTTTAGTTTGGGTAGCTAGGGTTGGCCCTGCCCCAAAGGTCTTGAGGGGGGGAGCGAGCGCGTAGCCCGGCCCGTGCCCTTCTCTGGTTTGGGTGGCTAGGGTTTGCCCTGCCACAGAGGTCTCGAGGGGGGAGCGAGCGTGTAGCCCGGCCCGTGCCCTTCTCTGGTTTGGGTGGCTAGGGTTGGCCCTGCCCCAGAGGTCTCGAGGGGGGGAGCGAGCGCGTAGCCCGGCCCGTGCCCTTCTCTGGTTTGGGTGGCTAGGGTTAGCCCTGCCCCAGAGGTCTTGAGGGGGGAGCGAGCGCGTAGCCCGGCCCGTGCCCTTCTCTGGTTTGGGTGGCTAGGGTTGGCCCTGCCCCAGAGGTCTTGAGGGGGGAGCGGGCGCGTAGCCTGGCCCGTGCCCTTCTCTGGTTTGGGTGGCTAGGGTTGGCCCTGCCCCAGAGGTCTTGAGGGGGGGAGCGAGCGCGTAGCCCGGCCCGTGCCCTTCTCTGGTTTGGGTGGCGAGGGTTGGCCCTGCCCCAGAGATCTCGAGGGGGGAGCGAGCGCGTAGCCCGGCCCATGCCCTTCTCTGGTTTGGGTGGCTAGGGTTGGCCCTGCCCCAGAGGTCTTGAGTGGGGAGCAAGCGCGTAGCCCGGCCCGTGCCCTTCTCTGGTTTGGGTGGCTAGGGTTGGCCCTGCCCCAGAGGTCTTGAGGGGCGGAGCGAGCGCGTAGCCCGGCCCGTGCCCTTCTCTGGTTTGGGTGGCGAGGGTTGGCCCTGCCCCAGAGGTCTCGAGGGGGGGAGCGAGCGCGTAGCCCGGCTCGTGCCCTTCTCTGGTTTGGGTGGCTAGGGTTGGCCCTGCCCCAGAGGTCTTGAGGGGGGGAGCGAGCGCGTAGCCCGGCCCGTGCCCTTTTCTGGTTTGGGTGGCGAGGGTTGGCCTTGCCCCAGAGGTCTTGAGGGGGGGAGCGAGCGCGTAGCCCGACCCGTGCCCTTCTCTGGTTTGGGTGGCTAGGGTTGGTCCTGCCCCAGAGGTCTTGAGGGGGGAGCGGGCGCGTAGCCCGGCCCGTGCCCTTCTCTGGTTTGGGTGGCGAGGGTTGACCCTGCCCCAGAGGTTCGGAGGTTTGGCGCTGCGAAACTTGTGTAGGAACAACAATGTTGGGGAAAACGGGTAAACGCGTATATTGCACGTAAAAAAAAGAAAAACTCACAACTATTGGTAGAATTTTAGCAGATGCTTTGCGTTCCAAGGGTGGGCCAGTTCGCTCCCTTCGGGGGTAGCCAGGATGTATGTGGCTGGTCCGACAATATCGACGACCGTGTAAGGGCCTTCCCATTTAGCAGCCAGCTTTCCCCGCTGTGCAGTCTCGGGGCGGAAGGTGGCGTCTCTGAGGACCAAATCGCCGATCGTGAAAGTCCGCGGCTTCACCCGGGAGTCATAATACCGTGCCATCCTCTGGCTGTGTTTGACGAGGCTGGTCAGGGCCCCGTCTCTTACCTCGTCTATCAATTCAAGACTGAGGCCGAGTCCCTCTCCGTTGATTTCTTCGTCGAAGAGCTTTAGCCGGAGCGTCTCTTCGCCGATCTCCACGGGAACGACCGCCTCCGATCCGTATGCTAGCATGAAGGGACTTTCTCCGGTCGAGGCCTTGTGGGTGGTACGATAGGACCATAGGATCCCCGGCAGCTCGTCGACCCATGCCCCTAGGGCGACGTCCACCTTTTTCTTCATTGGGTTCAAGATGCATTTGTTCGCGGCCTCCGCCATTCCGTTGCACTGTGGGTGGGCGATTGACGCGAACTGGAGTTTGATCCCCCAGCCCGAGCAGAAGTCGCGGAAGCCTTCGCAATCGAACTGCTTTCCGTTATCCGTGACTATTGAGCGGGGAATCCCAAAACGGCATATGATGGATTGCCAGATGAATCCCTTCATGTCCGTCCACGTGATTCGCGCCAGCGGCTCTGCTTCTACCCACTTTGTGAAGTAGTCCACGGCGACGACTAGATATTTCCTTCCTCCGGAGGCCTTTGGGAAAGGCCCCAGGATGTCGAGTCCCCACTTGGCGAAGGGGATCGGGCTCACGATGGGCCTCAGGTTGGCCGGAGGTGCAGTCGTCCGTCGGCAGAACTTCTAGCACGCCTCATACCTTTTGACGTACTGTACTGCGTCCCGGATCATTATCGGCCAGTAGTACCCTTGGCGCATTATTTTGTGGGCGATGGTGCGCCCGCCATCGTGGTTTCCGCAGAAGCCTGTGTGTACCTCGTGGATGACTTGCTCAGCCTGCTCCGGGCCCAAGCATTTCAGGTAGGGCAGGACGTCGAAATTGGCACGGCGGCGGCGGTACATCACTCCGTCGAGGAGCACGAATGACAGAGCCCGCCTCTCCACCTGTTTAGCCAGCATCCGCTCCTCGGGCAGTTCCCCCGTCTCCAAGTACTTCATAATGGGGGTCATCCATGACGTCATCGTGTCCGTGCACATCAGTTCTCCTTCGTCAATGGTTGGCATCGATAGGCTTTCGACGTAGATGGCCTTCCCGATCTCGGCCGCCGAGGAGGAAGCCAGCTTAGACAGGGCGTCCGCCCGGAGGTTGTTGGAACGGGGCAGGTGCCGGACGTCCGCTTTTTTGAACTTGCGAAGTTCGATCTGGATGCGCCTAAGGTACCGCTTCATTGTTTCTTCTCGGGCCTCGAAACTCCCCAGGATCTGTTGGATGACGAGACGGGAGTTGCTTAGGAGCAACACATTCGTCGCCCCTACTGCCCTAGCAAGTTTCAACCCGTTAACCGCGGCCTCGTACTCCGCGACATTGTTGGTTGCCGGGAAGTTGAAGCGTAGGGCGTATTCCAACGAGTATCCGTCAGGGGTCTGAATGACGATACCCGATCCTGTCCCGGACCCCGTCGCGGAGCCGTCGACGTGGATGGTCCACAATTCGCCCACATTCATCTGGGAGGGCGCTGAGGGTTCGCCCCTCTCGGTCCCCCGCGGGGACGCGGTCGCCGATGGGAGCTCTATCCGGTCCCCCGGTAGGGCTCCCGTGGTGCATTCCACCACGAAGTCGGCCAGCGCCTGGCCTTTGATCGCCATTCGGGCTTTGTGCGTTATGTCGAATTCGCTGAGCTCGACGCTCCAGTTGAGCATCCTCCCCGACCGCTCCAGTCTTTTCAGGTTCTTTTCGAGGGGCATGTCGGTGTGGACGGGTATGGGGTGGGCCTGGAAGTAGGGTCGGAGCTTTTAGGCTGTGGTGATTAGGCAGTAGGCGGCTTTCTCGATAGGGCCGTAACGAATCTCCGCCTCCCGGAGGATCCAGCTGGCATAGTAAACAGGGCGCTGCACCCCCCCCCCCCCTTCATCCTTGATTAGGACAGAGCTAACGGCCTCCTCGTTGGTCGCCAAGTACAACCCTAGGGGTTCGCCCTCCTCCGGCCGTGCGAGGAGCGGTGGGCTCTGTAGGTAAGCCCTCAGCTCCGCGAACGCCCGCGCACAGTCATCGTCCCACAGGATCACCTTCCTTTTGTCCTTAGCTTCGCCAAAGGTTGTGCACAAGACCCTGAAGAAGGGGAGCGACTTCTCCGCGGATTTCGACAGGAATCGCCCCAGAGCAGCGATCCGGCCGTTTAGTCGCTGCAAGTCCCAGATCGTCCGAGGCTCCGCCATACCGACGAGGGCCGTCACCTTGTCGGGGTTCACCTCGATCCCCCGCTTCATTATCATGAAGCCCAGGAATTTTCCCGACTGCACGCCAAAGATGCACTTCACGGGGTTTAGCCTTAGGCTGTACCGGCGGACCCTTTGGAAAGTTTCCTGTAAGTCGGCGAGGTGGTCGGGGGCCCTTCTACTCTTCACCAGCATGTCGTCGATGTAGACCTCCAAGTTTCGCCCCACCTGAGGGCCGAATATTCGGTCTACCATCCGCTGATAGGTCGCCCGGCGTTCTTCAGTCCAAAGGGCATGTTGGTGTAACAGAAGGTGCCCTTATCGGTGACAAAAGACGTCTTCTCCTCATCCTCCTCCGCCATCGGTATCTGGTTGTATCCCGAGAAGGCGTCCATAAAGCTTAACAACTCATAGCCGGACGCCTGGTCCACCAAGTGGTCGATCCTGGGTAGGGGGAAGCTGTCCTTCAGGCATACCTTGTTGAGGTCGGTGAAGTCGACGCACATGCGCCACTTTCCACTGGGCTTCTTCACCAGAACAACGTTGGCAAGCCAGTCCGGGTAGTCCACCGGCCGAACAAATTTGGCTTCAAGGAGCCGCTCTACTTCTTCCTCGGCCGCCCTCTTCTTCCCCCCCCCCCCGCACTTCTCTTCTTCTGTCGGACAGGTCGGGCTTCTGGGTTCACATTTAACCTGTGGGAGATCACCATCGGGTCAACCCTAGGCATGTCGGCAGGTGACCATGCGAATATGTCCGCATTTTCC
This sequence comes from Scilla litardierei, assembly GCA_030789695.1. Taxonomy (NCBI): domain Eukaryota; kingdom Viridiplantae; phylum Streptophyta; class Magnoliopsida; order Asparagales; family Asparagaceae; genus Scilla; species Scilla litardierei. The sequence goes on from CM061139.1 coordinate 137,329,809, forward strand.
CGGAGCAAGGCGACGAGGGTTGTCCTCAAGGCGGCCGGGAGCTTTGTCCCGATGGAGACGGTTCTCTCTTCATCCGAGGCCACGGGAACCTCTTCGACTTCCTCGGCCGGGGTCGGCCGCTGGTCGCAGAAGTCCTCCCTCTCGTCAGGGATGAGAGCCGTCAGGGCCCGCCTCGGGCTCCCATGCCAGGATGGCGTACGGTCGTGGCCCGCGGGCCCCTCCCGGCCTCCCTGCACCTGTCCCACCCCCCGCGGGGTCCGGAACTTCATCATCTGGTGTTGCAGGCTGGGGAGCGCCTCGATGGCCGTCATGTATGGACGCCCTATGATTCCGTTATACACCGACGCGACATCGACGATGATGAAACGCGTCCCCCTGGTGACGACCCTCGGTTCCTCCCCCAGAGTCATGGGCAGGGTGATCGTCCCCACTATGGGGATCATATGGCCGGTGAAGCCGGTAATGGGGCCCGCACAGGGCTCTAGGCCTGCACGCCCCCACCCCATCCTCTCGACCGTTGACAGGAACAGGATGTTGCAGGAGCTACCGGTGTCAATCAGGAGCCGGCTAACGGCAACTGCCCCGATCCGAGCCTCGACGACGAGGGCGTCATTGTTCTGGCTCTCCACCTCCTGTCGGTCTCCCTCGGTAAAGGTGATAGGGGGTCGGTGTGTCCTTCTCCGCTTCGGCCGGCGGCCGGCGCCCGCCACCATCACCTGCCGGGCACCAGCCCCCGGGATCGCGGGCGTCTTCCCCGCTGGGGACGGCCCCCCACTTATCATCTCAATTCGCATGATCGTCCCCGGGGGGCGTGGCTCTCCCCGATCGCGGTTTGCCGGCGGTTCTGGCCCCCGCTCCTCCGGGGTGGCTCTCTCCTTCTGCTACCCGCCTGCCCGTGACGAAGTTTCCCAAGTGGCCCGCCTGGATCAGCCGCTCGATCTCTCTTTTAAGTGTGTAACAATGGTCGGTGTCGTGACCGTGGTCCCGGTGATAACGGCAGTATCTTCGGAGGTCCCGCTTCGCCGGATCCGACCTCATCTCCCGGGGAGGCTCCGGCAGTAACCCGGCCCTTGTTGCTGCGGCCAGCACCTCCATCATGGGGGCATTGAGTTGCGTGTAATGTGCTCGTAGGGGGCCTTCTTGTCTCGGGACGACTCGAGGGAGCCCTTGCGCCGGAGCAAACTCACGCGCCGGGCCAGGGCAATATTGTGGACGAGGCCCCGGCGGTTCCCGCCTTGGTCGGCCCAGCTGGTCACGACCTCGGTGCCCCTCTTCCTGCCTCGGCCGAGGGTGTGACCGGGGTTCGCCTCGGGATGGTTTCGGCGGGGGGAATAAGGCCTTTGCGCCGAGAGTCTCTTCGGCCAACGCGTGCCTCTCCGCCATAGCAACCAACGCCTCATAGTCGGTCGGCGGATCCCGGAGCAGGGATTTGTGGAGGCTCCGAGTCCGCAACCCCGTTTTGAAGGCCAGCATAAGCACCTCATCGCCGCATGTCACCACCGCCCGTCTCTCCTCCTGAAAGCGGCGGAGGTATCTACCCGTTGTCTCTCCCTCCCCTTGGACTATCGTGCTGAGATAGTCTAAGGGCTTCTTTTTCGTCCGCCCGGCCCGGAACTCATGGCAGAACTTGTGGGACAGCTCACCAAAGCTCCCAACGGATCTCGCGGGCAAGCCAATGTACCAGTCCAACACGGTGTCCCTCAGGCTTTGGGAGAAATGTCGGCATATGAACGCCTCATCCACATCCTGCGCCTCCATCGCCCCCCCCCCCCCCCCCCCCCCCCCCGGTATTGCTGCACGTGCGTGAGGGGGTCGCCTCTCCCATTGTATGTGGCCAAGTGAGGGGGTTTGAACCTTATGGGCCTTGGGGCGGACGTGATCCACCGTGCAAGCGGCGTGGCCTCCTCCGGATAGGTAGGGCGATCTGGCGCATCCCCTCTCCGCCACTCGGGGGTCTGGCTTCGGTCGCGCCTCGGCCGCCGACGGTCCTCCGGGCCCGGGGAGTAGCCCGACGGTCGCCTGGTGGGGCTCCTTCCTTGGGTCGAGGATTCGACGGGTTGCGGGCTACGGCTCTCCCAGCGCCTCCCGGCCAGCTCCCCTCGGGACTCCATCCGTTCTTGATTCTCCCGAAGAACCCTTTCACGCTCGGCGGTGAGGAAGCGTAGTTGTCGATAAACGGCTTCCTCGTGCAGGGAATCGGAGGGGTGGTGTAGGCGATGCGGACCGCCTCCTCCTGGTGGGGACCTGGTCAGCAACGGGTCCCGCCCGTCCCCGAGCCGCCGACCCGTCTCCGTTACATCCAGGATTTCTCGGTTGCTCATGTCCTCCCTTCTCAGCCTCTCGCGCTCCGCGACGATGAGGCGGAGTTGGCGACGAGCGGACTCTTCGTCCTGGTAGGCACTCTGGGCGGTCTCGGCCGCTTCCTCCAAACGCCTTTGCACAGCGGCCGCCTCCCCCAGGCGCCTCCACCGCCGCGCGACTTCCATTTCCTCTTCCAGGAGCCTTTGCTGGGCCGCAATCTCCTCGGCGAGCCCCCTGTTCTCCCCCTCCTCCTCGAACTGAGGGTGGAGATTCCGCCTCACGTTCTGGGGCTCCGAGGGGCCGGGCTGAGGCGTCGTTCCCGCCGCCGGATAGCCTCCCCTGGCCTGAGTGACGGCCTCGAAGCTCTTCAGGACGACGGGGGCCGAAGTATGTTCAGTTTCGGTGCCCATCCCCAGAAGGGGGTCGGGTGCCGGGGTGATTAGCAGAGAGAGCGGTTCCTGACCCACGGGATCTTTGCCGTGGTCAGGGTTCCGAGAGATCGGCATGGAGTCTAACATGGGTGTGACCCTTCGTTCCCACAAACGGCGCCAATTGTTACGAGGTGGAACTCGCGTACAATGAATTTGTATAGTGGAGAACCAAGGGCACGATGGTTATATGGAGAAGAGGGTTTAGGTAGGCTGTTTTACAAGTGATTAGTGGGGTGATGAAGTTGGACTCGTCGCCGGTGGTGATCACGGGGTAGAATCTCACCGGATGCGGCAGAGGAAGGTTGGATGGCAGGAGGCCGAAGTTGACGTTGGCCAAGGGGCGAGCTTTCCTGCAGCACGAACAACTCGTCAGAAGGGCGGGGTTGGGGTTCAACCCTTAGCCCCTCCGATGCCTAAGTCAGTAATAGGACTTAAAACGGGGGCTAGACACGCTGGTCGGACTACGGTGTGTCGACCGCACGTGGCGAGCTATAAGTGGGAGAACAAAGATATGGACGACCTTTGTTCTCGTGTGTGAATGATAGATTGAGAGAGAATTTTCCAAACCCCCCCCCCCCCACCGTAAGGGGAGAGGGGGTATTTATACCTGTCGGGAGATGACTAGGCGGGGCTGATCTGGCATGCTGACTAGACGTGCTGAGCTGGCTCGGTTGTCAGCGGAAGCTTTGAACAAGGATGTCGGGAACAGGAGTTCCTGACCTGCTTTTGTCAGGCGGCACAACGGCCAGGGGGTGCTTTTGTCGGGATGTCAGGGCCGAAAGCGCTAACCGTCAGTCGGCTCAACCGTCAGGGGGCGCTTTGTCAGTCGGTCGGGTGACGTATGTGTCAGTCGTGTCCTTATCCTAGGTTGTTTGTCGTTGGCGACGAACTAAAGGTCGGGCTGTATCACCCTAGGCGCCGCGGTTCATGGGAATCAGGCGGGTCGTTCGGATCGGGGGTTGTCCGGCCCGGCCGCGCCCCCCGATCGGTCACGGGCTATGGTTCGCCGGTACGGAAGGATACGCCCGTGCCTATGTCAGTAGGCCCCTCGGTGCTGTCCGGGCGCTCCCCAAGCGCACTGCCCCGGGTGGGTCGAGCCACTGCGGTCGTACGCTTCGGCCGGGCGGGGGGATGTTGAGAGGTGCGCCCGTTCCCATGTAGCTTCGGATTTTCGGGGTGGCGGCCCTTTCGTGAAAAGGTGAATTAATGGGGTATATTAGCGGATCTGAGCGGGAGTCGGACTCCTACCATCTTCAGGCCGTAACATTAGCTTACGGTGAAATTAATAGCACTCTTCGGTTGGAGAAGGTCATAGAAATTTGAATATTCAATCTGTTGGGATTATTAATATTTTTTTCCTTGATGCTTTATTTGATTTCATTTTCTTCTTAACTCGATTCATTTCCAATGGATTCAGGTTTACGCCCTTGTTGCTTAATGGCGATGCATTCAGGGTTGTTAGATCGATGCAAGGTTTTGGGGTTCAATGGCTATTAATTTTGAGTATATTAATTTTATTGTATTTCTTAAAACAAAATCTACATCTATTAATTGATCGTTAAAATTCAAAACCTAAGAGACATGGCATCTATCAATGAGCCAACAACGCCCAGCCATTCTTGGCACAGATCCTTTCTTGGTACTTAATTACATTTATGGCTGTAATTTTCTTCTGGGCAATTTGTTAAATCATTCTATAAATTTGTTAATATTTGTGTTGAACGGAGTAAATTTATTTGGAAAAATGTTGCTCCTTTCAAAATCATGTTGTTGTTATGAATCAACTACTGAGGGGAGAGCCCTCAGGTTTATATTTATAGCCAAATGGGAGAATACAAGTGGGTATGGGCCCAACCACTTGGGTTGGCCCAACAACTCAACAACCCAGTAAATACCCATTCACAACACTCCCCCTTATCCAGCCATGGTTGTGGACCCCGCTCATGAATACTTCAGGATTCTGAGCCTGTATGGGTCTCACATGGGGTGGATACTTCAGGATCCTGAGTTGGTGAGATTTGCCTCGTTAAAACCTTTGGCTATGGAAAACCCAGTGGGAAAAACCATAGTTAAGGAAAAAGAGTGCAAACGCTCTTTAACTCCCCCTGATTTGTACAAGTGACTCTGCTCATGAATACTTCTGGATTCTGAGCGTCACTGAGGGGTGGATACTTCAGGATCCAGAGTTGATGTGATTTGCCTCGTTAAAATCTTTGGCTATGGAAAACCCAGTGGGAAAAACCATAGCTAAGGGAAAAGAGTACAAATTCTGTCAACTCCCCCTGATCTGTAAAAGCTCTTAGGCTTTCAGATCTCGTAGGCTTATCTCCTCACTCCTATTTACAATATTCCGAAAATGTACACAGATTACAAATTTTGTCACCATCAAGCAGCTGCTGAATTCAGAAACTCTGGAGAGGTGTGCTAAGTTTCGTCGCCTCTGATGTGGTCTTCAGACTATATGGTCAGCTCCACGGAACCAGCCTCTATCCCAGTCGTCACTGGGATGTGATGTACCACCAGGCGCCCTTAAATACACCATTGGTGTGATTCTGGAATGGTGAGGATCTCGGAATTATAGGATGATGTTGCCTTCATAAGTTGCTTTGCATATTTGCAGTAGATGGTCATCCCACTGTTGGTACCTGTTCTGTGATTTCACAGTATAGGGACCGGACCTGTAACCTGCATTTGCACAAATATTGGAGGATGCTACTATAATTTGTAAGTCCAAATTTTTCGACCCTTGGAGGAAGCGCAGAAGGCTTGACTCCGGTCTAATGGCCCTAGTGAGGTGCCAACTATCTCTGGCTAATGAGTTAACTGCAACTGCTATATCGGGACGCGTGCAGTTTAGCCAGGAGTGCATGATTGCACTTAGATGAGGGACTTTAGGACCAGTTATATCCTCCCCCTCTTCCAGTGATCGGAAGGGTTCTTTTTATACATCCAGTAAGTGTACCACCGTAGGTGTACTTTGGATGACTCTGGTCATGTTAATTTCTCCAACGCACTTCTGAGCGTTTGTAACAGGATTCTATGAGCCATGACTTTATATTTGCCTAGGTCTTTTCATGTTTAAAAGTCAGGCATGTACATTTATTTCGGTTTTCTCTTCAGGAGATCCGATGAGATGTTAGTTATCTACAACTAAGATCTCCAATCCTGTTCTTTGCACAGATGCAAAGACAACCTTCAGTAGGAATCATTGACTTGTCAAGTGATTCTCTTGGTTGTACATTTATTTCTTATACTTATTGTTTCTTCATTTGAATAGACGTCCCGAAGTCTATTCAGGGCTTTTAAGGAAATGTGGAAATTATCTTTACAAGATATCCACGAAGGTATGCCGTCACAACATCCAATAACGGTATATCAAAAATTTTCCTTCGCCAAATCGTAAGGTATTCGCTTTTGATAACTTAGGGAGACAGATGCATCATTTATGAGACATGCTCATTTGAATTTGTTCGATCCCTAGTTTCAGCGAAGTTTTCCTTGGGCTATAGGTTGTACCGTATAGCATACGATTTTGTATTTTTTTTTCTTATGTTAGCAATACTTTGTTTTATCCACAGGTTTGACACCTTTTGGTGTCTGGACTTCAGGTCCGAACATTTCACGTTTCATAAGTGAGTCCAGCTCATCTTCTATTGCCACGTTCCACATTTTTGGCCAATCTCTACGTTTGCCTTCTGGCAACGGAGTGTGGAGCGATAATTTACAAACATCATCGCCATTGCGATGTATATGGCAATATAATACGTGAATATATTTTCGAAAATTTATGTTCTATCTGTCCAACACCTCCCCAGTACGTACAACATTTACTTAATTTCACTTTTTCCCGGCAATTCCTCTGCAGTGGATTCCGGGAAGGGTGATGGTGTGGACAGGAGCTCATTGTCCTGTGGTAGTATTGTCTTAAAGTCTCCAGGAGTTTCTGTCCTTGGAGCCTGGTGGTCTGCCTCTTTTCTGTTGAGGATCAGCCACTTCTGCTGCTGGTGGGTTGCATCCATTCTCGGGGATGTCAATCCTAGCTGGAGTTTTTGCAGCAGGGATGTGTGATCTGACAATCTTCTGGTTGTCAATAAATGATTCCGGTAATTAGTGAACAGTGTTCTGTATGTGGGAGATCTTCTGGATCTCATATACACATTGTATTGTTACCGGATCACAGTGGGTCAAGCTGTTTGTATCCCACGTTATAATTTTCTTCGCGCCAGATTTTCCAGTATCTGGGCCTATTTTTGGGAAACTCGTCTCATCGAGATCACAGTCTTCAAGGTGTGCCTTAATTACGTCCCCCGTTTGGGGTTCTAGGTATCGTATAAGTGAGGGTGAGTCAAACCCTGCATGAATACCTAGGCGACGTTGAGTACCGTTTTTGGTCCTCTTTGGTGGTGCAATGGGGATTTAAGACTGCGCGACCGAAGGTTCTCAGATGAGAAATGTTCGGTGGCATTCCATATACGAATTGCATTGGAGACTCTGACCTCCAGAGGGTCTTATTTTCATTTACGATGCAGCATGCAGAGTTTGCATGTCCCCATGCATCCATAGGTAATCGGGATTTAATGGACGTTCAGTCCATTGGAGTCTACTTTTCAGTGACTCTGTCGACCCATTTTGGGTATGAACATGCGGCACTTATATGTTCATTTTCAATTCCCGTTGATTGGCAGTACTCTTGAAAAGACTGGGAGGTATATTTCCCAACATTAACCAGACTTATTTACAATATTTTATTGTCTGGGAAATGTGCCCGCAACATTTTTATTTTTGTGCCAATAGCTTTGGAAAAACTAAGTTGCGGGTTTGTAGTAGACACACGTACGAATATTCTGAGGATGCATTTATCAGTACAGTTAAGTACTGAAATAGCCCACTAGGGGTGGTGGATTTTATCCACATCTATCTCCTTGTATTTTTTGAGGAAGCGTGGAGATTCTTTTTCAACTTATTGTGGAGATGGCCTTGCAATTAGTTTTCCCTTATAGTAAGGGATGCGGGGGATGTTTTCCCTTCTGAAGAATCTTCTAGTTCTTCAATTCATACCCATAGGATAAGATGCAATGCATCATCACAAATCCAGGGTGGCCAAGTCCATCATGCCAGAGTAAAAACTCGGCTGATGTGGGGCACTTCAGGTGCTCCGTTTAATTCTGCTTCCTTTCTCCGAATCTTCGTATGATAGAGGCCTATAAGGCTCTCAAAACGTTCAAGTGTGGATTTTACTCCTTTTTCTTGAGACGTTGCATACGGTAATTTTTCATTTACATTTGCTGTTTCCAAGTGGGATCCGTTGGAACGGATGTCCTTGAAACTTAAAAAGTTTCTTTTTGGAATTCGGAGGGTTTAGTGCATCCATTTTTTTGTCGTTTGGGGGCAACTGTGTTGCATTCCCGGGATCTTCAATATAGCCTTGATATTGGGCTTTGTATTGAAAGAGATCGTACGTGTTTATTGTCTACTAATTATTTATGAGAGCAGTTTCAAAAGATGAAACATAAAGGCACATGCATATTCAGATAGACATATTCATTTATTGTCTACTAAAATTTTTCAATCAAAACAGATTGCGTAATACAAAAGCTCTCATAACGTGAGATGTTCTAAACAATTTGCTAAGATAAAAGTAAAGGCTAGTCAAGCATGTCATTATTTTCGAAGTCGTCAGCTGAAAAACTTAACTGGAGCATCAGATGTCATCAGGTTTGTTTCAGCTTTATTTTTCTTGTTCTCTTTATACAAATCCTGGAGATGATGCGGAGTTCGGCACACTCTGGACCAGTGGCCTTTCATGCCACAATTTTGGCACTGGTCTTCCCATTCCCTCTTGGGTGGGGGTATATCATTTCTATTTTTGTTATTTCTGTGCCTTGTGAACTTCCGCTTACTTTCATTATTTCGCTGCTGCTGTACATGGCCCTTGGCATTTTTTCTGTTGACCCCCTTCTGTGGTCTTTCTTTTTCTTTTATTATCCCTCTTCTTTTTGAAGGAAGAGGAATAGTGAGCTTCTGGTGGGGGGCAGTGCTGGGGAGCGTATATTGTGAGTGGAGAGAAGAAGCTCTCTGCTTTGCTCGGCCATGAGTAAACATGACAGCAGCTCGGAATACTTGGTGAACTTGCGTTCACGGTATTGCTGCATGAGTATCGCATCTTTTTCATGGAAGGACGTATACGTCTTTTCCAGCATGCGATTTTCTGAGACTTTTTCACCACACAACTTCAGGCGTGCGGTGATGCTAAAAAGTGCTGAGTTGTACTCAGCAACGGACTTTAAGTCCTGCAGTCTCAGGTTCTCCCACTCGTATCGTGCCCTTGGGAGTATAACATCTTTCTGATGTTTATACCTGTCATCAAGGGCAGTCCATAGCTCAAGTGGATCTTCGACCGTAAGGTTTTCAGCCTTTAAGGTCTTGTCCACATGGCGGCGAATATAGATGATGGCTTGCGCCTTCTCTATATCGCTAACATTTTCTTTTTCAGTCACAGCAGCGATGAGGGTCTTTGCCCGCAGGTGAAACTTTACATCTAGCTGCCAGCTTAGATAGTTTCTACCTGATGCTTCAAGTACTTCGAAATTAACGCTTGCAATATTAGCCATTTATCTAGCAGAGCACAAACATGCATGAATGAATAATTAATTCAGAGAAAACATTTTCATGTGGAGGCAATATGTAACGAAAAACTAAATGTGTGGATCGGCCAGTCCCACAAGAAAGAGTCCAAAAAAAGTCCACAGTCCAAATTATACAAATTTGCAGCTTAAAGAAAATGAAAATACAACTTTGGAAACCCCGTGGGTCCCATATGGTATCTCCATCTTCAAGAGTGGCCTCCGTCTCCATGGAAGTTGGTCTTCTTTCTTTGACATTTACATAAATTCCTCACTACAATTTCTCTCAAAAATAAAAGAAAAGTGCAGGAAATAAACTGTGGGACTAAACGGCCGATCCAAAAATCACATTTAGCAATTCATGCAGAAATATTGTGCTCATCAACATTTTCATCAGACATTTTCATCACAGGCATCACAGGCATTTAATATTCGCAGAGATGGATAAATAATTTAAACACTTAATAATTATTGGACCACTGGGTAACGTCATACACCGTTAGGTTACTAACGGCAGAGCGGTCGCAGGATCTTCCTAATTATTAAGTTTTAAATACAATGCACAACCACGCATATAATATCCAACAGAATATACCAGAGATGCAAAGCATGTAAATATGATATTTGCAGAAAACATCATTACAATGCACAGGTTGTAATTTGAATGGGTTTAATCAATTAAATTGATTAAGAGTCCAAAATAAACATTTTCTTTGTCAGAGGAAAAAGTTTTCCTCATCATCCCAAAAGCCCCCCCAAGAATCCCCAAAAAGTCCTCGCCTGCCCGATATTTGTCCCGTAATTTACCGTGATTTTTCACGAATATTTTGCCCTTAAAACCCCTTTAAAATAAATTTTTAGGCTAGCAAGTTGCCTTATAAGGCTTGTTAATAGCCTTTGCCTCCCCCAAATTTTTTTTTTCTTTCAGATAAAGCAGACTGCGGGTCTGAAGCCCGCAGTCGGCCTATGGGTTTCAGGCCCATAGGATTTTTTTTTTATTAAATATATATATAGAAATCTGTGGGCCTGAAGCCCACAGATCTGCTGTGGGCTTCAGGCCCACAGATCTGTATTTTTTTTTGAAGAAGTAATTGGCCTGTGGGCCTGAAGCTCACAGCCGGCCTGTGGGCTTCAGGCCCACAGGCTTTATCACATTTTTTTTTGCTTGCACGGGTTAGGGTTTTGGGGGGGGCCGGCGCCGCCGCCGACTCCTGCAGGGGGCCGCGGCCGGCGCCGCCGCCGCCCCCTGCAGGGGGCGCGGCGGGGGCCGCCCCCCCCCCCCCCCCCCCCCCCCCCCCCCCCCCCCCCCCGCAGGGGGGCGCGGCCGCGGAGGCCGCCCCCCCTACAGGGGGGAGCGGCCGGGGCCGCCCCCTGCAGGGGGGCGCGGCCTCGGGGGCCGCCGCCCCCTGCAGGAGGGGCGGCGGGGGCCGCCCCCTGCAAGGGCGGCGGCGGGGGCCGCCCCCCTGCAAGGGGAGGCGGCCAGGGTGGTGGGGGGGGGTTTTCCGGCGAGGGGGGGTTTTGGGGGGGTCCGGTGACGGGTAGCCGCCGGAGGGTTCAAAAATAGGGTTTTTACCCTAAAAATTGAGTTTTTGGGATGAAAAATCCGTCGTTTTCAAGGCGACGATGAATCCCCATGATGATCTTGCGAGATCTAGGGGAGGGGCAATCATACGTATGATTAAAAATATCGTTTTTAGTGTATTTACCTCTATATCCGTCCTCCGGATATAGCGACGGTTGCTCGAAGCCCTACGCGGATGACGACCCTTGATGGAGGAAGCCTTGCACCGCGCTCGTGGATCTCCCGTCTCGTCTTCGCCTTCGCCTTCGCAACGAACAGAAAAAATTTGTGGAAAAAAATTTTTTAGAGACTCGTGCTGATAACGTGTTATGAATCAACTACTGAGGGGAGAGCCCTCAGGTTTATATTTATAGCCAAAGGGGAGAATACAAGTGGGTATGGGCCCAACCACTTGGGTTGGCCCAATAACTCAACAACCCAGTAAATACACATTCACAACAGTTGTTGATAATTTTGATGCAGAATAATCTTTTATTGCTGATAATTTTGATAAAAAGAATATCATGTCCACTCCCTGTGTTTTTTCCCTGACACCCGTGCTAAATTTGCTCGTCATTTATTTGTTTGTGGGTACGTATAGTTTTAGGTGTTGTTTGGGATTTCTTGGGCTATAGCTTTTCTCTTGCCGGAGCTCAAGAATTTAATGTTGCTTTTCAAACTATGGAATTGGATGCTGTCTTCAACTAGGCCGTGAAAAAAAAACCCCCAAGAATGGGATTCGGAGAATGCATCCAACCGAAAAAGAGTAAGAATCGTGGGTGTGTGTCGGTATCATCGGAGCGTAAAATGTCCTAAAATGCAAGTAAAAGGTGCAAGAGGTCTCCTCATCACCCATCCAGAAATACTAATCCAAGGACAGACGGTCGATTACTTGCATCAGCAATGATTATACATCCATGCTCATGTAACGATCTGATTCAAACGGTTTACAAAAGGGAAACTGCATCATGATACAGAGGTATGTTGGGCAACTAACAATAACATTTTCACTTTACATGATTAAAGCTGCAACATTTGGATTTGGATCATTGATTAAGATGCACAATCTCTATAGGGCAGCTAGCTAAGGATCTATTGTTAAAAACATAACCTCTACTATTTTTTGGGTACACCAAGCCGGCTATTTTGATCTCCATATTCCAAAAAAACAAAATATTTTATGTATTGAACTCTAAAAATTTTGCTCATTTATCCACATGTCGCAACTTTAAAGGTTTTGTAGTTTTAAAACTTTTTGCAATAGACAAGTAAAACACATTATTCATGAGATATTTGGTGTTTGGGCGATAGACTATCTTCGTAGTATTCATTTAAATATTGAAAAAAACAGGTAATTATTGTCTTTAATGGGACTATAATAGACTACAATTCTACTATTCCCATGTTACCCCTGAAATGAATTACTTACCGAAAGATGAAATCCAAAAATTCTCCTTTGTATTACATTTCAAATTACTCACCGAAAGATGAATTGTACCCATAAATGCTTAAGTTAACACGAATAGTAAAAATAAAATATTTATTAGAATTATACGAAGGAGTAGGCTTATGGTTGATACCATAGCCATATATATTGATCATATGAGAGGAGATACAAGTATAGGAACTCAAGGGACACCCACTTAGTAGTGGATGTAATGGTGGATGTTAGTGGGTGGAGACCAAAGGTCTCCCCCATTCATAACACTCCACCTCATCCATCCATTCTTAGCATATGAATTCTTCAGGATCCAATACGCTAATAAGGTGTGGATACTGCTGGATTCAGAGTTACCGTGTTTTGCCTCGTTAAAACCTTAGCTGTGGAAAACCCAATGGGAAAAACCAACAGCTTAAGGAAAAAGAGTACAATACACACGTGACTCCTCCTGATCTGTACAAGCTTCAGGCTTGTAGGTCTTTCAGCTGTCGCATCCCTATTTCTTTTACAAGCTTTCTAAAAGTACATCTAGGCAATGCCTTAGTAAACAAATCAGCTAAATTATTACAAGACTGAATCTGTCGTACTTCAATCTGCTTTTGCTCATGTAGCTCGTGTGTTCAGAAGAACTTGGAAGAGATGTGCTTCGTCCTGTCGCCCTTGATGTAACCAGCTTGTAGTTGAGCAATACAAGCTGCATTATTTTCAAATAATATGGTTGGCTCAAGGTCATCCGTCTTCAGGCCGGTCGTCACTAGAATGTGATGAATGACTGAACGAAGCCAGACACATTTTCTGCTAGCTTCATGGATCTCCAGGAGCTCTGAGTGGTTGGATGAGACTGCTGTGGTGGTCTACTTCACAGATTTCCAGGAGATGGCCGTACCACCGAAGGTGAACACAAAACCAGTCTGTGATTTCTCGATGTGTGGATCAGACATGTAACTTGCATCTGCATAACCAATCAAAGTGGAAGATCCACCTTTCGGGAAGTATAATCCCATGTCAACTGACCCTTGGAGGTAGCGCGGAAGCTGCTTTAATCCGGTGCAGTGGCACTTTGTGGGCGCTGAACAGTATCTGGCTAGTAGGTTGACTGCAAACGCTATGTCGGGACGCGTGCAGTTTGCCAGATATAGTAGTGCTCCAATGGCACTAAGGTAAGATACTTCAGGACCTAATGTTTCATCACCCTCTTCCAGCGGCCGAAAAGGGTCCTTAAGTGCATCCAAAGATCTAATGACCATTGGTGTACTTAGAGGATGTCACTTATCCATATGGAAATTTTTAAGTAATTTCCTTGTGTATGTGGATTGGTATAACAGGATTCCTCCGCTAAGGTGTTCTATCTGTAAGCCAAGACAAAATTTAGTCTTCCCTAGGTCTTTCATTTCAAACGTTAGTTTGAGCCTTGCAGATATATCATCAATCTATGCATGAGATCCGATGAGGTTTAAGTCGTCTACATAGACGGCTATTAATACGAATCATGTTCCCGTGGTTTTAATGAAAATACACTGGCAGACTTCATTATTGGTGAAACCTTGTTGAACAAGGAAATCACTCAGTCTGTTATACCACATTTTTCCCGATTGCTTAAGACCATATATTGATCTTTGAAGTTTAACAGAATAGACGTCCTGAGGTCTATCTTTTATTTCTGATGGTATTTTGAAACCATCTGGAAGTTTCATATAGATATCTTTATCTATATTGCCATATAGATATTCAGTCACAACGTCCATGAGCTGCATTTCTAGGCCTTCCATTGATGTTAAGCTTAATATGAATTGGAATGTGATCGCATCTATAACCGGGGAATATGTATCTTCATAATCCATCCCCGGTCGTTGGGAAAATCCCTGAGCTACAAGTCGTGCTTTGTAGCGTACGATCTGATTATTCTCATTTCTTTTCCTTACGAATACCGACTTGTATCCCACAGGTTTTACACCTCTTGGTGTTTGGACTACTGGTCCAAAGACTTTGCGTTTCAAGAGTGAGTCCAGCTCTACTCCTATTGCTTTGTTCCACTTTGGCCAATCATCTCTGCGTTTGCATTCAACGAGAGATCGTGGATCGATATCATCGCCGCATTGAGCGACGTGAACAGCAATATCGAACGTGAAGTCGTCTTCATCGACAGTGCTTTTTCTGTCCAGTACCTCCCCAGTACGTACAAAATTTAATGATATTTCTCCTGTAATGTCCTCTTCAGGGGACTGAAGGAGTGGAGAGGGTACTAGTCCGAGCTCAGCATCCTGTGGTGGGATATTCTTTATTTCTCCAGATATTTCCTCTTGTGAGGGAATTTATCCTTGGAGCCAGGCAGTCGTCCTCTTTTTATTTGAGGTACGGTCGATTCTGCTGTCGGTGGATTGCACCCATCTTTGGGGATGTCAATCATAGCTGGCGTATTGGCAGCAGGGACGTTTGATCTGATAATCTTCTGGTTATCAGTGAATTTGTTCCGTAGTAGATGTAATGCATTCTGAATGTGAAGGATCTTCAGGATCTCATCTTCACACAGATTAGTACGCGGATCATAATGAGACAAAGATTTAGTGTCCCAAGAAATGGTCTCTGCAGCTTCAGGCTTCTTAGTTTGTGAGCCTAGTTTGGGAAAAGAATTTTCGTCAAACTCGCAATCTTCGAGACGAGCCTTAAACGCGTCGCTCGTCAGGGGCTCAAGGTATCTAATAATGGAGGGAGAATCATACCCTACGTAGATACCAAGACGGCGTTGAGGACCCATTTTGATCCTTTGTGGAGGTGCTATAGGAACATAGACTGCACAACCGAATACTCTCAAGTGAGAAATATCAGGAGGTAGACCATAAGCAAGCTGCATCGGCGATAAAATATGACCACCAGAGGGTCGTATTCTGATAAGCGAAGCAGCATGCAAAATGGCTTGTCCCCATGCATACACAGGCAACTGTGATTGCATTAGTAATGGACGAGCAATCCATTGCAGCCTCTTTATAAGAGACTCAGCTAACCCATTTTGGGTGTGAACATGAGCTACTGGATGTTCAATTTCAATACCAGTTGCTTGGCAATAGTCTTGAAAGACTTGTGAAGTGACTTCCCCAGCATTGTCCAAACGTAATTTTTTAATATGGTTATCTGGAAAATGTGCTTGCAACTTTATTATTTGTGTCAATAGCTTTGGAAAAGCTAGGTTGCGGGTGGACAAAAGGCACACAAACGACCATTTTGAAGATGCATCAATAAGTACCATAAAGTACCTAAAAGGACCACTTGATGGGTGAATTGGCCCACAAATGTCCCTATGTATTCTCTCCAAGAAGCTAGGAGACTCAAACCCCACTTTCAGGTGGGATGGTCTCGTGATTAGTTTACCATTATAACAGGGGGGCAAGGAAAATCACCCTTTTGAAGAATCTTCAAGTTCTTCAAATTATGTCAACGGGATTGGGTAATGATGTGGTGCATCATTATCGATCCTGGGTGACCTAGTCTATAATGCCAGAGACTGAATTCTGGTGATGTAGAACACTGCTGGTGCTCTATTAGATTAGCTTCTATAGGTTGGATGTATGTTTGATAAAGGCCCGATGGGAGTCCTTTAAAACGTTCTAGGATGGTTTTAATACCATCCTTATGACGAGTAACATACAAATATTCAATATTATTGAAACCATCAGTTTCCAAGTGATATCCGTTTAAACGGATGTCCTTGAAACTTAGTAGATTTCTTTTTTATTTTGGAGAGAATAAAGCATCTTTTATTATTACTTGTGTTTGGTTTGGTAGCAATAAAATTGCTTCACCTGATCCTTCTATTATATTATATAGTCCCGAAATTGTAGTGACGGGACCATGATAATTAATGATGCTACTAAAATAGCATCTGTCTCGAAGGATCGTGTGCGTGGAGGCACTGTTCACTAGGCATTCACACTTCATCTCTATCTCTAGAAAAAGAATGTAAAAGTTTTATGAGTTTGAAAAACTACATTCGATTCATTAATAGAAAGACATAATTTAAGATACATCTTGCAGAAATGAAAAAGACATCAAAGATAACTAAATCAGCTTTAGTCAAAGAAGTCTTTATTCTCGAAATCCTCGGCGGTGAACTGAGTAGGAGGCTGTATATCCACCAGATTTGTTTCAGCGGAAGGCATCAGGCTTGCCATATACAAATCTTGGAGGTGGCGTGGAGTACGACAGACCCTGGACCAATGTCCAGTCATGCCACATTTGTGGCATTTGTCTTCCCAGTTTTGCTTGGGAGTAGACGCCTGGCCAGAGGTATTCCTCTTTCACATATTCTTTTTCTTCCCCTCATTATTGTTGCTCTGAGGAGGAGCTCCGGTCTGCTTCTTCGCAGTTTTCCCCTTGTTAAATCTTCCTTTGCGCTTGTTCTTCATCTTCTGGGAAGAAACTGTGTGAGCTTCAGGTAGAGGAGCAGAGCCAGCAGGGCGTAAGTTATGAGTGGCCAGTAGGAGGTCTCTATTCTGCTCTGTCATAAGAAGGCAAGAGAGTAAATCAGAGTACCTCGTGAACTTGCGTTCACGATACTGTTGCATGCGAATAGCATCCTTCTCATGGAAGGATGTATATGTTTTCTCAAGCATGCGGGTTTCCGAGACTTGTTCACCACACAACTTCAGGCGTGAGGTGGTGTTATGGAAAGCTGAGTTATACTCAACTACGGACTTGAAGTCCTGAAGTCGGAGATTTTTCCACAAATAACGTGCACGAGAGAGGATAACATCTTTCTGATGTTTGTATCTATCCTCAAGTGTTGTCCACAGTTCATTAGGGTCTTCTACTATTGGATATTCGGCTTTCAGGGTCCGATCAATATGTCTCCTGATATAGATAATGGCTTTCGCCTTATCTATATCGGATACTGTAACAGTAGAAGTCCCTTCATCAGTTGTCACAGCCGTAGCTGGAGCTTGAATTGTGTGACTTATGCCTTGTGAGGGCGGATGGAACTTCAGGTCCAGCTGCCAGCTCAAGCAATTTTTTCCAGCCGCATCGAGAACATCAAAATCGACACTCGCAATTGTCATTTGTCTAAGCATGGAATAAGCATGAATTAATTATATATCAAAGAATTAAGGCATGCATAGAAGTAAAACTAAACTAGTTATGGGGATCGGCCGGTCACCACTAAAAATAATAAAAGTCCAACGTACCTTATACATTTAGAAGTACGAGAAAAATTAAAATTAAAATTTGGAAACCCTTGGTGGTCCAAGCATTAGCAATTTTTCCTCCGTCTTCATGCTAAGTATCTCATGGCTTTTCCTTTTACATTTAGTTCCTCACTACATTTTTACTCAAAAGGAAAAAAATGTGAGGAAAATAAATAGTGGTGACTAATAACGGCCGACCCAAAAACCACAATATAGTTTTATCAACATGGCAGTTTATATAAGTATGCTACATCACAGGTATAACCAATATATTTTATTCAACATCACAAGCAATTTTATTGGAGAAATATATTAAATTTATGTTTAATAGTTACTTGGACCATAGTAAAACGTCATTATCCGTTAGGTTAGGTAAATAACCTAACTAACAAGCGGTCTCAGGATGCTTGTAATTATTAAAACGTAAATTAATATTAATTTTAATCCAATTTAAAAAATAAAGTGATTAATAATGAATTACACATCGAATTAAGTAACAAATTTATTACTTACCCTAAATACCTTGAGAGGAGTTAATCAAATTAAATATCCTCACCCTGATTTTCCCTGATTTTTCGGGATTTTTTCTGATTTTTCCAGAATTTTCTGGAATTTTCAGTGTTTAATAGGGTATTTTCTGAATTTAAAATAAATTTGGCATGCAGGTTAGAGGCCCGCGGGCTGGCTGCGGGCTGCAGGCCCGTTAGCCAAAAAATACCCCTTTTTCAATTCTGTTATTTACTGGGCTCATGGCCCATCAGGGGAGGCCCATGCCTCTTCTCCCCCTTACCCTAATCAGGGGAGTCGAAAAGACCCCCCCCCCCCCCCAAATTCCCCTTTGAACGCGACCGGAGGGGGCGGAACAGCGCCCTGGGGCGGAACAGCGGCCCAACGCCCCCTTCCCTTCCCTTTTGATTTCGGCAAGGGGGGCGGAACAGTGCCCCCCCCCCCCCCCCCCCCCCCCCGGGGGGGGAGGGGGGCTGATCGGAGTCCCCCTTCCGTCGGGGAGGGGGGGTGCGGCGGTCCGCAGAATCGAATCCCCCCCATGGCAATAATTTGTTTTTCAATTGATGGGGCTCCAGAATTTTCAATGGAGGGGGGTTGCGACCCCCAAAAATTTGATTTTTTTTATTTATTAATTAGTATATGTAATCTATTTAAAACAGATGTTTAAAATCTGTGTTTTTGAAATATTGATTTTCTTGCAGATCTTGCTAAAAATTTTGCTATAGACCTCTTAGAAAACCATAATCACAGATTTATCATGCGCGCATGTAAAATGATGATCTAGGGGTTTCTAAAAATGTACCTCTAGATCCTACCCGCCGGATCTAGCGAAGTTCGGAGAAGGAAGCCATATCCGCGTCCTCGCGATTCGTCCGTCGGCAGGGATTTGGCTCAGCTGATGAGTGTGCTTGATAACGTATTAGAATTATATGAAGGAGTATGCTTATGGTTGATACCATAGCCATATATATTGATCATATGAGAGGAGTTACAAGTATAGGAACTCAAGAGTCACACACTTAGTAGTAGGTGTAATGGTGGATGTTAGTGGGTGGAGACCAAAGGTCTCCCCCATTCATAACAATAATCTAGTATACAAATGAGGACTTTTTTTGAATCTTTATCCTATGTGGCAGCTTTGTCACAGTCGTATTTTGGGTTGTTGACTAGAACACTGACTAGGATAATGGAAACAACACTTTTCCAAAAAAATTGAGAAAATTAATAAATTAAAAGCACAAAAATTAATAGAAATATGTATTACATTTGATGACTGCGCCGAAGGCACTCGCGCTAAAAATTAATAGAAATCTATATTACATTTGATAACCGCTGATGACCATGCCTCCGCAATTTTCCAAAAAAAAGGGAAAATTAATAAATTAAAAGCAAAAAATTAATATAAATCTATATTACATTTGATGACTGTGCCCACACCGAAAATTAATAGAAATATATATTACATTTGGCGCCTGCGTCGGGGACGCCCGCTAAATTTGTTTACGCTAATTTGTAGTTCTGCGTCTAAGGCGCCCGCTCCGAATTTGTTGTTCCGTGTCGAAGACGTTTGCGCCAAATTTGTTGTTCCGCGTCGAAGGCGTCCATACCGCTAAATATTTTTACTCAAATTTATTGTGAAAATAATTTTTTGAGAACAAATATTTCGTAGAGAAAAATGTTAACTGAACAGACACGTGTTATGACTAGTCAATTATTAAAATAAGAACACGGAAATTGCGCATCCTTTCCTCAGATTAAACAAAATGGATTATTATTTTTACATATTACCGGCTACAAGTAATGAACTAATATATAATTAAATTTATAAATGCTTGTTATTCAAAGACTAATCACTACTGTTTTAATTTGTATCATGCATATTGGCGTTGATGAGTTTATAGACAACTTTTTGCTATTTTGTTAATTCTACTGCTAACCATCAGATATTCAAGCAAATTCTGAAAAAAAAATACATCTGATTACGATATAAACATGATTTTCATACATCCACATGTTTTTCGTTGAAAACATCCAAAGGCCAACAAAAATTAAAGAAAAAATATCCGAACTGCACTGTTTCAATTAAGGGTTAGAAATGATCCAGATATCGAATGTCTTTATGTAACTCACCATTTTCTTTATTGCCAACAAATATGCAATTCAAAATCATGTATTATATTTGTATCTAGGTTAAACCTAGAGAACATATAGATATATATCATCCAGCAGGGTGATCTGATGATAAATAATTATAACCGCCGTCACTTTTCAGCTCTAAAACCTAACCCAACTTTTATTTGTTGGTCTTCAAAAGAATAAAACCCTAGCACTATCTACATTTATGAACCAATCACGAACTTTCCTGGTTCAGTATAGTTCATCTCTAATTGCTCGACCTTGTCGATTACAAAGCCCCTTATCCGTAACTCCTCTGGGTAGGAGCTGTCCTTGTAATCTATACGCTTCATGATCCATCCCTTGTTTTGCACATTTCCTGTCACCTTCACCTACAAGAAACCATGCTTGGGTTCAAGTTTCTGTATGTTTTCTGAATTTAAAGATAATTGAATGTATTACTGATGTTAAACAAATCCAGATATAGTTATTGTTCATAAAAGTTAAATATATTTCCATCTTTATCATGAAATAATCTTGTGCACGTAGATATTTTCATTGCAACCCTAGTCTATTCAAGAGAAATGATGACACTGATGAAAGAGAAGAAAAAAATTAGAATTAGTTTTAAACAGAAATTAGTAATTAAAAAATAAATGTTTAAAAAACAAAAACAAAAGTTAAAAATAATGCATGATTGATTATTTCATGGTTGCATGGTTTGCACGAAATATCACTAATTAAGTTATCATTTTCTCGAAAAAGGAAACCATAGAAAGAGAGAGAGACACTCAAATTTCTGCTTTCGGCTTTCTACTGTTCTCAATTGGCAATGAAGTTGCATATTTTCAGCTCAAACTCGTATTTGCCTAGGACATAAACAACAAGGAGGTTTCTAGTGTTCTCCATGATATACAGTTAAGGATATGATTTACATACCTCTGCTCCACTAATCGCATTGATCACAACCGTTCCATCCAAGGAGAGGCCATCCAGGAATATATTTTGCCCGTTGAGGACCATGGTAGATCTTTGAGTCACGGAGCATCCCTCATGCACTTTTTTCCTTACATCGGCAAATGTTAATCCCCATTTAGGTTTCCATATAATGCGTGGCCACACTTCCACCTCTTGTCCATTGAACACATCGAGCACAGGATCTGCTATCTGGGCACCGGCCTACAAAGCAAATAAATGATTAGATACACCACGCTACAGCAGATAAAAGAAATTTGGGTAAATCGAAAACTAGGTATTCAGGTGACAGCCTAGATGGACATTGTATGATTGACTGCCAGAACCTATTTCTATAGGCTGCAATCCAACTATACTCCATTTTTTAAGCATTACCAATTGACCACTGTTTAAATCGTGGAAGATACAGTAGTCAAGAAGTTTACAAGGAATATCAAGATAATAGATAGTTCATAGTAAACTTGGACATATTGATGAATATCATCCTGATATGATTAAATACGCCAAATATTTCTTGTTTCATAGATTGATTGCTACAAATTGCTTGTGTTTCATTACCATGAATTTGCAGCTATCCAGGCTACTTCCAAATCAAGAGGAGGAAGATAATGGGCTTCAGAAGTATCGGGTGCAGCCTACAAAGCAGGTAGAAGTGTAGAAATGGTTCAAAAGTGTGCGTGTAAATAACCACACAGTATGCTTCTCCATGTTACATGGCCTTCCATAACATGATCACTCAGTGCTAAGATAGCAATGTATTTGTGACATACTCTACATGGATATCTATATTACAAGCACACGGCCATGCCAGCATGACCTGGATTTATGACATACTCTACATACCAATGTATTTATGACATACTCTACATGGACACACCAACACACGGCTAATTCTGGAAAATACATAGTGTATGTATGTACGAAAACACACGGCTAATTCTGGAAAATACATAGTGTATGTATGTACGAAAAGTGTGTCAAACTCATGGTAGGAGCATCGATGCTACAAAGACATATATATATATATATATATATATCTCTCTCTCTCTCTCTCTCTCTCTCTCTCTCCCCTCAATGAGTTTGGTACTGTAAGATACAACCTGATGCATAATTAAAACTGTCAGCTTTTCTCAAATTTCAGATGTTAGCAAAAAAAAACGTTCACAAATTGAATTCCTTTAAAATATTATCAAGTGCAGTTTTCTTTTGGGTGTTATTTTTGGGGTCATAAGATCCTACCTCATATATATATATATATATATCTCTCTCTCTCTCTCTCTCTCTCTCTCTCTCTCTCTCTCTCTCTCTCTCTCAACAAGTTTGGTACTGTAAGATACAACCTGATGCATAATTAAAACTGTCAGCTTTTCTCAAATTTCAGATGTTAGCAAAAAAACGTTCACAGATTGAATTCCTTTAAAATATTATCAAGTGCAGTTTTCCATATGGAGTCAGCAATGGGGTTAATGTGTCTAATATGAGCTTTCCTTGTTCATGTTTTTCTTTGAAGATGCAACCATAAAAGTGGAGTTCAATTTGTCATTGCATCTCAAAAAAGAACTAATGGAGAAACACCAGACTTCTGACTTTCCATCGAATAATACAAATAGCATCAGTAAAATTCAGAATCAGTAAAACTAGTTCAGTTTTTTCTTGGTGCCTGGTGCAAATGTACATCTTCGTCCACCTTACCGTGCAACGGCAAGGATAAAGCTACTCACAAAATAGGTGCTTGCCATAGTGTCCAAACATGCTCAACCCGCTCCTTAACTTCTCCCGGGAGCTTGACCTTACATAATGTATTTATTCCATGAGCTGATGATATTATACGTAACCAACTGGATTACTTGTCCAAATTCAACCAGCTTTTCAAGTGTCGGTGATCGAGTCATGAAACAGAAACACTAATTTACATCACTTGGTTGCTTTTAATTGAGATGCTTGATTATACAAATTTCAAATATAATTTTTTGGTCGCATGTATCTGGAACAGTAACGACTAAAATTTAAGCATGTAACCTCATGGGGAAAACATGAATTTGGAATTTATACGTTCTGTGAGTGATTTCGATGCAATAGAATTTCTTGAATTACAATAGCACCTAACACTGGAAATCCAATAATATGACCATTTAACACTGAAAATTCTCTCACTTCTTATTAGTAGAAAACAGGAAGGTATCTTAGACAGTATGCTTTCATTGTAAACATTCCATATCCAGAAAAGTTTGTCAGGCCTTAGTATAGGGGCAAAAAAAGATGCATGATAACATTGCGTAGATGACGATATTGTACCATGTATGAGTATATTATTCAGTGTTAGGTATGGTTCCCATAGGCTATATACTAGTCTTCATGCCCGCAGAGTAATACACAGGTACGTAATCACATAATTATAATAAATTTGTACAAGCGGATGGAACAGACTAAACTTGATCTATCAAAAAAAATATAAACCAAAACTTTTTACGATGGGAGCAGTGCATTAAAGATAGAATTAACTTATTTAATACTTGCATAGTTATGGATAGGTAAATAACAATATATATAAAATAAAAACACAACTGCAGCTTACAATATTCATGATGCATGGATATAAAACCCCAAAATGTTCTATGTATATAGTGTTTCTTTTCCTTTCTTTAACAAAAATCATGGACTGGTCTTAAATCTGGCACATCATAAAATGTCATTACACTCTCTATTCAGAACTGTTATGAAGATAATTTTTAACAAAGAACATTCCCTGAATGGTTTTCACAAGGAAAAAACTCCATTATTTTTTATCAAACACAGGTATAGTTATCATCATTGCCATCTCTACCTTATTTTGGCCAAAATTCCAATATCAACAATTTCCATACGTTACCATCTCATTTCTACTTTGATCTGTTCTTATATGACTATCCAAGACAAGGCATAGCTACCATTTCACCTCTCGATTTCTTTTCTCTTCTCTAAAGATCTGCATCCTATCTTAAGATGTATGCACCACTACTCTAAAATCTAACATGTTTAAGTTAAAATCATTCAGTAAAACTCATATTACATATTTGAGATACTTCAAAATTTTAAAGCATAAGAGCCCAATATATTGCCACAAAATGGAAAACTGTGTCTCCGTTGTGACTGCTTTTATACAAAGTGTACTGTTTATTTGATGTAAGATTCCAAACTTATTCTTTGTTTACTTCCTCTTTTGGTGCACTACCATCATTGCCATCG
Source organism: Scilla litardierei (assembly GCA_030789695.1). Taxonomy (NCBI): domain Eukaryota; kingdom Viridiplantae; phylum Streptophyta; class Magnoliopsida; order Asparagales; family Asparagaceae; genus Scilla; species Scilla litardierei. Next base: position 137,354,165 of record CM061139.1, read on the forward strand.
TGGTCTCTATGATTGTCGTCGCATCAAACATCATTATTATCACCAAACTATTGTTACTTTAAATAGCCATTAGTTCATTGTTATATCCATATCAATATTTTAAGCGGACTTCTATCCCCACAGCATAGTCATGGCCTATCATCCACTAATAATAATAAATTGTCTTTCCTATGTTAGTTATAGACATATGTTTACAAATTATTGGTTGTAATCCCCTCTGATAATGACTGCAATATACCAATAGGCCGCGTGCTAATTTTTTTTTTGCACTAACTACAATAATCTATATGATTACAGATGAATGTCATTAATAACCAATTTGACCCATAGATTTACATTGGTAGAGATAATTAGCATCAATTATCTTCTCGTGCTAGAATTGGTATAATTTAAATAAGCAATCTAATTTAACTTTGCTTCTGTTACAATCTGTAAGCAGAAAACGAAAGATCACATTAATATAAGAAGAAAATACTTAAATTAGGAATAAAAATTATTCTAATAATCTCATTGAAGGTGTTTTGCTAAAAATAAATCTTTAAAATTTCCAAATAGCAACTAAATAAATGGAGAAAGTGCCTTAACAAAATTCATTTAAAATATCTTATTCAAATATATATTTATAGTTATGGAGAAAAAAGACATAAAAAAGAAAAAATACATTATTTAAAAAGACAAATTTTCAATTTAAGCTAATTTTTGAAAATAATTTTAAAAAATAGAGTTACTTTGAAAATATTTATAGTTTTTCAACCAATTTTAGCCGCATCAGATTCACATGTGAATTCTGTCGATTTGATTTTATTTTTTTATTTTTTAATGTTTTGAGAAATTGGGGTTGCAAATCCTAGTTCTTAAATTTCTTTAATTTTTAGACACTACGGCTGACAATACTGGCTTTCTTTTCTATAATATTTTTTATGCTTTTGGTATAGAGGACCCGTGACCAAAATCATTCCAATGGTATTCAATGAGCCTCTCTAGGAGCTATACTCCATCTAGCTTCTTTGTTAGCTCCAACAAAATCAAACCAATCAACCCTCACCCTCCCTTAAATTCGCATCATTAATCACACTGATTGATTGAAGAGATCAATATGGAGCAACCTCTGCATTTCACAGAGAAACCTTCCACTAATTATATTGAATTGGGTCAAGAATTTAATAAATGCATTAAAAACATATATTCGGGGTATCAAACCGACACCGGGACTTAGACATAGACATATCAAACGCATAGAAGAAATAGATTACTGAAGTCTAGATATTGCAACCTTTGAGTGGATTATACAAATTTATTGTCCTGCAAATCTTAACTGTTGTTCTTCTCAAAAATTTGAGCTTTATTTTTATGTTATTAGTGAATTTAGGGACTAATTGACAGCAATGACTCGTGAGGAATTCTTTGTATGATATCATATTTCGCAGGTTAATTCGTCGCGAAATAGAGATCGAAAGTATGCGTCAGGGGACGAATGGCATGCTATGATGATGTTTTAAAAAGTACAATGTTGGCAACACTAAAATTGCAGTGAGATCTCACTATCGGTGGGCTAGAAACCACAACCTATAAAATTCATTTTTATTTTTTTGGTGAATTTAGTGACTATTTTCTTGACAATAATTACATGGGAGGAATTCTTTGTATGATATCCTGTTTCACAAGTTAATTCGTTGCGAAATAGAGATAGAAAGTGTGCGTGAGGAGACTATTGGGAATGAGGGGTTGCGGCCACACCGGTGGCAAACTTGCGATTTTGGGTTTCGGGCGGCAATTTTGTAATTTTGGGCCATAGGAGCATTTTTGTAAATATGGACAAATGAGTCATATATATAGCTAGTGAGGAGTTAGGGTTAGAGTGTGAAAAATTGAAGAAGAAAGTAGAGAGTAGAAGAGAATAGGAGTAGAATAGTTTAGATATTGGTGAGATCTAGGCATTTATCTCGAATCAAAGGCTAGAAGAGTGGTTCAGTCTCTAATTGAAACCAATTATCTTTTATTTTGTGTTTTTATCTATAAAAATCTCATCTTTCCCCAAATCCCTAAATTTCTCCCACCAAAACCCTACTCTTTCCTATCAAATTGTTATCAGAGCGTTCTGTTAGGAACTAACAAAAGGCACGATTTTTATTGAGAATTTAGTAGCAAGAACTAGATAATTGAATACCAAAGAGGGGTATTCTCCTCCCAAGACGTCGAAGAGGACGTCCGCACTCGTCTACCTATGAAATCAAAGCATTAGCCCCTATAAATAAAAGAAACTAGGGTTACTTGGCTAATGGGTGCGCGCGCACATGGGCTAGAGCCGGCGGCCACGGGCCTTGACCCGCGGGTCTAACATTACTTCGCCCCTGAAAATCCACATTGTCCTCAAGGTGGTGCATGCAAAATACTGGCGGTACTACTCCGAGTGAGAGTCGTCTTCTCCTCCGATCCCTTCATCCTCTACGTCATCATCCTCATCTACCTCCGCTATCAACACCTGCAGCTTACGACTCGCACAGCAGTGTCCCGGAGTGAAGCGCTCGTCGCATCTGAAACAGATCCCTTTTTGCCTCTTCTCCCTCATTTCCGCATCGGTCATCCTTCGGAATTGGCCCCCAGTCGGTGGGTTGTTCGGTTTCCCCGTCGTCTCAAGCCCCATCTGATCTGCCTCAGTAGTGACCCCCGCTCCGTCGGCTCCAGTCGGGGTGCCCCGCTGTATCTGCCCACTGTAACTGCTCCCACCTCTCCTATCCTCAGTCCGGAAGTCCTCTATCATCTGCGCCATCTCGATGACCTCTGAAAGCCCTCGAGGCTTATATGGCCTCACTGCCGCTCGAAGACTGGGTCGCAGCCCCTTCAAGAAAGTTCCCTCCAGCGACTCGACACACCATGTACTCGCACTGTCAGTGTCTCAAATCTCTCGATGTACTCCCGCACTGGCCCCACCTGCCTGAGGGCATATAGCTGCTAGTGTAGGTTTCCCAAACGGGGATCTCTGAACTTCTTCAGCACCAAGTCTTTCAGCTCCTCCCAGCAACGAATCTGATGCCTTCTCTCCTTCCACTGGAACCACCCCAAGTCTCTCCCCTCCATGTAAATGGATGCCGCCTCCAGCTTCTGTGCCTCGGTCATGTGGTGCGCCGTGAAGTATCTCTCTGCTGTGAACAACCAGGCATGTGGATCCTCCCCCGTAAATAGTGGCATCTTCAGCTTCTGCACCCTGCAGTCTCCCCCCAAAGTGTCCCTGATCAGGCCTCCCCTCTGCACGACGAGGCTGGTGATAGTGCTGCCACCTCTCATCCTGCGTCCCGTACTACCTCCCGCGAGGGCCTCCACGCCATCCCTCAAAGTCACCACATCCTGCGTCCTCTCCAAACTCAGCTCCATAGCCACCCCCATCATCGTAGTACCATTGTCCCTCTCCGGGGTCAAATCCACCTCCAAAGTCACGCGCCGGATCCTCCAAATAGGGCTGAAACCCCCTCTCGAGCTGCTGTCGTCGTACGTGCTGCTCGTCGGTCGCGTCGGGGGCCCGCCATGGCTCGGGCAAAGGGGCTCGGAAGGCCTGATGTGCCGTGGGACCTGGGGGCTGCTGCCCAGGGGCCCCGCAGCCTGGTACCAGGCCCGCGGGGGCCTGGGGGTACTCGCCCAGGCCCGCGGTGGCCTGGCGGTGGCCGCTCAGGCCCGCAGGGACCTGGGGGTACTCGCCCAGGCCCGCGGTGGCCTGGGCGTGGTCTGTCGGGGCCCTCCGGCCCGGCAGGGCCGGCGGGCCTTGCCGGAGATCCGACAGGTTCGCCGGACCTCGGCGGCCCCCAACAGGGCCTGGCCAGCCCTACTGGGGCTCGTTGTAGCCGGGGGAGTCCCCCGCCCCTCTCCCGCGGCGGCTGCCCCCAGATTGTGTTAGGGGGCCGACCGCCCCTCCTCGCTGGCGCGCGGCTCCCAAAAAGGGTGGCTAAGGCCGCCGCCCCCGCTTTGACTCTCCACCGCTTTTCGCCGCACCTCCTCGCGATAGTCGACCTTCCACGGTCCTTCGTCTTCGTCCTCGTCCTCTTCTTCCACGAAATAGGGTTGATCTTGGATAAAAGCTCTTCTTTTTCCTTTTCCTTCTTCAAAGTTGCCGTCTTTGGTGTCTGATTAGGGTTTCCTTCACCTTAGGATTTCGCCGTCAAGAGGAAGAGGATCTTTGCAAATTGCTCATTGTTCTTCGCTTGACTTGCCTTCAATTGCTCGACGGACTCCACCACCCCTTCAATCTCCCCCATGAACTTTTCCTCCAATGCCTCGAATTTATTCTTTGATCTCGTCGTGGCCGTCATGGATCGTCACGCTCTGATACCAAATTGTTAGGAACTAACAAAAGTCACGATTTTTATTGAGAATTTAGTAGCAAGAACTAGATAATTGATTACCAAAGAGGGGTATTCTCCTCCCAAGACGCCGAAGAGGACGTCCGCACTCGTCTACCTATGAAATCACACAAATAACAATAATCAAAGCATCCGTAAACAAGCGACGGCTAGCCCCTATAAATAAAAGAAACTAGGGTTACTTGGCTAATGGGTGCGCGCGCACATGGGCTAGGGCCGGCGGCCACGGGCCTTGACCCGCGGGTCTAACACGTTCGATTCTGAAATAAATGGCGGATCTGGAAGAGTTGATATCCAGGATGACGCAACACTTCGAGGCGATGAGCCGTCAATTATTGGAAAACTTGATATCCTCGATGAAGCAAATCTTTGCATAGACGTGTCGCAAAATCGCCGCTGAAGGAGCTGCGATGATTCAAAACCTTGACGAGACGCGACGAAAATTTTCGGAGGCTTTCCTCTTTGAAGGAACCCACGAGCCCAGATCTACCAAATATGGAAGAAAGGATGCCATCGGCACAGATCTAAAGAAGATCGATGTCAACGGCGGAGATCCGAGGCCGGCTAAGGCGTCGAAGGACCCTCTGGTGGCCGACAACCCAATAAGGAGTCCTAACTTTTGTACTATAATGAGCAATTACCCTCAAAGTGGAATGTGACATATTCACGACATTCAAACTGTCTGAAGTTTTACCTACAACGGTATTTACATGCACATAGAAACACATGCAAAACTTAAATAGAAGTCCAACTAGTTAATCTTCCAGCTTGAACTTTACTTTGTACTGCCCTTCACTTTGTAGGGCCCTTCGATTATTTCCACCCATAAGTCGCATGCATCTAGCAAAGTAGTAAATGTTTGCCAACTAGTTAATGAGGAACCAAGAAGCATATGCACGGACACAAATACAATTCGGACATGGACAAGATACACGGTAAATTGTTAAACAGAAGGGACCATAGAAATCAAAGTATTATGAAATACAATGTGTATCATGTAATGTGGTATGATTAGAAAGGATTTCAATAAATATCATATGATCATATCGAACGATTTAAACATAGATGTAAATTCAGACAGATATGATATATAATGGACGATATTCGTGGTGATTGATATGTATCATAACAAAAAGTTGGGTCCAAGTCAGTTTTTAGTCAGATTTAAGAATGGTTTTAAATTTGACCCGCTTTATATTTGGAACTAAAATTGCTCACCACAGTTCGTATTCCCTCATCAGTGCTCGTTAACCATGTTACATATCTAAAAATGAGCTGATCCTTATCTAGCTTGATAAGATATGTCAACCATCAACACGAAGCTACCAACGCTTGAGGATAAACTGCCAACTATCACTAACCATTGCAAAAATCCTATCAACACTTGTTGACCCCATCAACCTTTGTAAATGCATTGTTCACACTTCTATTATATCTCCACTTATTTTTTCCTATGATTAAATCTCTTTATATTTATGTGATATAATTAGTTATATGCATAATTTGCTTAATCATTACATAAGCTTATTGTATGTGATTTAATACAATATATGGTATGATAATTATATGAAATGATAAATGATATGTATCATGATATGGAAGCTTTGGGAAGAAGCAAAGAAACATAAATAATTGATATATAAGAAAAATGGTGAGAATTTTTTGTTTTTGCGTCCCAAGCAATTTTTATGACAATAAAGAAATCATTTACGTGAATTTGTAATTCCTTACAATATTTTCCATAGTAACAATTATTTATTTGTTAAAAATAAAAAATAAAGTATAGGAAAATGATAAGAAGATACTAGAACATCCATTTGGAAGAGATGATTGAAGCGGGAGTCGCATGCATACATTCAGGCATGTTTGTGTATCCAAAAATCCAAACACATTTCTACACATGAAGTAACATACAACGAATACAACCTTTCTCATACTTTTATGACTTTGCAAAAGTAATAGTTGGCTCTTCAATTTTATTAATAATATCTGGATTGTAGATTGAAACATATGTAAACTATCATATTTTTAATGCAAGTCGACAGTGTATGACCTTTTTCATAAAGCTTGGTTGTTGATATATAAATATAACTAAAAATGTTTCAATTATATAGAAAAATGTAATGTGAAACTAAATGCAAGAGTTATTATATATAATATGTGCCATGTGTTCTAAGAAGTGTATGATACACGTCTTAGAAGTGTCGAAGAAGTGTTGGTGTCAAACAAGTTGTCAGCATCACCGACAATGTTAAGGCTTCATGATCTAAGTACCCATGCTACATACACAACGATTATTCTTGCATTGAAGATTATTCTTGCATTGAAGTCTATCTGAATGCTAGATTGAAATAGGTAGAACGAGTATGCATTCATTCACTAAGATGGTCAACTAGTATAACTTAACCTTCTCCATTCCTGTAATAATCTGAAACAGATGCATGCAAGTGTTAATCAAATGAGAACGTCTCTATTTAATATGTACACACAAAAGTCAGAGCTTAGGTTCTTCGGTGTCCATAATTATAATGCTTGTACCTTCCTAAGGATGATGCTATTTGCCCTGTAGATGGCCATTTCTCCACTAGTTGCACTATGGTAAGGATTTCCCTTTGGTACCTAAAATTAATCAAGTTGAAAATTATCAAACGAATTAGTATAATAAACCACAATGTCTCAAAATTAGATAATTAGAATTCTTAAAAGGATGCATTGATGTGCGAAATTACATGTGCTCCAATAATAAATCAAGAATCATTGGCAAAAAACATGGCATATGCATCTGCAAGTTGAGTTATATCACTCTGATTCTAAAAGGGGCTACTTATAACCATCTATAGTAATTCACAGACATACATCAGTAATTCAAACATTTGCAGTTAATGAGACTGCAACTTGAAAATAGGCAATGACGAGACTTACTAAGTGACTACACAGCTGCATGAACTGCATCTGAATATATCATACATTTAAATCCATTCAGAAAAGATAAACATGCACTTCTACTTTAGGTTGTGCATCTGCATAAGATTCAACACTTGCAGATGACACAAGCTGATAACAATAGAGTCCTAGCAGCATGCAGAGGCTGTGCTCAAGCACTAAATGCACCCTATGTTTAATCATTCGGGTATATTATATTTATTATAAGAACAGGTGCGAGTTTGCACCACGCATATGATTTGAAAAAAATGATCCCTCTTTTGGAACTCCTACTATACACTGCATGGCATCCACTTGTCCCTGTTACCGAAATTACTCTGTTGCCACTTGATTCATCGGGCAGAGGTCATGAACCAGGTATTTCAATGAATAAAAGCCCATGGAGCATGTGGATCATAAAAGTAGTATGGTGCCCAATTTTCCTGTTAAAGACCTTGACTTTTAGATGCATAAAGTGTCACATGTGGTAATGGTAACTCATGATGGATTATACCACTTGCTTAGCAGGTGCTGAAGATAGCATCAGAATAACATTTATCCATATGTCAGACACATTTCGTATTTTCAATATGCTGTCTGCTGTTGTTTTCTTAACTGGGGCACAAATTATGTAAAATGCATATAATACACCTAGGTGCAGACACTTACTCTTTTGAAGGTCATCTTGCTATAAATTAAGCAAATCAAAATATTTTAATATTATCTGTTTTAATAAGAGCATATATAAGAAATGAGAGTCGTGATAAATAGGATAGGATCAGCAGCTACTAGTCAAATTAAAATAAGATATTTTGATTTCTTCACCTAACATGATGTGAAAATTTGAGAATCATGAAACTATACTTAAGATGGGTTTTGAAGTATAGACCACTGCAATTGTAAGATGAAGCTAGAATTTTTGTCAACTAACCCATAGTTCTTACTGAAATTAGAAACAAGCATGTGGTACTATTCCAAATGCAGAAGAAGTATGAGCAAATGGCAAGTTCTATCAAAATCAAGACTCACACACTGGCAAAATCAAGAGAACCAGTACCTTAGCTGCATCTTCAGGGTTGTTCTTCACCGGTGCGTATGCAAGCCAGGTATCAATGACCTAGTGACAGAAAAAATTGATGCATCAAAAACCCTTTGGTTAGTCACGAAGAAAAAAGACACAAACAAACAAATAGCTTTGGCACACTGAGATAGCAAGCATATGGAATGAATGGCTAGTAGATATGGGTTGTGTTTGAATGACTTATATTTATTCTTTCTTTTATTTTCTTTTCTCCTCTTTCGTTTTTTAAGTGGAGGGTGTGGTAAGCAGATCTAGACCCACCATATCCAGATCCATTCTAACAGATACCACCAGAAAAGGCATCATCATATATCTTCCTTTTTATCAACAAAGCATCAAAAATAGCACTTTTTCTAAGAGATCTTGTGCACATCTTTGGCCAAGTTATTTTTTAAAAATCCACCACGCAGGCACTCTATTTAAAGTTTAATTCTCCGGTAGAGCCTGAACGCAAAAGAGGTGGATGATCTAAGATGTAAGCAGCCATAAACCATGATTTTGAACTGATGTTAGAATGAGCTACTAGAAATAAGTCAAACAGAACAGCACCGATCTTATCAAGATATGAAATGATTGAATAGTTTTTACTTACTGTAAATCCAACCCTTGCTGATGGAGGTAGTGTTTTTGGATAGTCTTGCATCATACACTCCAAACGAGTCGTTGATTTAAATGATGTCTTACTAGAATCCTTGTATCTGAAAGACACGAATGCCAGTAAATTCACTGTGACTATATAGAAATTTGTATAAATTCAAGTACAAAAACTTGCTAATTCTGTATAACTGGAGGAAGATAGTATAAATTTAAGAACAAAAACTTGCTAACTGTATACCGCTGTTATTTCTGTAAAGTTGCAAAACATGTTACTATACATGGTTTGAAATTTTGGAATATGCATCAACAGTAACGTATTTGGATTTATAGCATGTTAATAGAAATCCAACCACAATTGGCCACACCACCAACATCGGCTAATAAAGTAATGCAAGAGAAGTTCAGGGGCTTGAAGCACCACAAGTTGATCCAATGGTATTGTATTGGAGAAAATTCAAAAAATAAATAAGAAAATCAGTTATATAAAGATTGTGAGTACCTCGAATTATTCCATTTAACTATCAAATAATCACCATTTAAAAACTAAAATTTTAAAAATAACTATCCCAACTATCACAGAATAGGCCATTCCGTTTCAAATCAACAATAGAAATTTAATCAATTAAAATAATAATAACAATGTAGAGTGGTTAGTCGCTCTTTATCATATTTAGTTTGATTCAATAGAATAAACCATATCATAATGTTGAACTATGTATCTCAACAAACCCATATTATTATTTTGGGTTTAACCTCTTTTCTTTTTTCTTCTTTTGAAGTGTGCGTGTCAGTGTGCGCGCGCAGTTTAACATATAACTTTCTTAAGGTTTTCCAACTGAATTATTACATTGGATCCAGTCTATTACTGAACTTATCTTCTTTGATATTATTAGAACTCTCTAAGCAAGTTCTATAAATAGTAACTCCAAAATAGTTTTATCAAGATATTCACTTTCCAAATTATTCGATTATATAAGATTGCTTATCCAAACATCATATTAATTTAGAATTTTTTGCTATATCAATTAGTAGATTAGATAAGTTTTAATCAGCATGAAAACATTGTCAGTTATGTGATGCGGCTGATATTTGGTGGCGAGTGGCATTTGAGTAAAATAACAAATAGTGGTGGTTTTCTATTTAAATGGGTTGAGCCGGCCCTAATTAGGATGCGAAAATTGTGAGAGAAGTTTCTTTTATTAGATTATTTCCTAGATCAATTGTATTAGGCTTTTTATATTCCCATAGATTAATCTCTAGGTAATTGTCCTTTCATTTTGTAATCTTTAATTAGCGACTAGCCTATTTCGCTAATTAGATTTATCCTATAATTTCATATCGAATTTCCAGATCTAGATCTAAAAATCCCCTTTTTACCATCAAAATCCTAGCGAAACACATCAATTGGTATCAAAGCAGTAGATCCATGGCGAGCACATGATCTATGGAGCGGATCAAAGCATTGGAAGAGAGAGTGGAGAAGATTGAGAGTAGAATCATCGAGTGATTTAACGATGGCAGAAGAGAGACCGCGGAGATCGTAGCAGCCGCATCCGCATCCGAAGCATGATTGATGGCAACTATGGAGACGAATCGATCTCAGATGATGAGGGAAATAGCGGCAATGATAGCTAACATCAACCCTCAGCTAGATTCAGGCAAAAAGGAACCACCTTTGACACAAATGAAGGTAAAAATGTGATTTTTAACGAAGGAGTTCAGGAAGATGAGGAAGACGAAGGCTTATACCCGTACAATCAGCAAAACACAGCGGATCTGCAGGATTGGGATGCCTTCCCGGCCACATCTCCTCTGCCGGGAGGGGCATCGGCCACCGAAGGGGGGCGACAGCCCCTCCGACAGCACATATGGGGACCGACGAACCCCAGGAAGGGACGGCAGGTGCCGCCCGCCCCGCCTGGGGCTGCAGCGGGGGGCCGCTGAAACCCCCAGGGGCTGTGACAGCCCCTGGGGCATTGGCGGTGGCCCGCCGGCCCAAAATCTGGGCCGGCAAGGCCCGCCGCCCCTTGGGGGGCTTCGACCAGTCGGCAGGGGGGTTCCGACCCCCGGAGGCACAGCTGGGGGCTGCGAGCCAGGCGGGTGCTCGGTACTTTGGGGCCCCCGTGGGCCCAACACGGGTCCAGATCTGTCCAGTTTTCAGGATTTCAGCCACATACAGGACCCGGCGGAGGATTTCAGCAGCCAGGAGGGCGTCAACAGCATTCTGGATGTCCGTCGACTTAGCCCCCATCTTTCGGGGGGTGACAGGAGATTGGAGAGCGTTCCCAGGCCTCCCTAGGGGCCATCAGGCATATTTTGGGTACCCACAGAGAGATGATAGGGGAGACTGGCAGTGTGATGGAGCGGATAGAGGCGCACGTGATGCTGCAGTGGCATACATCCCTGACAGACCGCCTGCGTATCAGCCGAGAGGAGGATTTCAGCAGCAGAAGAGATGTGGATTTGCTGGGGAGAGTCGACTGAGAAAGTTGAAGATACACATTTTTGAGACCAGGGACCCTGATGTCTGCTTGTACTGTGTGGAGAGGTACTTTGAGGTGTCATCAGTACCAGTGGAGGATTGGCTTCGGACGGTAGAAGTCTGCTTAAAGGGAGAGGCATTGGATTGATTCAGGTGGACACATCAACAGTAGTCTTTTCGGCTGTGGAAGGACTTCACCTCTCTACTGGTGGAGCGGTTTGGCACAGTACAATCTGGAGGAGTCTATGAGCGGCTCTACCCATTGAAGCAGGATGGGAGCGTGGGAGAGTATATTAAGTAGTTTGAGTCGCTCTGTCACCGAGTACAAAGAGTCTCAGGTGAATCGTTGGAGTGCTGCTTTATGAAGGGGCTGAAACCCACTGTTAGATCTGGGCTGAGACAGCTGCAGCCCATGGGCCTGCGAGGGATGATGACCTCAGCTAGGATGGTGGAGAACCATCAGGAGACTGAGAGGAGAGCCCGTGGGGCATGGGGAGGCTCCCCTTTTCGAGGGCCGGATCAGGAAGGGGGACAGAAGACGACCAGGGCAACCTCCACAAACGGGGTAGCGGCTAGCAAGGAGAAGTGGGGGGAACCACGATCTGGAGGACAAACACGGAGGATGACAGAGGCATAGATTCGTGACAAGCGGACCAAGGGCCTCTGTTTCAAATGCGACGAGAAGTTCACTCCAGGACACCGGTGCGGGGACCGTACTCTTCAGATCCTGATAGTGAATGACGGTGAAGAGGAGAGAGTGTGAAAATGTTGGAAGCCAGCGACGACGATAATCAGGAGCACCTGCACGTGGAGTAGCCGACCATACACTTCACGCACCACCTTGAGGACAAGGTGGTTTTTCAGGAGCGGAGTAGTGATGCGGCTGATATTTGGTGGCGAGAGGCATTTGAGTAAAATAACAAATAGTGGTGTTTTTCTATTTAAAGGGGTTGAGCCGGCCCTAATTAGGATGCGAAAATTGTAAGAGAAATTTCTTTTATTAGATTATTTCTTAGATCAATTGTATTAGCCTTTTTCTGTTCCCTTAAATTAATTTCTAGGTAATTGTCCTTTCATTTTGTAATCGTTAATTAGCGAATAGCCTATTTTGTGAGATTTATCCCATAATTTCATATCTGAATTTCCAGATCTAGATCTAAAAATCCCCTTTTTACTATCAAAACCCTAGCGAAACGCATCATTATGGTCATAAAATTTTCATAATTTAAAAATAATTGTTAATTTTTTGAGCCACCTACCAAGGATATGATAATTGAAATATGAAAATACACAAGTCACCAAAATTTGACCAATACAAACACTAAAGATGGAGATACAAAAATGCACAACCATACCGAGATGTCAAGCATTGCTACTACATTTCGGAACCACGTACACTAAACAACAACAATAGCAACAACTAGCGTAGAGCATTTTGTTTTGATTATTTTTGGGCTAACACTATGCATTAAAAAGGAAAGGAACGCCATATACTAAAGTTTAGTTTTTCTCTTTATTTAGGCCAATTTCTCATGACATAAACTTTAGAGTATTTACCCATGTAATTTATAAGTTAACTACATACTTGGATAGTTATGAAACATGGACACTTCAAAATGAGTGTCGTGCCAGTATGAGATACCTATTGGACACTTCCAATCTTGATCTAATTTTAAAAACCTAAAACATCATATGTCTGCGCAGCGACAATCTTTAAATAAAACCTAAAGATTCTCTATCGAACACTTTAAAGACACATTATATACATATAGGAAAGAGATCCTTTAAGAACAATTTTCAAATTAAACTTTGTAAGAACTCCATAATGGGTCATCATATGGATGATATAAACCATTCATCTTGATCTACTTTGAAAAAAATCATGTAATTACAAAGGTGTTTGCATGTGATCAAATGGTGTATTTTCGGCAGAAAATGATGATAACCTGACCTATGGCCAGCCAAGCTCGAAACCACTTGATTTTTTTTAAAGTTAAGCTAATTTAAATGTGCAAATCAAGGTGAAAGGTTTGGATCATCCATAGTATGGTTTATCATGAAGTTCTCACATAGCTTAAATTGAGAACGGTTTATTTGAGATCTTTTTATTACTTGATTAGAAGTTATGGATTTTTTCATTGGAACTTTATATTGTTTTTCTTTTTTTATTAAAACACTTGAGTCCTACTGTATACAATGTATTGTTTGACGATAAGCCTACACACACATTTAAGTATTTTCCATGCCCCCATGCTAGTGTCCATGCCTATGTCCATGATTCATAGCCGTTCAGTTCTTCACACTTACCATCTTAGATTTAGTGGAAATGCCATAGGTTCCCTCTCCCATTTTACTTTGCTTACTTTATCACTTCAAGAACATCACCCAAATCCAATCATCATAATTTTACTGATCTTTCCTTGAATCTGTGATATGAAAACCAAAATTAAAATGGGAAAGAAAAAATAATATGATGTCCATTTTATTAAACCTACATATGGAGCCTTCACAACTAGATATGACCAAAAAATGGAAACTACTTAAAAGTATTTTATCAATTCCAAGCCCAAAACTCAAGAAAACCCCACTACTCCTTGTTTTTTTGTTATTCAATCAATAATTACTATTCATAAGAACCCAAGTACTCAGTTGAACAAGCTTAAAGTGCAAGAAGGTAGATATGTCCATCTCCCTACAAGTTGACAGATTGAACTCTTCTTCAAACTCATCACTGGAAGGTGCTTGGTATGACAGAATGCCAAGCTGGCATAATAAGAAATGGTGGTTGTTAGAGTTAGAACACGTATTAAATATGAATCGATATATGCTTAATTAGTATAGTAATTAGATACAATGCATCGTATATACATGTCCTTAATTAGTACCTTAAATGGAGGATCTAGATTTATCTAGATTCGTAACATGTGTAATTCTAAAACTACAAATAAGACATACGGAGAGAGCTGATAAAGCTCTACATCTTTCTCTTTTATATTTTTTTCTTTTCTGATACAGTATTAGAGCTTAGGTTCTTGACATTGTAGTCGCTAAATTAGTCATGAGACTACGCTGGGACGCGCTCATAAAATGCATACCCAACGTCAGGTTAACATCAAGATATTTATCATCAATACCCATCTTGTTGTCTGCTATGGAAATGCTACCTCTTTACAATAGCCAGTGACTACTGTAATGCTACTCTACTTCAATACCGTTACAATTTTTAAGGTATTGCTAATTTGCTAGTACTACTACTCTACTATAATACAATTAAATTCTTTGAGAAACTGCTACTTTGCTACAGTACCTCTATAGTATTGTTACTCTGTTATAGTCTATTATTGTTCTTCTACTAATCCTACTACTTACAGGTTCTGTGTTTGCTACTACATATATGTTCTATAATGCCTCCTGGTTCTATGATGCCTAAACTGTTTCCTCTCTATATGACAAGCTGGGTACAATCGATATCAATGCTCCAGCTTGAAGGAGAATAATAAAACTAGAACATTGTTAAATATGAATCAACTGGCAAATAACCCGTGCACGTGCACGTGGACTGGAAAAAAATGGTCGGAAAGGGGGGAAGAATAAAAAGTGTGGGTGTGTGTGTGGGGAGGGTCCAGGGGCAAAAATGCAAAAACCGGGGTTGTATGTGCAAAATTCCACACATCCTCTCTTATCACTCAAAATCTCATCTCTTATCCAATTTCTCTTGTCCAAATTCTCTTATTCAATTTCTCTTATCCAATTTCTCTTGATAACATCCATGTTTTATAGAATAGATATGTGCTTGATTAGCATAATATCTAGATATAATACTATGTATTATACATGTCCTTAATTAGTACCTTGAATATTGACTCTAGATTAGATTTGTAACACATGTGTAATTTTAATAATATAAATAAAATAAAGAGAGTGCTAATAAAGATCATCATATTCCTCTAAATTTTTTCTCTTTTCTGACAATGATGACCGATTATTGTTGGGCTTTAGTTAGACAAGAAAATCCATGGTATATCCTACTTTACTTCGTCCACACATTTGGGAGTTTCTATGGTGACTGAAATTAGTTAGGACAATGGCTTCTTTCCCAGAGCACACCTACTCCATAACCTCTTTACACGCTCCCTCCATTTATAATGGTGTCACATAGAATTCCCTGAAACGTGAAGTACTCTGATCGCCCAGTACATTAAAATGAAGGCTAAGCATGTCTAGCTTGTTTAATCAGGTATGTGGCGTGAAATAAAATGCATGTTGCTATAGTGTGACATGTAACGGTCATGTAATGCTAGAACCACGGGCCAAGTCTCCCATGCTTACCTAGCATGCCATACATCAGCCATTTCTCAACATATTTCTTTATCTCTTCTGATATGAGTTCAAGCTAACTCAAATGTAAAGGACTGATATTAGTCCTAGCCTTCACTTCCAAAAAGTAAAATGGAAACGAAAAGCTTAATTTGTTAACAAACTTGATCTGGATTACAGAAGATAAATGAATTAGGCCACTAACAGAGAGGCAAAATGAAGACATCAGATATAAAGATATCTTTAATGTTTGTAAGAGATAATTTTAAAAGGCTCAACATCTTCTTGAATCAAAGTGAAGTAGTCCGTTGTTAGTGTTTCATTAATCAATCACGACAGACCTACAACAACATTGAACCGACTAATTTTTCACCTTAAAACTAAAACAAATGAAGTTATAATAATCTGTTGAAAAAACTAATATGGTTACTGTAACTGATTACCTCTCCCTCACTCTCATATTATAGGCATAAGAATATAACACCCACAACCCCCCCCCCCCCCCCCCCCCCCCCCCCCAAAAAAAAAAAAAGATACATCCATCTCACTCTATCATGCTGCCATATAATTTTCAAGGACAGTAATAAAACCAACATGCTGCCATATAATCTTGGTGGACTGTAATAACACCAACATACTGCCATATAATGTGATCTCACTCGCATAAAATTCACTGTTAGGCAATAGAAATAACAATAAAAGTAAACATGATCATAACAGTGAAAAGGGACATACTTAGGGTTCACAAATTCGGCAATAGCCCCTTTGGTTTTATTTAGCTCTTCAATGTATGGTTCAAGCTGCAAAATTAACTGCCCAAGCAATCATACAAAACATGATTAATTTCATCAAAGCAAGTATTACCAACTACGGTAGAAGATATTAAACTATATGGCTGAAAAAACAAAATACCCGCATAATTTAGAACTTATTGATTCTCTATGGCAACAGAAGTTCATAAGTAGATTATGTTACAGGCCATTTTACATATGTGAAACACAGGAATGCAATGCCAAAGGAAATTGATTTGATGGGAAGGCCTCCCGTGTAATTTAGATTCTCTGAACATCAAAGAAACGATAACCACCTTCAGAAAAATATGTCATCGCCTTTAATGATGGAGAAGTCAGAAATGTACTTATTCCAAGCTTTTAAACATGTAACCAATCGACATAAAGAATTTTCTGCAATAATAATGTCGCGGTCTTTGTTTTGTTGAGGGTTGCATGCTTTGAGGAAACAGACAACATGAATCAGCGAAAACTTAAGTTTCTCTAACGGTTTGCAATGTACAATGCCAGGTGCAATTTGTGATAGTAGGGTGTGAATCCCACTCAGTTAAATCAAATATTTGTTGTGCATGGCCCTTTGGACGTTCGACGTCCTTCAGATTTCCTTATGGAAGTAAGCCCTTTCTTTGGATACCATTTTGTATCAGCCACCATGGCACCATTATGTGTCTTTTCAAGTGGATGGGAAATTTAGTGTCGTAGTATCCACCATTCTCCCATTGTGGTTGATTGACTTAGTATATCCTGCGTGTAACATTCAATCACTTGTTTGTAATTATCTTAAGAAAAATATGTTTTAGTAGGAAATTAGATGCTTTTTCTAAAGGATTATTCAAGAACGATCCTGCACAAGCGGAACATAAAGTATACAGATAGCATATGTTGAAGATATTTCACTATGCAGTTTCATTAATATAAAACATGCTGCAGCAGATACCTGGTTTATGTTTCCAGGAAAAGGAGAATAGCCTGTTTCACAATTGGCATCTCCCTCAGGGTGTCCAGTTGCCCTAAGCAAGGGGTCAAGCTGATTATACTCCACATTGATAACCATTGTCCTACCTGAAATCAACAGTACATTCTGTCAGTAATAAGCAGAAAGCGCAAAGGTAATATGTTATCTGATGCATTACCGGGTATGTTAGAAGATACAGGCTCTAATCTACCAGACAAGACTGATATATATTGACTTCACATAGCAACTAAGACGTAAAAGTATGGAAGCTATATCTATAAACTCAAAAACAAACTACATTCTTTCTTAAATAAGTTTTTAAACAAAAACACTTAAAAACTTAATTTCTTCCCATTCTCCTATGTTCTTTACAATTTAGAAGAATTTTTAGAGGATTTCTCTTTGTTTGCATGACCATAGAGTGATAGATAGTAAGCGTCATAATCACCATGACACGCTTTCAATTCACAGGATAACCAAGCGAGTTTTACAGAAAATCTGCTCCCGCTGGTAGTTTTCTAAAGTGTGAATTGGGTATTTCTCAAATGGCCAATATCAGCTTGCAATCAGTCTCAAAATTTTCTTACAGCTCTCATGAAGCCTTCTCGATGAAGAGCAATTGCCCCGTAGCACACCACATTTTGATGAGAAAATGCTTGGACTATGGTGATGATTACGATGAAGACACAGCAATGAGGTAAAAATTGTACCGCAGCAGATGAAGACTAATAAAGCTTGCACTTCTACCAAGTCGCCCCACTTCAAAAAAAAATAAAGCTGTCAAGGGATCAACTAAAGGATCTTTCTGACAAGGTATATGAATTTATCCATAACAAGGAAATGAGTCTTATGCACAGCACCATCTGGTATTATTTGGTAATTTCTTAAAATCCAAGATATAATGCCTTCTAAGTATGGTAGTGCATTTCTACTTTTCTAGGTGCAAGTGGCGTCCTTCCTTCCCAATGCCTCGAGCCTGGATCATTGATCAACACCACTCCAGTATAAGTAAAACATCCTTCCAAAGTAAAATGCCAATTCTATTTTACATTTTCTAAAGACACCTCGGTCATTAGATGACAAAGCTATCCCAGTCAATGGACTGGTATATTGAGTATTTCTTGAGCAGAAAGTACAAATGTTCATGTATGAGGATTGTTTCTTATATGGCTCTAAGTAATCTCTTCCAAAGAGATGATTCTCAATATCCATGTAGAACAATCCTTTCAAAAAAAAACAAGCACTGTTAATTACTCCACCCAAATGTCTCAACCCCAACTCTCCTTTCCTTTCGCCAGCCAATCAAACTCTTCCATTAACTTTCCTTTAAAGCCAAATATTCCATCAGACCACTGACCAATGGAATTTAAAGACTGAAATTCCTTTTACCCTCCACGAATTGTTCCTCGCTGACCAACATCTATGACTAATTTGAAAAACTCTGAATATTTTCAAATGCCAGCATAAAAACCATAATTGTAGAAACATCTAGCAATTGATAGATGATTTGGCTATAATCTAAGGAAATATATATACAGTTTAGTTATTATTTGATGTCAAAAGGGCACATGTTTCTTTCCTACTTAAAAGTTTATATATACTACTTCATGAGAAAAGGACAACATTAAACAACACATTAAGCAGACTGTTTCCCTTGGGTTACCGTCGGCATGAGTAAGCTTAGTTATTCCGCCAATAGCTTCTTTTGCTTTGCGAGGAACAGCAAGGGAATTAACATGATATCCTTTAGTCGAGCTAACACCCAATGAAGCTGGTATTGCCTGCACAAGCAACGAAAAGAGATGTGTATAGCAGTAGCAACATATCTCACAAATAAACATCACACTTCATCACGGCTGGGAAAGAAGGAAAAGACACGCAAGAGAATGAACCTTAAAAAGTAAACCATTTGTATCTTGGAAGAATAAAACCCATTTTACACCTGCATTGTTCCTGCAAGATAAAGGCATTTCTGACTGTTTTTGGATCTAATTTTACTGCAAGTTAAGAATCTTGATTACCTGGAAGATTATAAATGACAGAGAGAGATATAGAAAATAATATTATTTCTCTTCATTGAATTCACTTACCACTGGGTCAGAACCCCACTAGAGAAAAGAAGTGCATGCACATCACCGTGACCATGAGGCTTTGTCTGTGAGATCACAGTTGTGCCCAAAATTTAGGAGGCAAGACAGTGAAACTTCTAATTTATGTAGTCACTGGTATATACCAACAAAAGACCGGTATATTCAGGTAGAGTGATTCACTTAAAAATATAAGAGCTACCTGAATTTTGTACTTGTCATTGGGATCCAATGCAAGCCTGGCATCATTATCTTCTAAGCATGCTACTTTTTCCTACAAGAGGGTTTGAAACCAGTTAATAAAGAACTCATAGTGGTTTCATAAGTTTAAACTATTGAAGCAATGTAAGTTCATCGGAAAGACACCTGCTTAAGAAGTTTAACTTGTTCAGTCTTCATTCCAAAATAAGAATTTGACTCCAAAAGCTTTAAAGTGGGTGCATGAGTGTCATCAGATGTCATTATCGCCAGCGGAATCTGAGTAGCACATTGACCTACAAACTCAGTTGCATTACTATAGTTCAAATAAAGCATGGTAATACTCATAGAAGAAGATTTAAAAATAGTTCATGTTTAGATAGCATTAAAGCGTAGGGTAACAAAAAATCTTAAAGAAACCAAATGTCAGCATGCAATTCATGATTTAAACTTGACAACCATTCTTTAAAGGTTCTGGTTGCAGTTGACAGCCTTTGTATAAGCAAGGGACTCCAAACTCTGGGGTTCATTTCAAATCCTTCTTTTTAGTGTTTGCAATTATAGTGGGGCTAAAATATGTCTGATTTTCCCCCATTTGATTACTTGACTAACAATTGGCCAAACAAGATAAAAGGATGTTAATTATGAATGCAAAATTGAGGGTAACAATTGCAATAGTCTGCAGACCAATCAAATGTCAACACTTGATTAACAGAGAATGCTCAATGACAAAACTTATTTATCTATGATACAATAAATGGAGTTTATCTCATTTCATGAATATAGACATGCGACTAACCTTCTGACAGTTTACAGCTAGCCTCTTGTAGAGCAAGAATTGACTCAATGTAATGTTGTAAGAAGCATGTGCCTGTGGTGGTTTCTGAAGGAAGAGCCAACTGCAACAGAAATTTAGGAATGATGAACATATTGCACCCAAATCCATAAGATTAAAAAATCCTTTTTCCAACCAACTGGTCAACCCAGCATAACAAATACCATGATGCTCATAAAAATTAACATAAATATAGATATTTGCATTTCGTACATCCCCATTATATACTGATCATACATCAACTACATGGATTTCTTAACATGCTTTGCAAAGCAAGAAAAGAAAGGAAAAGGAGAAAACATTGACAGTATATAGGTGGACCAAACTAACAGAAAGTGAAACATACGTACATACCTTAATCCCATTGTAACCAAGGCGTTCACCAAGCCCACCAGCAACAAGAACAAACGCAGCATGTCGTGCTTCTCTGATGCCTGCTTCTTCCAATTTCATGAAGTTATTATCACCAAAGGTCAAAACTTCTCCTGATGGAACCTACACAATTAGTACTTCCACGCTAAATAATGTTGAAGTCCCTCTAACACATAATAAAGCACAAAACATAAATTGCAACTGTTTTGGGATGAAGGTTATGATGATGATGATGATGATGATGATGTAGAAACCCTATTTTCTATTTATGTCGTTCACCTTTATGCTTAGTGTTCCAAATTGGAACTATTCTAATCACACTGATGTTATGACGTTAACATAATACCCAACATAATAACTTTAGGACATAAAATAAACTTATATTATTAAAATAAACTCCTATCAAGTGCCGACATTGCAACTCAGCTAATACTTATCAAGGTTTTAGGTCTCGGTTTCGGTCTCGGTATCGCTCTGGCCAAAATTTAGGTTTCGGTATCGGTATCGTCCGTTTCGGTAGTTTAGGACGTGAGTTTCGGTTGGTCCGTATCGGTAGTTTTAAATACATAAAATTTATCAAACTATCAAATATATAAAATACTAAAATAGCTAAAAGTTTGCCAGGCGCACCCACCGTTTTACTTTGCGCACGTACCACTTATTTGCAAGTTTGCCTAATATAGCTTGGAGTTGCTTTGCACACCCACCATTTTGCTTTGCGCACATACCACTTATTTACTAGTTTGCCATAAAATATCTCTAGAGACATTCCCGTTATTTACAAGTTTACCATTCAAAATTTAAAAGGCTGTCGCTCTCTCTCTCTCTCTCGAACGATTCTCACGGTCCCCCCTTTCACTCTCTCTCTCGGGAGAGGTGCCTCGATAGCGGAGGCAGCAGGCGACGGCGGCGATGCAGCGCGGCGAGGCAGCAGGCGACGGCGGCGATGCAGCGCGGCGAGGCAGCAGGCGACGGCGGCGATGCAGCGCGACGAGGCAGCAGGCGACGGCGCAGCGGCGAGGTAAGTATCATTTTCTTCTTTTTTTTTGCTTCTTCTTCTTTTTTTGCTTCTTCTTCGTTTTCTTCTTCTTTCTTCTTGTTTCTTATTCTTCTTTCTTCCACTTTTGCTGACCGAAACCCTAGGGTTTCGGCCAGTTTCGCCCGATACTGGGCGAAACCGGCCGAAACCCTAGGGTTTCGGCCGATACCGATTTTTTGCGTCAGTATCGGACCGGTACTGGGCGGTACCGGTCCGATACGCCCGATACCAAGCGGTATCGGGCGATACCTCAAACCTTGATACTTATAGATACATATGACGAAGAGACAATCCTATTTTGCCTCCTAGTGAGGCACCTAGATTATTCCAACTAGGTAATGGAGTGATTGGTTAAGATCAAGCTAACTTCCCTAAGTTACACAAGTTATTTTAGACAAGATGAGAGCTATTTCAAATGATGAAACTTGCACCTATAGTTAATTATTTTTGAATGTCTCAAACTTCACTTCTCGTTAAGCCAAAGCTGAAATATGGGGAGTGTACTGTTCTTTTGGGTTCAAAAGTATGGGTACTGAGATAATAAGAAATATACCTGAAAGAACTATCAGTCAATGGAACTTTCTTCCCAAGACTTCTACCCCTGCACAACTTAGCAGTATGTCCCAATTCATTCTTTGTCCCTCTCAGTCTGTTTATGTGTATCAACAGTCTGGTTCTAAAAAATTAATGTAAAAATAGATTTGTCCATTTCATATATTAACAGTCAGCTCTCAAATATTGTTTAGGTGTTTGAGCATTATAACTAAAAAATTATGATATATCCACCCCTCTAGATTCTAGTACAGTTTGTCCAACTACAGATTTCAGCAGAAACACATAAAACAATTGCTAGTCCTATAAATCTCAATACATGAATAACTACCAGAATCGGTCAATTATAGAAGAGTAGGCTTATTATAGGATGTCAATGCCTTTCAAGAAAAAAAAAGTTAAGTAGCCAAATTTAAATGAAATTAATGTTAATAGGAAACATGTCTACATAATTATTTTTTCCCCTGGAATATATAGCAAAGCAGATTATTTTATTGGCATAAACATGCACAGCTCGTTCAATTTTAATGATTTGGCTTTAACATAAAGAATATTTCAAAAATATCGTAAAAGCTTACGAAAAGCTTTTGAGCACATGCAGCAGCCACCCTAACCAACTCTTCCTCTATCTTGCATACTAGCATTCAGACTATCATTTGCTTCTCATAGAAGTAATGACCATGAATGATACAAAATGAAAAATCTAAATAAAGTACAGAAAGTAATTGACTTAAATCCCAAAAGATAACCGTAGCATGTTTAAAAAGTTAACTTACAGAAGGAGTAAAACCATCATAAGGGTTTTTTCCGGCTTTTGAGTCTGCCAGTAAATTCCTTGCATTTTTAATGTAAGCTACCAAACCACCAGGGTAACCTGCATTTAGCCGTGATACCTGAAATAAAGATAAAAACCATGAATATGTTAGTCAAAGTTTTAACATTATAACCAAGAGAATATAAATGACACCATGGTGAGGCAGCATCAATGTCTTCTGATGAATATAGGATTATGGGATCACATCCTAAGAATTTTAAACAGTTATCAAATGTATGATACCAACAAAGTTCATCCAACATTCAGCAAATGGCTAACAGATAAAAACATTTATCAAGCTATTCTCCATAAGTAACTCATTGAACGTAGCAGCACAGAACTTTAAAAGAATTATTTGCTGCTTAGAATTAAAGAGAAGCAACCACATGAATAAAGTTCTTCTGGTCTAAGTGCACAACAGTTGCTATATTTTAAAAATAAGGACGGCCCTAGATAAAGATATATGGGGATGCAAAGTAAGCATTGTTATAATATCTCGATTGTACCTCCTACAGAATAAAGAGAAATATATGTCATGACAACTCACAATTACTGATGGCACATTCAGATGAAAAACATATCTTTTGCCCTCAAACAACCAACATTCTAGTTACTACAATCACTTCAAAATTGATCGATGAATCCATTCTTCAAGTTAACAGTAGGTAACGGTACACGTTGCATTAAATGACATCAGAATTTTGAGAGTCCCTCGTTAAATTAAGAAATAAATTTCGCTATAAATGCATTCTCAGATAAGGAATCAAAAAACAAAAACAAAACGAAAAAAAACCTGCTCAAAGAAACTCTTTTTCTTCTCGTCTTCAACACCTGGCTCTGGCCAATGAGCAAAAAGATGACTTTGTCCCTCGCGCAATAACATCTTTGCCAGTTCAATCTGGCGGACCAAAATGAACGTGTATACCACTGTTAATTACATGAATGAGAAACAAAACTCAATTGAACTATAACATCTGCAGACAAATCGAAGTAAAAGGTAAAAAGGAGAATAAAAATCAAAATCCTATGAGATCAAGATCAAAACCTCATCGGGTGAGAGAATTTTGAGATTTTTCCGTAGATTTGGGGAGGAATCAACCCAAGCATCGCCGCCGACGGTGAGATCAGCGAGCTTTTCAGCGACGAATTCCATTGAGACGAATTAGACACGAGAGATTGAGAGAAATGATAAGAGAGATCGGGAACTTTTTCAGATCTTCGGATAGCTAATAGATCTTCGAAGAGAGATCGCGATAGGTAACGGATATTCGAAGAGGGTTGCTTCGCGCACCCACCGTTTTACTCTGCGCACAGACAACTATTAACACGTTTGCCATTCTAGTAGTATGTGCGCGGACGTAAAATGGCAAATTGTTAAATAGTGGTATGTGCGCGGAGTATATCTGTGGGTGCGCGAATCAACTCTCCGTAAGATCAGGAAGGAACTATAAAGTCGTTTCTATCCGAAGATGACTGTTAGGATCTGTGAGCTATCCGAAACAGAAAGTCTTGCGGGTTTGCGGCTCGGATCCGACAACTGCCATCGAAAAGCATGTCAGGTCAGATCCGAAACCCGAAACCCGTTAATAAAAAGCGACTTACTTTCAAAAAGACTTTCTTTTGTTGTGAGTTGAGGGAGGCCTTTGGCCTCCCCCCCTCAACATCTCACCATTACTCCCCACTAAGTTAGTGGGGAGTCCCTTGGGCTCTTATTCCCTAAATTGAATATATAGAGAGCCATGGCTTGTGCTATGGCTACTCCTTATGAGAGATTGTTTACTCTCCTCCCTACAATCTCCCAACACGTTATCAGCACGTACGCTCTTATTCTTTTTGAGCTTTTTCATCCCGTCTCCTTTTTCAAAAATTAAACCCCTACATGCGAAGGAATCTATTGTTGCGGCGAAGCTTTGCGGGGATTTTTCTTTGGAGCGTATCGGGAGCGGAACTATCTACGGATTTTTATTATCACGATCTTCCCTAGATCTTTGATCTAGAGGTAATTTCTTTTTGATCACGTAGATACCTACATAATGTAGTAACCTAAGATTTTACATAGCCAATTTTATAGGCTAGTATTAATCTGCCCCATTTTGATAATCATCAAAAATTACAAAAAAATAAATACCACAAATCTTTTCGGCTTCCCCCGATTTGGGGGGTACTGCGAATGTTTCTGAGAAACAAGCCTTTGGATTTATCATCATCGACTGAAATTTAACACAATTAAAATATAAATTAAAACAAAATACATATGATGGATCAGAGCCTGGCTCGAGTTTTTCAAAAGAGAAAGATACAAAGAGCACACGTTATAATCAAAGTCGATTTTTGTTCGTTTGGACATAAAAACTTTTGAAGGACCTCGGTCAGATGGGTTCCTTCTTGAATCGACCTACATGAGTTTTGTTTCTCTCCAGCATATCAGTAGTTTTGGTTGCAAAAGATTGTTCATTTGTTTGCTGATTCTGGTCAATTATATCAGCCAATTAAATCTGTACATCATCAACATCGAAACTAGAATAGAACAAATTGCATTAAAAAGAGATTGAAGTCGATCAGATCCATTGGCTTTATCTCTTTTCGATGAGGGGCCCCTGCTTTTTCGCGGGCCTCCGCTCTTTCGCACCCCCCCCCCCCCCCCCCCCCACCGACAGGGGGGGCTCTGCGACGATGGGTGTGCTGACAATGGAATAGGAGTAGACAATATCTGTAAAACAAGGGTTTTGTGGGATTTTTAGCCCTAATTGACCCTAAAATTTGTTTTAGGGCCCATATTCTATTAAATTTAATAAACTAAAAAGCCCAATTTTATTAATAATTAGTTTTGCCTACCAAAAATGGGCCCGAAGCCCAGAAATTCCTATTGCAATCTTCATTATGTTAATTAAAGTTTTGATTATTACAGTAGTTTAGCTGTTTATTTGGGCCTGAAGCCCAGATTATACATGAAAATAAGTTTTATGGGCCTGCAGCCCCATTCAGCTTAATTATTATTCGGGTTTTCCCAATTGGGCCAGAAACCCAGTAAATCCAATTGCCAGCTTATTTTGTCAATTAAAATTTTGCCAATGGGCCTGAAGCTCAAGTATTAATGATATTTTAATTTGACTAATTCGGCCTGAAGCCAAGTTAATTCAAAATTTTGACACTTGGCCTGCAGCCCAAATGTTAACAATATTTTAATTTGACTTCTTAGTGCAAGAAGCCCATTAAATTTTATTGCAATAATTAATTTGTTAACTTTGGGAAAATGGGCCTGCAGCCCAAATATAAATGAAATATTACAATGATTAATATTTTTGGGCCTACAGCCCAATTCAAACTATTAATTTATTTTAATTCCTTGTCATTGGCCTGTCGCCCAGTCTTTCATATTGCTAAAATAATAACACTATTGTATTATTATTAAATTATGGAATATTAGGATTTTTTTCAAAATATAATTATCTTAAGGATCCTGCGACCGCTCTGCCGTTAGTAAACTAACCCAACGGTGTATGACGTCTCCCCGTGATCAGAGAGATTATTATATTTTATAGTCTATTTTTCCATATTTTATATGCCTGTGTTATATACATGCGTGGTTGTTTATTTTGTGCATGTAGCATTTATAAACTGCGTGGATGTTTATATAAGCTAAAATGTGATTTTTGGGATTGGCCAATTTGATACCCTTTAAGTTCCTTGCAATTTAATTTTCTTTTTTTGAGAGAATTTGTAAGTGAGGATTATATGTATTTTTGCCAAAGACCGGTGTACCGACAAAATGAAGACGGCGTCGTAAATTTGAAAATATAGGGACCCATTCTGGGTTTCCAAGTTGTATTTTTCTTTTCTTTATGGACTGTATATTCGGACTTTGGACTTTGTATACTTTTGGGTATCTGGCCGATCCCCACATTTTGCTTACTTTATTTGTTATGCGTGAATTTCAATTTTAATTAATTCATGCTTATTTTAAATTGCATAGATAAAATGGCAAAATTGGCAAGCGTCGATTTCGAAGTCCTTGACTCTGCAGGGAAGAATTACCTGAGTTGGCGAGTGGACCTGAAGTTCCACTTGCGTTCGATGGCCCTCCTTGGGTCCATTTTGGCTCCTTCCTCGGCCCCAGCAGTGGCCGATGCTTCTACTGCATCCAGCAGCGGCACTTCAACCACTGTATCCGATGTAGATAAGGCGAAAGCCATAATCTACATTAGGAAACATATAGATCAGACCTTAAAGGCAGAATACTTAATGGTTGAGGACCCAAAGGACCTGTGGACAGCACTGGAGGCACGGTATAAACATCAAATTGATGTTATATTACCGCGTGCCAGTTATGAGTGGGAAAACCTCAGACTTCAGGACTATAAGTCCGTCGCTGAGTATAATTCTGCACTTCATAACATCACCTCACGCCTGAAGTTGTGCGGTGAAGAAGTGACAGAACAGCGCATGTTGGAAAAGACATTTACCTCGTTTCACGAGAAAGATGCAATCCTCATGCATCAGTATCGTGAACGCAACTTCACGCAATTCTCTGATCTGATCTCATGCCTACTTAGGGCAGAGCAGAATCGAGACTTACTGCTAGCCACTCATAATTTACGTCCAGCCGGCACTGCCCCTATCCTTGAAGCCCATCACGTTTCTCCCCAGAAGTGGAAAAACAAGAAGAAGGCTAATAATAACAAAGGAAAAGCTGTGATGAAGAATGGACGAGGATCAGCACCCCCGTCCAACAACAACAATACAGGAAAGAGTAACTTCATATGGAAGCAAAAGAACACTGACCAAGTGTCACTTCCTAAGAACTGGGAGGATAAATGCCATAGATGCGGCATGACTGGCCATTGGTCCAGAATCTGCCGCACTCCTCGCCACCTCCAGGAACTATATCAGATGAGCCAGAAGTCTCTGCCTGAAACAAACTTGGCGGCTGTTCAGCCACCAATGATGTTCACTGCAAATGACTTCGAGAACGACGACCTGCTCGATTAAGATTCATCTTTTATCTATGCATTTAAAATTCAATGTTGCTTCATCTTTAATTTGCTTAAGTACGAACTTTTATTTTGAATGTCTTTTTCATTGACTTAAATAAAATTTCGTTTTACTTATAGATGAAGTATGGAATATTGTGGACAGTGCCTCGTTGCACTGGTGTAGCATTGATATTGCTCCCACATACAACGAGGCTATAAGATGCAAATTCTCCTCTTAAACGTATAGGAAATCTCAAATTTTCAAGGATATTTCTTTTAAAGAAAATAACTTGAAAATTGTGGATAATATATATTGAATATCAATATGTAACTCGTCAAGAGAATGGCCAGAAGACCATCTACTTATGATTTCATTGGACCCCCGTCGGGTCCCTATAATTACAGATATTCATCGTATATAAAACCAACTTGACTGAGCACCAGAAGTGCCTTTCATTGCCAGAGTTTTCAACTCTGGCATAATAGACTTGGTCATCCTGGATCAGCGATGATGGACGCATCATCAAATGAATCCTTTGGAGAACCTGAAGATTCTTCAAAAGGTTGAGTTTCCTTGTCTCCCTTTGTCATAAGGGAAAACTTATAGAGAGACCTTCCCTCCTGAAAGTAGGATTAGAGTCTCTTGGCTTAATTGGGAGAATAATGGTGACCTTTGCGGGCCTATTCACCCCGCAAGTGGCCTATTTCAGTACTTCAATGTACTGATAGATGCATCTACTAGATGGTCTTATATATGCCTTTTTGTTCACCCGCATCCTAGCTTTCTCAAAAGCTGATAATGTGGGTGAATTCACTACACAGGTCTTTCAAGACTACTGCCAAGCAACTGGCATTTCAAATTGAACATCATGTAGCATGTTCATACTCAGAATGGGTTATCAAGAGTCTCTGATAAAGAGACTCCAATGGATTTCCATTGTTAAATCCCAATTGCATGTGGATTTTAGGGATACGCCATACTGCATTCTGCATCGCTTATCACGATACGGCCCTCTTGTGGCCATATCTTATTGCTGATGCCGCTTGCTTATGGTTCACCACCAAACATATCTCATTTGAGAGTGTTTGGATGTGCTAATATATGTCCCCATATCACCACGTCTTGATAACTGTGATTTTGATGAGCAAAGTCTCATTATAATAGGCATGCAGTCTAAAGAAGCCTGAAGCTTCTGAAACCATATCATGGGACACAAAAGTCCTCATCTCGTTATGATCCGCATACTTTTTCTGTGTGAAGTTGAGATCCAGAAGATCCTTCATATTCAGACTAAAGTACATCAATTGACGGATAAATTTGCGGACAACCAGAAGATTGTTCGTTCACACGTCCCTGTTGCCAAGACGACAGCTAGGATTGACATTCCCAAAGATGGATGCAATCCACCGGCAGCAGAATTGGCTGTACCTCAATTGAAAAGAGGACGCCTGCCAGGTTCAAAATATAAGATTCCTCAAAAGAGGAAGATTCCTGGATATATCAAAATGATCCAACCACAGGATGCTGAGCTCAGACCAGCAACCTCTCCCCTCCTAATTTCCCCTGCAGAGGAAACAACAGGAGAAACATCATTATATTACGTACGTACTGGAGAGGTACTGGACATATATAGTGTTGGATATGGAAGACGTTTGTACACCCTTGTGGGGGATGTACGAGGGAATACGGACCTCGAACGTCGCGCACACGAAGTCATGTGCAAAGGGAATCTGTTCCCTTGCGGAGAGGATCTCTGTATGAGCGGGAAAGTCGCATTATATATGCATAAGTGCATGCGACATATGGCTAATAAAGGGGGAATATCTTAAGCTTATGTTGTACCATGCATATGGTACAACTTAAGCTTATAATGTGCCATGTATCATGGTACACCTTAATTAAGTTGTTCCAAAGGAACAACTTACCCTAAAATAACTACCTTGGGGGCTATAAATAAGACCCAAGGGTAGCCATTTTCCTTACACATTTGCATGAAATTCATGCATGCATCTTCTTCATAGCGAAGCTCTGCAGAAATATTTTCTCTCCCTCCTTCCAAGTTCTTAATCTAAAATAGAGATTTAGATTGTGGATTAGTAGCCTTACTCCGTTCGTGAGAAGACTCGATCCGTCGTGGCGAATCCGAAGGCAAAGTTCCGAGACTATCGTTCCGCATACGCAAGCGTAAGTCTCCACTTTAATTATCGATCCTAACTTTGTTTTGGACAGGATCCTACATTGGTATCAGAGCCATATGGGTTCGCCCCGGTCAATCCACCGCCCCGTCGAAACTACGAACGAGTCGTTGTCTTTTTCACGAATGGGTCTCCTACTATTACGGATATAGTAGGAACGCTTCGTGACGGAGAGAACGCAGCGGTTGTTCTTTTCACGTTAGGGTCTCCTATCATTACGGATATGGTAGGAACTCTCCGTGACGGGAAGAACCGACCGTTCACGTAGTACGTTATTCATTTTTGGCACACGGCCATTAAGAGATAACTAATTTCTTCGACGAACGGGTGCTTCATCGAGGAAGATGATGGAAGTTATTTCCATCGGGTAAGAGGAAAATTTGGTGCATGTGCACCATGGCCAAATGGGCTATGAAGGCCATGCATCCCCTCTCCCCATGCGGAGGGGGTTGGCTACGGCCAATAACCACCGGCGACCACCCCATCAAGGGGGAGGAATGAGTGCGGCAACCCCGTTTAAAGGGGTGGCCGGCCATGGCCAAAGGGGCCTTGGCCGGCCAACGCCGAATGGCCTTGGCCATGACCGGCCATGGCCAAGCCATGGCCGGCCATGGCCAGACCGGCAGTGGCCGGCCAAGGGCCAGGCCGGCAGTGGCCGGCCATGGCAGGGCCTTGCCGGCCAGGCCGGCCCTGGCAGAGGCCAGGGCCGGCCCTTGGCCGGCCTGCCGGCCCTGGCAGAGGCCAGGGCCGGCGCCCTGGCCACTGCCAGGGCCAGGCCGGCCCTGGCAGAGGCCGGTGCCCTGGCCTCAGGCCAGGGCCTGGCCGAGGCCAGGGCCGGTGCCCTGGCCCCGGCCAGCGGCCTGCCGGCTCTGGCAGAGGCCAGGGCCGGCGCCCTGGCCTCAGGCCAGGGCAGGAGCCCTGGCCCCGGCCAGTGGCCTGGCCGGCAGGCCCTGGCAGTGGCCAGGGCCTGGCCGGCCCTGGCCGAGGGGGCCAGGCCCCCTGGCCGGCCAGGGCAGAGGCCCTGGCCGGCCTTTGGCCAAGCCCGGGTCAGGGCAGAGGCCCTGACCGGGAAGAAGTTGAATTCGAAAATTGGTCGACCAATTTTGTGTTTTTGGTCGACCAATCCGACAAATGGTCTGGGTCGATTGTAAACTTACCAGATGACCCATACGGGGTAACAAATGGCCTTGGTCAAACTCGAATGTGTAGATTAGTCCATACGGGGCTAACCACAGTACCGAATAGTTCATACGGGACTAACGTTTTAATGAAGTTTTTCATTTGGGCTATACTCCTTGAAGATTAGCCATAGTGCTCTACTTCATGCGAGATTAGCCATGTCATTGTGCTCTACTCTACGGAGATTAGCCAATGTACTTGTGACGTTGTGCTCTACTCTACGGAGATTAGCCAACGTGCTTTCAAATTTTTTGGAAAAAGATGTTTTTCAAATAGGTTATGTCCCGTCCTTAAATCGAGATAGCGCAATTTAGAATTCCAAGTCCTACCACGATCCGACCATGGTTATCTAACCCATGGGTGTGTAGAACAGGTCTCGTGGCTTGGCAATTGTTGCGTTAAAATTCTTTGCGCTAATTCTCACCTATTCTATTTTGAAAGATAAGTTTTTCAAAGTGATTTTCCGCTGCTAATACCATACGGGTATTATTTCTGATTTCTTTTTACTTGAGATAAGTAAGAGGGATACTTTGAAAGTTACTACTAGATGGTAGTTGGGAACGTAGTGAACTTCTCGATTCTAGAGTAACATTTCAACGCATCCAAGGAACTTATCAAGTGTTTAAAGAATCGAAACTTTATGCATAGAATTTTGATCGTGTTTTTCATTCTCTTTGCAGTTTTTTGAATCGAAAATGTCTACCGCTTCTAAGAATATTGTCGCAGAGCTTAACAAAGGTGAAAAGCTCAACGGCGACAATTATAAACTTTGGTCAATAAAGATCCAATATGTCTTGGAGGAGCAAGATGTGCTCGAAACACTCCAAAACATAATGGTAGAACCTGAGTTGGGCAATACGGCCCAACACAAAAGGGACCGGGACGCTTATGACACTTGGACTCGAAAGAACAAAATAGCACGTATTACGTTACTGTCCGCGATGGACAATGACATAATGCGCCTATTTCGGGAATTCGACCTAGCTAAAGACATATGGTCTGAGCTAGAGATAAAGTTTGGTGGAACTTCGGTTACCAAACTCCGCTCCTTGAATATTCAATTTGATTCGTACAAGATGCGGCGAGATCATTCTATGAAAAAGCATCTCCGCCACATGGCGAATCTTATATCTGAATTAAAGGATGCGGGTGTTACGCTGTCTGACGAACAGCAGATCCAAGCGGTCATTCGTTCACTCCCAGATAGCTGGGATAACATGAAAATGCATCTCACTCATAATGAATGCATTAAAACTTTAAGCGATGTTTCGAAACACCTCGAACTCGAGGAAGAGCGGATTCAAGCCGCAAAACCAAGTGCAGAAGTGCACGTGGCCGCTAGTTCCTCACATGGAGGAAATAAGCGGAAACGCTTAAGGTTTGTGAACGAACGTAAGCAAGAACCGGAGACCTCAAAGAAGACAAAGAACAAAAAGTGGCAAAAGAATGTGCACTCAAAGAAGAAAAACTTGAAGAAGATCAAGTGCTTTAAGTGCAACAAGTACGGTCACTTCGCCCGTAAGTGTACGGATGGAAGTGACAAGGTAACTTGTAGGGCTAGTTACATATGTGTTTCTAGTTCCGTGTTTCTTGCTGAATCTAACTATTTTTGGTTGATTGATTCAGGGGCCACAGACCACGTTGCGAAGGACAGAAGGTTCTTCGTAGAGTATCGAAAGATAACTCAAGGAACAAAGTGGATATACGTCGGCAACAACACACGTGTTGAAGTCAAAGGCGTCGGAACATGCAAGCTAGTTCTCGACAACGGCCGGACTTTATTATTGCACGACGTCCTCTTTGCTCCAGATATTAGAAGGAATATCGTTTCCGTGGTCATGTTAATGTCTTTAGATTATGAGTGGAGGTTCTATAAACAATGTGTTGACCTTGTTTGTAATAATTCTTTGATTGGTTCTGGTAATGTTTGTAATGGATTAATTGTTTTAAATACAATGTATGATGTTGCTTCTTCCATTAATGAAAGTTTTCATTTGACAAATGCTTCTAACTCTGAGTCTGAAATCATTTGTTGGCATGCAAGACTTGGTCATATTGGACCAACTAGAATGGATAGACTTGCCAAAAGTGGCTTGCTATCTAATGTTTCAAAAGTTGAAATGTCAACTTGCGAACATTGTCTTGTAGGGAAAACTTGTCGCAAGCCGTTTGGAACTGGCACAAGGGCCGAAGTTCCATTACAGCTTATCCATTCGGACATTTGCGGTCCAATGAATGTTAAGACAAGACACGGGAAGTCCTATTTCATCACATTCATTGATGACTTCACCCGTTTCGGACATATCTATTTGATATCCCACAAAAGTGAAGCTTTGGCTTGCTTTAAAAACTATATGAGTTTGGTGGAGAATCAATTAGATCGCAAGATTAAGGTTTTGCGAACCGATAGGGGCTGTGAATATCAATCAATAAGTTTTAAGGAACTTTGTGATGAAAAAGGCATAGTACATCAGGTAACTATGCCTTACACTCCGCAACAAAACGGTGTTGCGGAAAGAAGGAATAGGACATTGATGGAAATGGTCCGATCAATGATGTCTCAGGCAAATTTGCCTATCACCTTTTGGGGTGACGCATTATTGACGGCAGCATTCATCTTAAACCGTGTACCCTCGAAGTCGGTAAGTTCTACTCCTTATGAGTTGTGGAACAATAGAACTCCAGACTTAAACATTCTAAAACCTTGGGGTTATGCCTCTTACGCACATTTATCCTCTCACAAATATGGCAAACTTGGGCCACGTGGGAGGAAGTGTATCTTCATCCGATACGCTGAAAACTCCAAAGGATATGTTTTCGTCGGTCAAGAGGACAATGGAGGTCTAATAGAATTCGAATCGAGGGATGTTGTCTTCTTGGAAAAAGAGTTTCCAAGACAGGGTGATATAAGTCAAGACTTATCCTTGTTTGAGACTTGGGATCAAGAAGGATCGGAACGTTCGAGTGGGAGAATCCTTGGTGAAGAAGAAAATACGTTTCAAACTTCACCAATGGATGATACGAACGATACCAATCCTAATCCGAGTGGGAGTGATGTTATTCCAAGTGGGAGTGATGTCATTCCAAGTGGGAGTGATCAAACTCAAACAAGACGTAGTAATCGAACGAGGCTAACACCTCTGAGATTTGAGGATGAATTTCCTCAAACATTCATGACATTACTACAAGATGATGACGAACCTGCAAACTTCAAACAGGCCGTCACATGCCCTGCTAAAGATAAATGGATAGCGGCAATGGAAGAAGAACTTCAATCCATGAAAACAAACCAAGTCTGGGACTTGGTTGATTTACCTAAGGGACGTAGAGCCATTGGGAACAAGTGGGTTCTCAAAATCAAGCATAAGGCTGATGGCTCCATCGAGAAATATAAAGCTCGCCTTGTTGCGAAAGGTTTCACGCAACAGGAAGGAATAGACTACGAAGAGACTTTCTCTCCTGTCGTGCGTTTTACCTCGATTCGCTTAATTCTGGCAATGGTGGCTTGTTTGGACCTCGAATTACATCAGATGGATGTAAAGACTGCCTTTCTTAACGGAGAACTAGATGAGGAGATCTACATGGAACAACCAAACGGGTTCGTACAAGAAGAAAACAAACATAAGGTTTGTAAACTTCGCAAATCCATATATGGTCTTAAACAATCCTCAAGGCAGTGGTATATGCGCTTTCAAGAAGTTGTTTTGTCGTATGGATTCTCCATGCTCGACGAAGACAATTGCGTATATATTAAGAGGATTAAAAACAAGTATATAATTATGTCTCTTTATGTAGATGACATACTTATAGCCGGAAATGATAAGCGTCTTATATTGGATATCAAAGCTTGGCTTTCATCCGTCTTTGAGATGAAAGACATGGGTGAAGCTGCATATATCCTTGGGGTTAAGATCTCAAGGAATCGTTCCAAGAAACTTCTTTCTCTCTCTCAAGAGACGTATATAAAGAAAGTTTTAGAACGGTTTAATATGCAGGACTGCAAGCCAATTGATACTCCAATAAGCAAAGGCGAGGGTCTATGTTTGGAGATGTGTCCCAAAGATCCAAAAGAAAAGAAAGCTATGGAAAAAGTTCCATACTCCAGTGCTGTCGGGAGTCTGATGTACGCCATGATGTGTACTAGACCCGACATTTGCTATGATGTTGGTATGGTAAGCCGTTACCAATCCAACCCAGGGCAGGCACACTGGAAAGCGGTGAAGAGGATATTAAGATACCTCAAAGGGACTGCGGACTATGCGTTATGCTATCAAGGCAATACCTTGAGACTCGAAGGCTATACCGATGCTGATTGGGCGGGTGATCTCGACGAGCGAAGATCTACCTCAGGCTTTGTTTTCTTACTCGGGAATGGTGCAATATCCTGGAGCAGCAAGAAACAAACCTGCATCGCTCTATCAACCATGGAAGCCGAGTTCGTAGCATTCAGCATGGCGGTCCAAGAAGCTGTTTGGCTTAGGAAATTCTTAGACAGGCTGACGAATGCCTCTGACTCGAGCACTGTTCCTATATACAGTGATAGTCAAGCTTCGATTGCCTATGTCAAAGATCCTAAATTTCATTGTAAGACCAAACACATTGACATTCGATTCAAGTTTGCGAAGGATTATGATAAACGGAAGGAAGTAGACATAGGATACATATCCACGCATGAGATGATAGCGGATCCCCTTACTAAGGCGATCCCCAGAGATGTGTTTTTCAAACACTTATCATCTATGGGAATGCGTAGGTGCTGAGCTGTATCATGTAATATTTCCCATGTCTATAGAAGATCAAAATTTAATTTGCATACAAGTTTCTTACAAATGATTTTATATACATTTGTGTTTAAGTCTCAGCTATTTTTGTGTGTATGTCGGACAGATTAAGGTTGGCTCTCTCACATGAGCAACCGCCTTATCTTATCAGATGGATAAGATAGAGATGAGACTAGTTTAAAGTCAAAATCATTAGACAAATGATTTAGAGTCATGACTTAAACAAGATAGTCGAATAAAAGATCTGCATCATACGGATGCTTACAAAAGATCTGAGATCTGTATCACAAGGATATAAAGATCTCATTGGATTTTTTGAATCCTATCTGTCTTATGCAGGATGAGAGTCCGTGAGTATTTCACGAGTAGTATGGGGACTCAAAAAGATAGGCACTGTGGTGTCTGATCTTTTCATCCGTACAACATCATTAAGACATACTCTCCCTGGGAAAGGAGTGATGTTGTAATACGTGTTCATACCACGTATGCATTTCGACCACTGAGTTAGTAGCAATAGTGTTTGCTATTATGTGAGACTCAAAGGCCATACGGGTCTTAACACTTACCCTCAAGGACTCCAATTGGTTCCTTTAGATTTGACGAGATGATCGCTATCTTAGCGTGTTACTAATGGGCTATGGTAATTCGGCTCGGCGGGGCACGTTAGAAAAGCGAATCAAGTCAAGATCAGAAGGTTCACAAGAAGAGGAAGATTGATTTCATATTCACATTTGGACTTTAATGATTCAAAGCTGGCCAGCCAATTGTAATCCAGATGGGATTCAATTGTTGAATATAAAGTATAAGAAATGTGAAGAAATAATCTAGGGTAAAGCATGCGTTGAACTACTCAACTTTGCACCTTCGAGGTCGTTGTGTATCTCTAACAAGTGCACAACAACAGACTCTACGCGCATGACGGTCGCACGGTCTATTTCTCGGTATGATAGATGAAAGAACTAAGGGAAAGACGTTCTCTTACAATCCCCTCAAGTGTGAGTGGGAGATGTTGGATATGGAAGACGTTTGTACACCCTTGTGGGGGATGTACGAGGGAATACGGACCTCGAACGTCGCGCACACGAAGTCATGTGCAAAGGGAATCTGTTCCCTTGCGGAGAGGATCTCTGTATGAGCGGGAAAGTCGCATTATATATGCATAAGTGCATGCGACATATGGCTAATAAAGGGGGAATATCTTAAGCTTATGTTGTACCATGCATATGGTACAACTTAAGCTTATAATGTGCCATGTATCATGGTACACCTTAATTAAGTTGTTCCAAAGGAACAACTTACCCTAAAATAACTACCTTGGGGGCTATAAATAAGACCCAAGGGTAGCCATTTTCCTTACACATTTGCATGAAATTCATGCATGCATCTTCTTCATAGCGAAGCTCTGCAGAAATATTTTCTCTCCCTCCTTCCAAGTTCTTAATCTAAAATAGAGATTTAGATTGTGGATTAGTAGCCTTACTCCGTTCGTGAGAAGACTCGATCCGTCGTGGCGAATCCGAAGGCAAAGTTCCGAGACTATCGTTCCGCATACGCAAGCGTAAGTCTCCACTTTAATTATCGATCCTAACTTTGTTTTGGACAGGATCCTACATATAGTACAGTCGTCGTCGACGGTTTTGCTTTCGCTATTGCCGTTCACGTCGCTGAATACGACGATGACATCTACCCACTTTTCTATAGCGTAAACGCATAGATTGGCCAAAGTGGGACGAGGCAATAAGAGTAGAGCTGGACTCACTCTAGAAAAGCAAAGTCTTTGGACCAGTAGTCCATACACCTGAATGTATAAAACCTGTGGAATATAAGTTGGATTTCATAAGAAACTGAAATGAAGGAAATGTGATCATTTTCCTACTAAGCCTAAACTTCTCTGAAAAAGCCAATACATGCAGCTCATGGACGTTGTGACTGCATATATATACGGCAATATAGATATAGAGATCTATATAAAACTTCCAGAAGGGTATACTCTACCCCCGGAGATGAAAGAGAGACGTAGAACGTCTTCTCCATAAAGGCTACAAAGATCATTAGTTGATCTTAAGCAATATTCTGCCTGTGTATCTTTTTCGAAAGATCGTTGACAGGATTTGTGATCTTCGCCGTATATGTGGTCGGCTTAAAGCTAATAGGATCTCCTGCAGAGACCATTTAGAAATCTGATAGCTTTAAGCATACCTTGTAAATGAAAAACCTTGGTATAACAAGGTATTATCTCGGCTTATATATTTAACACCTTCATGGTGGAATCCTTTAATATCCTTCATACACCTGGAGTTTATGAAGAATGATGTCCAATTGCATCCTATTAAAAATGAATGCTTATTTATGACACATTCCAGTAGCTGGAAGAGTGGGAGGACATCCTAGGTCCCGAAGAGCCTAGCTTTAGTGTACTTGTAACACTTCTTTATCTGGCCAACTGCACGTGTCTTTGATAGAACGTCTGTAGTAAAGTTGTTAACCATATAAAGTGTTGCCCTGGAGAGCACCACTAGACCAAGGATAAGCTGCTTCTGCGCAACTTCCAAGGGTCAAGGAATATATATCGCATATGCAGGTTTAAAGATCATCGCGATGACTAAAACACAATAGGCCGGCCACCTCCTAAATATCTACACATCATCCTCCAATGTCTACATCTTCTGAGAAGCTCATCATCCAAGAAGCAAGTATTAGAAACGCTCAGCCAGGTCCAGCAGTACCTCGCAGACACACTGAAGACTGATTCAATGAATACTTTAGTGGCGTCATCTACCAAACTTCGAAGAGCATTCCACTCCAGAACACCACTGCTTTACTATAGCCGCTAGATGAGTGAAACTTGTATAGATGAGTGATGATTGTATTTTCTTTCAGAACATGATGGATGTATAGATGAATATGAGATGATTGTATAGATATATAGGAGATCGGCAAGCCTGAAGCTTGTACAGATCAGGGGGAGTCCCTCGATAGTTGTACTCTTTTCCCTTAAGCTGCTGGTTTTTCCCACTGGGTTTTCCACAGCTAAGGTTTTAACGAGGCAACCACAGTGGCTCTGGATCCAAAAGTATCCACCCCATTAGCATACTGAATCCTGAAGTATTCATATGCTTAACTCAAGGTAATGGAGAGATGAGGGGGAGTGTTGTGAGTTGAGGGAGGCCTTTGGCCTCCCCCCCTCAACATCTCACCATTACTCCCCACTAAGTTAGTGGAGAGTCCCTTGGGCTCTTATTCCCTAAATTGAATATATAGAGAGCCATGGCTTGTGCCATGGCTACTCCTTATGAGAGATTGTTTACTCTCTTCTCTACAATCTCCCAACATCTTTGACTTATTGGCTGCCAAATTCCACATGTAAGCTGTATTTCATCCTCATAATTTGGGAAAGATTCTTCCATGTTGTGAGTTGGGGGAGGCCTTTAGCCTCCCCATCACTTATCCACCCATTACTCCACCACTCTTAATGTGGTGGAGACCTTTGGTATCCAAGTCTCTTGGAATACCTATGGAATTTTATAAATAAAGCACCATGGCTATTTGCCATGGTTAATCTTCTCCAAAAATCCTTCAACACGTTATCAGCACCTACGCTCTTATCTTTTTTGAGCTTTTTCATCCCGTCTCCCCTCACAAATCAATCCCCTACGCACCAAGGAATCTCTGGTTGCGGCGACGTTGCGGCGATCCACTTGGGCGTGTATTCGGAACGTGGATTTTTCTCTCTACGGATCTTCTATTTATACGATCTTCCCTAGATTTTTTAATCTAGAGGTAATGCTATTCGATCCCGTAGATAGTTACAAACAAAAATTTGATTTAGCTACGATTTTTCACAGCCTATTTTCGGCTAGTTTCAAATCTGCTATATACAATATCAATTATTAATATTTAAAAAACCCCTTTGAGCACCCCCGAAGCGGGGCTCTGCCCTTCGTCATCACCCCCCCCCAAGGGGGGGGGGGGGGGGGTCTTCCAATCGCCGCCCCCAGACGGGGGGGGGGGGGGGCCCTCCCCCGGCGCCGACCCCACGGGCGAGGGGGGGTTCCTGTCCACCGCACCCCCCAGACCGGGGGCCCTTCCCCGACGCCGACCCCCCCTTTGCGCAAAACTGTCCAGAATTAACGTTTTTGAAATCGATGAACGGATGCCCAAACGGTGTCGGATTGAGCTGAAATTTTGTGGGGTGCTACATAACAAGTATATCTACCTACTGCAAAAAAAATTTATAAAAAAATACCTACAACATCCGGACAGAGGGGGTTGACCTCATGTAATTCTGCCTGAGGTCAACCTCAGGCACATTTCCCTGTGTGTGTGTGTGTGTGTGTGTATTGATGTTAGTATGAGATGGTGAGCTCAAATCCTTATTGTGAGCTAGCACAATCGGCAACACCAATTAACGATCGGTACCGTTCATCTTGAAGATCATGTTGATAGATCTATAGCCTAAAAAATTAGAGATTATAAACCCCAAAATCCTATGGATCAACCCGTTCCAATTTTGTTACATTTGCAGGCATCATGTAAACCGTTCATCTTGCAAACACTTGATGGATTTGATAGAAATGTCCAAATAACAAAAAAAATTATACATAAATATCACTTGATAGATAGAACAAGATGGACGGTTCCGATTGATGATTTGAAAAATAGTTTTGGCTAGTTCAAGATATAAATATCTCATCTCACCATCTCACCATCTCATTTTATCATCTTTCTATGTGTGTGTGTGTGTGTGTGTGTGTATCACAATTTTACCTAAGAAAAAAATTGTATACTTACAATAGGGTGGCACATATATATAAACAAGTTGTTTCCCTCTGTGCCACCGTAGTTAACTCAGAGTACATGTGTCCAAGCACTGCACTTCCATATGAAAACCCTTCAATGGCATCAAAATGCTCCAGCTTCGTCAACCAACGGAGGTGCACCAATCTTTTGCTTGAATCTGGATCCAATAAAGTTCTAATCATACATAAAATATAGGCACAAGCATATTGTTGAATCTACGACGTGGTTGCTTCTGCAGGCAAATGCATAAAAGTTTCATGTGGCCATCTAAGCTTCACCTTGGCCCGTTGGTTTTCTGTGGATGTATGTTCCAGGAGCCGCTCCATCAAATCTCCCCCAGAGGTACGTCGTTCACATCGCCATATGGGGATCCCATCAATTTGTAGTCCCGTGATGACGGCCACGTCCTACAACGGGAACGTCATCTCACCGTGACGAATATAGAAAGTATTGGTCTCTAGCCTCCATCTCTCCACCAACGTTGCCAGAAGTGCACAGTCCAACCTTATCCACCTCAACCTAGCACATACATGTAACCTGGTCATTTCAATATAATGTGCCGCGTGCTCATCTATTTCCCATTTGGAATGTTTGCGCACGTGATCCACAGCTACTATCATAGCATTCTGCAAACAATTAATGCAAAAATTAATTTTCTTCATGCAAGCATAATGAAATTTTCTATTTTTCGTATCACCATGATTCTTCATACATGTCAATGCTAGATATGTGCAAAACGATGGTGAGACTGGTCATACAAGACCGCATCATATACGTGATCCGCCTCCTCCATGAGATACAATCATATAATTTGCTAACAAACTTGAACAATACTATACATATAATTTGATCTCAAACTTACAATCAAACTTCTTTACCTGAGCATCGATATATAAAATATGCATCACATACTTTATCTATAAATATGCATAATCTTTACCTTAGCCCACTCTTTAACCAAGTATCTGAAATATATTTGAACGTACAAACAAACATAATTGATAGATAAACTTACAATCATAATTTTTAACTAAGCATCCGATCTAAAATATTTTTTAACCCTAAACCCTATGGTCAGCTAAAACCCGAAATTGATATTTAAAAATTCCTAGATTGGGGAACTTATGGTCAGATCAAAGATGTGGAACGGTGCCGATCTCGCTACTCTCGTGAAGCGATGGACACTTGGGCTGGGGAGAGCTCGGGAGACGGATTATTGGGGCAACGAAGCGGCGCTCGAGAGAGTTAGAATGGAGGCTGCTCTGCTGCCAGTTCACGATTAAGGGCCTATAATAGAATCTGACCGCAATTGGCAACTGCGGCCAAATGCGAAGGACCTGTCACTTACTCGATTTGGCCGATGTTGCCAATCGCGGCAAAATCAAAAAAAATCCATGTCAGCGCCGAAAAAAATCCATTTCAGCGCCGAAAAAAACACAGAGACATTGAAGAAATATTGAATTAGTCATCATAGATTACCTAATTAAGTATAAGTAGTGCACTCCTTGTTAGTGTTTTAGCAGATTGAATATAGTTTTGTTGTACTGCCAACACCGCGCTCCGCTACAACAATTAACACAATTCCGGATGATAGAAATGAAATTATGACAGTATACTAGTATCATACAGCAGCGTATTATGAGAGTATGCCTGGATATTTCTGCCATACAGCGAGAAGCTAAATGTCCGATCAGTCCCTCACCGATTCATCCTTTCAGATTCCAAGCAAGAATCTTGATTTCGATTCACATAATTAGAAAGGGCCTTTTTACTGCTTTCATTTCCCAGGATAGCATACACAAACAAAATTTATCACAGGAAAATAAGAAACACAGCCGATGCCCTTGTTGTGAGACTAAAAGCTTAATTCTCACCAGCCATGAGAATAAACAATTACATCCGTTACGGATATGCCATCCTTGGGCATTTTTACTATACATGGGGAGCAAAACTACCTACAAATTTCCGTTTCCTCCGCCTCGGTCGCGGAGCATTTCATCGCAGGAAGCTGCACCATCACGCTATTGCCGGTGATCTGAATGAATATAAATCATGTGCTCCGAAAATCACTGGGTCAGCCCTGAAATGCCCAAAACAGGAATGACAAAAATATCGAGCTTTGAACCAGATGTCAACGCAAAAATTCAACCAACATCCGTAATATCCAGCGACAACCCCAGATCCTCCAGACCGGTAAGAAACTCTGGATCATAATCCTGCGGTATAAACTCTAAACTAGGCAGCTCTGAAAGAGGATCAGGTACAGTTTGTAATGTTGAATGATAATCAATTCCACAATCTGAAATAATGGGATGCAAATCGTTGAGATCGAAAGATGGGCTAGGCAATGGCGGGAAGGATTTGGTGTGCGAGCACGATGGTTCCTCGTACGTCTCTGCTATCCGCAGGACTTTAGACTTTTGGGATCTCACCGAATCAGAAGTAGACTTATGCTTCCCCAGAAACTGCGGCTTCCCACTGGCTCGAAACCGAGAAATACTGCATGAGGGGAAAGCCGATGATGCCCATCCAACACCTTCTCCATCAATGCAAGCTTCTGAAGCCAGCCTGTAGTTGTACAGGGAGAATGTTGAAAAGATGTGAAATTTATCTTGTAATCGAATCACTATGGGCCAAAGAACAAATAAGAAGCACATATCATAGTGACCGAGTTGAACACGACGTAAGAAACATATTAAAACATGATCTGTGCACTCTTACCGGAGTCGGTTCTCAGCAATTCTACAAGAAGATTCATCCAACCGAGTTTCTTGAGGAGATTCTATTGCTTGAATGGGAGATACTGGTTCATGCATCGACACTGTGAGCGATGATGGAAAAGCAGTATCATAGCCACCTTCGTTTACAAGGAAGTCCAATGTTAGATCCACCTGATCATCAGATGATTGTGGCACGGGCTGCACAGACACATGGCAAAGTTCCTCTCGATGCTTATCGTCAACATCACTGAGAAGTGCTGTCAATACTAGCTTACTGCTGTGCCTTAAGGCCCTCAGATCCATGTTTCCTGTTAGTCTTCCTGACTGATTCCTAAAAGAGCAAGAAGGCAAACTGCTTGAATGAAAACCATTTCGACAAAACAAAGTGCTTTGGCAGCGTCCAACACAGCATTGCGCCTTCCAAACAGAAGAAAGTACAGCAATGAAATGTTTCTGAAGGTGCAATTCACTATCAGGTTGTTCAATTGCAACATTAAGCAATGTGCGAGCTTGATCCTGCCAAAAATATTTACCGTCACATTTCAAGTGTTTTAAAGATACACAAAATGTAAGATAAGACCATCCTACAC
The DNA here is from genome assembly GCA_030789695.1 of Scilla litardierei. Classification (NCBI taxonomy): domain Eukaryota; kingdom Viridiplantae; phylum Streptophyta; class Magnoliopsida; order Asparagales; family Asparagaceae; genus Scilla; species Scilla litardierei. The sequence goes on from CM061139.1 coordinate 137,398,798, forward strand.
TAAGAAGATTTAACAAAGGGGTCAATTACATGATGCCATAAAAGAACAATAACAATTTGCAAGATGCAATATAAAGTAGTGTCACCAGATCCATAGCGAATTTAACTTGACGTCAATCAAATATTAATGATGAACATGTCACATGTTACACATCTAAAATCTGTTCATGCCATTCCACTCAACCAAACTCCTATGTAATGTTTATTTTTTTGTCATTGATTTATTTACAAGAAAAAAATTAAGCACGGACATGGCCACCGACATCCATTAAAAGGTAAAAGGTAGAACACAGACTCAGTGACATGGCTAGAGGTTGACTACGAGTATTCGAGTGAACCAAACATGCAGATAAGGGTGACAGACGGGTATTGATTGTATTGATCAGACGGGTCGAACCCGAACCCGACGAGAATTTTCAGGTATATGTTGGGGCAAAACGGCTTCGGTTAAAATCCAAGTTAACATGCTTGACCCGGAAAGAAAAGGATCGGGTTCGGGTTTGATATCTAACCCGAAACCACCCCAATACAACCTGCTTTGTAATATATATAAATTAAGTTTAACTATAATAAAGCGACGGTATAGCTCAATTGTTGGTTCGTTTGGTGCAAATGAAATCTGGGTTCGATTCCCTTTGCATGTCTACGCAAAAAATTAGTTATTTGTATAGTTATTTTTTTTCCAAAAATTATGAAGACATGGAACCCGACCCAGACCTGATCTAACCAAACCCGCTTAGGTAAGTGGGTTTAGGTACAGTACCTGGATTTTACCTGGGTTGGGTTAGGGTATGGAACACGGATCCAAATTAAATTCTGCTCGGCTTCAGGAATACCCTTAAACAGATCGGGTTAAACCCGACCCAACTCGAACCCGGCCCCTTCGTCATCTCTACAATCTACATACGGATCCAATCCACTCAAATTTAAAATTAAGCAACCCAAATGAAAAATTTGTTCTGTTGAATGTGATCTAACATATCTAAACTATCTACAAATAAATTTTCAAATGATTTGAAATTGTTTTAACCATGCAAATGTGATCGCAAAATCAATGTAACAAAATTGTTATAAAATTGACCAATTGATTAATTTGTTGCCACTTTATGCATGCGTAAAACAAATACAAATCAATTGAAATTTAAATTGTGTGCGGTTTAAACATGTTACATCATATCCAACGAAACAGATTTTCAATTTGGATGACTTAATTTTAAATTTGAGTAGGTGGTTCTATATGTTTGGTCCACTAAAATAGATTCTTAATCTCTCACACATGCATTATATGGAAACCAAAGATATTTCTCTAGTTACACTTACTGTAGGGGCTTATTATTAAGTGGAGCAAACGAAATTACATGGGTCGTACTTTACTTTTCTAGTTGAGTTATCCAAATGAAAGATCATCATGTCAGTGGTCATTAAGGAAAACCATTAATTAATATCTGATACCTATTAAGCTTTTATTTACATATGTATAATAATTTATATTCGCTATTCAATAGAGAAAATTCTTCTGCCAAAAAATGCACTCTTCTACTGTTTATGATGAGTACCATTTAAGTTGCTTAATTCTAAAACCCAAATAAACATCATATTGAGTAAACACTTAAGAGTGTTGGTTGTTGATATTGAAGTTGCAAATTTTAACAATTTAACAATAAGTAAATATTTTCTCACCGATAGATCAACAACCAAAACTACTAGGGTTTGTGATGAGAAATTGTTGGGATTAGAGGGGATAAAAGAGGGATTTCTATATATTGAAGCGGGGAATACAAAGATAACGTCCTCAATTAGAGAGGATGACCACTCTCCCAAGATCTAAAACTATTTTCTATTCCTAAACTCCTACTCTCTACTTTCAACTCTTCTTTTCAATTTTCTTCATCCCCTTATACTAACCCTCTTCCCTCCTATTTATAGGGCTGATTTGCCCCTATTTACAAAATTGTCCATCGGCCACCAAATTACAAAATTGTCTCTCGGACGCCCCGACCTACAAATTTGACACCGTTGTGGCCGCAATCCACATTCCCAACAATATGCCGCCCCTAAAAACCAACTTGTCCTCAAGTTGATGCGTGAAATCCACGAGTGCGCTTTTCCGAGTGTTGGAGCACGTCTCATCGTCACCTCCTGGATCAAAAGGCCACCCACAAGCTCCGTTCTCCTCGAAATGTTGCCGCATGAGTGGTAGTGCGTCTGTAGCTGAGTCTACGCATTGGCGCTTTTCTTACTGAATTTAGACTTCAAATGGGCATGTAATCATCAAAATACGAAAACTACGCAGAAAATCATCCGAAAATAGCCTAGAAATTCCAAAAAATAACACGGCTCACTATGCAGACGCTGACCAGTCAGTGACTCGGGCCGATGGCTCGGCTAAGCCGTCTCGAGCCGGCTGCTGATCCAGTAGATCGGCTAAGCCGACTCGAGCCGGATGCTGATCCAGCAGATCGGCCAAGCCGGCTCAAGCCGACGGCTGATCCAGCGGATCGGCTGGATCGAGCGTCACTGTAGCGGTGGTGGCTCGCCGGCGCCGAACCCATTTTCTGGCGGCTCCGGCTGCCGTTAGACGCGAAAAAGGGTCCGTTAGGTTCGCCGGAGCGTGAGGAGGGCATTAGCAGAGGTGGCGGTTCCGGATTCTGCCGGACGAGTCATCGACGAAGCTCGAAACATCTCGCGGAGGCCCCCGGGGGCTGGCCCGACTCGTGGTGGGCCTCCTAGGGCTCGCCCGAGTCGGGGCGGGCCTTCGGTGACTCGCCAGAGTTGGGGCGACCGCGGCGGGGCCGCCGCCTCCATTGGTTGGTCCCGCTGGTCGTCGGAGTCCGATCTGGTTCGTCGACGACTGCGAGCTTATGATCTGCGTCGTTCGCCTCCTCCAGATCTGGTCGATTTGAGCACGTGTTCTTTTGGTCTAGTCTTGTTTCCCCTTCAGAGGAAGGAAAGCCTCCTTAATGTCCCGCCGACACTTCTCGAATCTTTGATTCATGGCAGCTCCTTCCACCACGATTTCCTGGCACGCATCCACAAAGTTCTGATGTATAAAGGATCTCAAGTCCTCTGATATACGGCGGCCCATCTCCTCTAAACATTGCTTCATTGCGGCTCTGATCACATCCACATCTCCCCAAATCGACGCCGTGGATCTTGAGCTTTAATACAAATTGATGAGAAATTGTAGGGGATTGGAGGGGATAAAAGAGGGATTTCTATATATTGGAACGGAAAATACAAAGATACGTCCTCAATTAGAGAGGATGACCACTCTTCCAAGATCTAAAAACTATTTTCTAGTCCTAAACTCCTACTTTCTACTTTCTACTTTATACTCTTCTTTTCAATTTTCTGTAGCCCCTCAAACTAACTCCCTTCCCTCCAATTTATAGGGCTGATTTGCCCCTAATTACTAAATTGCCACTCTGGCACTAAATTACAAAATTGCCCCTCTGGCCCCCCAAACTATAAAATTGCCACCGTTGTGGCCACAATCCCCATTCCCAACACTACTCCGCCCCTGAAAAACCACAGTGTCCTCAAGATGATAAATAAAATCCACGAGTGCGCTTCTTCGAGTGTTGGAGCACGTCTCATCACCGTCTCCTGGATCAAAAGGCCACCTACAAGCTCTGCCCTCCTCGAAATGTGGCCACAAGAGTGGTAGTGTGTCCGCAGCTGAGTCATCTACGCACTGACGCTTTCCGTTCTGAATTTGGATTAGGGGATAAAGGAGGGTTTCCACTCTGATACCAATTGATGAGAAATTGTTGGATTAGAGGGGTTAAAAGATGGATTTCTATAGATTGGAAAGGGGAATACAAAGATAATGTCCTCAATTAGAGAGGATGACCACTCTCCCATGATCTAAAACTATTTTCTACTCCTAAACTCCTAGTCTCTACTTTCTACTCTTCTTTTCAATTTTCTCCATCCCCTCGTACTAATCCACTTCCCTCCTATTTATAGGGCTGATTTGCCCCTATTTACAAAATTGCCCCCGGCACCAAATTTCAAAATTGCGACTCAGGCCCCCGAACTACAAAATTGCCACCGTTGTGGCCGTAATCCCCGTTCCCAACAGTTTGCTTGATATGCTATCTATTTAAATTTTAGAATATGAAAATCAACTTGGATGCCACCTATTATTTAAAACAATAGAGCGAAGTTTTGACATCGACAAGAGAATTTCATTCACTGGGCTGTTGATATACATGTCATGTGTTCCCATTAGTCTAAATATAAGAGATCCTTTAAAAACAGATCTCAAACTAAGCTTTGTGAAAACTTTACATTGGATAGCTAAAAACAATGGATTTCTTGCACCCTTCCAAAAGTATTGTTTGACTATTGTTTCGATGATTGGCACCATTGATTTTGATCGTCATATTCTAAAACCTTAATATATCGAAAATATCTATTAAACCTAATGTATTTTACTCGTTCATCTAGCCATTACAAAAAGTTCTATTACTATAAAAATATTAAATTTGCAACAAGTGGATGAACGAACAAAACACATGGGGTTCAATTGATAATTGATATATTTGGGTTTTAGAATATGAAAATCAAAATCAACAATGCTGATCATTAAACAATAGTAAAGATTGGTTTTTTGAGGGCTCATATGTGGCTTCGTCATATGTCATTTGTTTTCCATTATTCTCACACATATATGACAATAATATATATCAAATGCTATCTAAAGATTTTTTTAGATGAGTTGACATGACCGTATTTCATTAATCAGAGGAAAATGGAGCATATTGGTTATACTTTAATTTTTATCTGACCCATTAAAGGTCACCTCGCCAGCGTATCTAAGAAAAAAATCTTTTAAACTAAGCTTCATTCCAACCATGTTTGCTTATGGATCAACTTTTCAGTTATTGAATAGGCTCACAAGTATGGAAGCATTTGATTATTATTTGCCGATCTAATTTAAGCGTATAGATCAACAAGAACGATTCAAAATCATCCAATGAGATGGCACACCGTAAAGTTTTTATGAAGCTTGATTTGAGAACCATTCTCAAGGGATCACTTCCACACACATATACATAGGTTAAGATACGTGAGTAATCAATGTAGAAAATTCCCTACATCAACCGTTAAAAACTTTACTTATCACTTTATTTTTTTCAAATTTTTTTGTTTGGAGTTGTACACATTCTAAAACCTCAAAATCCTAAATGTGTGAACTCTAAGGGGATTTACCCATTGATCGACTCGTAACAAACAATCTATTGTTAAGCAATTATTGAATTTGTAACAATAGAATCAATGGTCAAATGGCATTATATTCACTTGGCTTTTTGTATGTTAATCATCCATTGTGTAGATCAATGTGAATGATATTGATTATTAAAAAACGAGAAGTGAAGTTTTTAAGGGCATGTGAACGAAATTTCCGACACCTGATACTCATATACCTTACTCTCTCATATAAATATATATATATACATATATATATATATGAGGAATATGGGCCAGAGCTGTCAGCGCAGGAAAAATTGACAGCGATTTGGGGACAAAAAATATTTTTTTCAAAAAAGTTTTTGTAATGTGTTCTACAACTTGTTGGCTACCTCCCCACCAAATTTCGAGTCAATCCAACACTTTTTGAGCCTCCATCCATGCATTTCAAAAACGTTGGCTGATAATTCGATTTTCTTGAGCGGTTTTTTTGAAACGCATGGATGGAGGCTCAAAAAATGTTGGATTGACTTGAAATTTGGTGGAGATGTAGCCAACAAGTTGTAAAATACATAGGACAAAAATAATTTGAAAAAAAATTATTTTTTCAGCCCCAAATCGCTGTCAGCGCAGGAAAAATTTCCTTCGCTGACAGCTCAGGCCCATATTCACACACACACACATACTAGTCATAACTCGTGCCCGCGGGCACGGTTCACTTAAGATTTTTCTACATCCAAAATTTAAAAGAATAACAAATTAGCGTAAAAATATTTAGCGGCACGGACGTCTTCGGTGCGGAACAACAAATTCGACCCAGCCGCCTTCGACACGAAACAACAAATTCGACGCAGTTGCTTTCGGTGCGAAACAACAAATTAGCGTAGAACAACAAATTCGGCGTGTAACAATAAATTAGCGTAAAAAATTTTAGCGGGCACCTTCGATGCATAACCCGTGCCCGCTGGCACGGTTTACTTAAGATTTTCCCCTGCGAAATCTGTGTTCCCCAAAAAATTATTTTCACAGCCAAAATTTAAAAGAATAACAAATTAGCGTAAAAATATAATTCATTGATAATATTACTTTTTCTCATTTTTGTTATAAATTTTGTAAATTAAGTTACATAAATGCATGATGGTTGTTCAACTTCCAAGACCTCTTAAATTCAAAGATTTTGAATTTCACAAAATTAAATGAAGATTTATTTCTCCAAAAAGTTCCCCCGAAAATACAAAAGTTTTCCCTGCCAAAATTTTCACGAACTCTCATCTCAACCGTTGATTTCCCACGATTAAATCTCAACCATCCTTCTATCAGCCTGTTTGTCCTAGTCAGCCCTAGGATTCAAAAACCGTTGTCAAATGTAGTATATATATGTATGTATATGTATATGTATATGTATACATATATGTATATATATATATTGAAAAATATGTGTATCTTTATTGAATCGCAAAAAAATGTACACGGCTCTAGGGATAGAAGAATGGTGTTGGTAAGGCCGGGATAGGGCACATGCGCCGTCACCCTCCAATAATTAACACCTTCTAACCAAAGAACCTAAAAGAACAAAAATATACAGAGTGAAGATTCCTTTACACTAATACCCCCAATTTGAAAGTGGGCACTCTCAGCTTTCTGATCCCACTCTATATGTCTCAGAGCGATTCTGACATTTGCGGATGTCCTCGAAGAGTAGAATCTGAATCTAGCTTACTGCCTCAAAAATCCTCCTATTCCTCTCCCTCCAAATGTGCCATATCACAGCCAAAACAGTCTTGGCCAGTACGCCCACACTATCCTTCTTATGATAGCAAGAGAAATAGGTTGTCCACCCCTGCAAGGGAGGAAGGTGGAGCTATAGTGATCCGTAACTTGAGAAAACTCCTGCAAATGAGATAGTTGGTAAAACTGCATTCAAAAAAGATATGAACCACACTTTCATGTGCATCATCAGAGCATAGGACACAAAAAGGGGAAGAGGGCACTCCCCAATGAACAAGTTTGTCTAGAGTGAGCAGCTTCTTATGAAAAGCACACCGCGTGGTAATAGCCATTTTTGGGATATGCCCCTGGTAGGTGTGGCAAACAGGTCGGGCCGGGTCGGGTTCGGGCCGGGTCAGTTTGACCCGACCCGAATAAGGGTAAACCCGAACCCGACCAGAATTAAATTCGGGTCAGGGTTCGGATACCAGTACCCGACCCGACCGTGACCCAGGTGACCCGTACCCGACCCGGTTTGTCTTACAGGTCGGGTTCGGGTCGGGTTCGGATCGGGTTCGGTGTGAAAGAGTGGTTATTTTGCAAAAAGGTGGGGTTTGGGTCGGATCCGGGTCGGGTTCAGGGTGAAAAGAGTGAAATACGGGTCGAATTCGGGTCAACCGGGTCGAGTGGTCAAACACGTACCCGACCCAGATTTTTATCTGGGTCGGTCGGGTAGACCCGAATTCGACCCGACCCGGATTGACCCCTACCCATACCCGACCCAAGAGGCCGGGTTCGGGTCGGGTCTATTTTGCCACACCTAGCCCCTGGTACCAGACTACCCTGTAATATGAAAATACGGGCCTAATAGCACGAGATCCAGCCCAGGCATCATGCAAAGAACTGGACTTAGAACTCCAATTTCAAGAGTCCTCACCAGAAATTAGTGAGACCAAAGTAATGTCAGACCTAACAGGCAAGAGCACGTGATTGTTAACACATCCCTCCAGCGACCAGTAATCTTAAACCATTTTCCTTTCTTCACCAACCGGAACCTCAAAAGTGTCACAAAGCGGACCACAAGGGAGCAAATTATCATACCAAAAGAGAGTAGAGGACCCGTCTCTGAAAACGCGTTTAATGAGCTTCTTGGTGAATTCGTGGCACTGAAGGATAAATTTCCATGTTCCAGATTGCATAGGATTAGCATTAGCCAAGGAAAAACATGTACTGCTCAAATACTGACGTCTCATATAGTTAGCCCAAATACCATGAGTGAGCATACACCAAGTCAATTTGACACCGTAGGCAATATTTAATTCTGAAACCCGTCTAAGCCCCACACCTCCCTCCTGCTGGGGGCACAACGGTCATCACATGCACATGCATAAGATTTCTCCCAAATAAACTTTCTGCAAATGGAGTTAAGGATACTCAAAACAGACTTAAGGATGCAAAAAGCCTGCATCCAGAAAGCCACCATGCCATAAATGACAGATCTAACAAGTTCAATACGTCCTGCAACAAATAATAGAGACGAAGACCACCCCTGCAACCTGTTCCTACATCTGTCAATCAATCGAGCATACATCAAGGCTTTGGGGTATTTAGTATAGAGTGGCAGACCTAAATAAGTGAAAAGAGATTGCACCCGCCGAATACCCAATATTTCCGCAAGAATGCCAGGCTCTTAAGTCCATTTGTTAAAGATACCAGCACTCTTACTCCAATTAACCTCAAGGCCAGTTAAAAATTTAAAAGTAGTAAGGAGATCCTTCAGGCCCTCAAAAAAACTTGGTGTTTGCACGGCAGAAAACCAACAGATTGTCTGCAAAGAGTAGGTGTGTAACCGCCCCAACCCTCTTCATGGGCATAATGCTGCGTGTAGCGTTGGCTCTACTCATAAGAAGCGAAAAAGCTTCCATAACAACCACAAAGAGATATGGGGAGAGACGGTCACCATGCCTCAACCCCCTATTAGATTGGAACATACCAAAGGGAGACCTATTAACCATGACAGAGAAAGAGGGGGTGGATATACACTCACAGATCCAGCCAATGAACATGTGTTTAAATCACATTTGATGAAGCATGAAATAAATGAATTCCATATTCACACTATCAAAGGCTTTACGAAGATCCAGTTTGAGACATGCTCGGGCACCCATGGGATTATTGAAATCCCGAATATGCTCATGAGCAAGCAGGGCACAATCAGCCAATAAACGATCTTTGAGAAAGGCAGCCTGGTTTGGGGATATTAGCTCAATAATAGCCCTTTTCAACCTGTTACATAAGACTTTGTTGATTTTATACAGGACGTTACAGCATGAGATAGGCCTTTAATCTCCAAGTTCAGAGGCATTGGGGCCCTTAGGAATGAGGGTCAGAAATGTATGGTTCACCTGGCGAAGAATTTTCCCAGAATGAAAAAAATCAATGACAGCCTTAATAACATCTTTGCCAACAAAATTCCAAGAATGCTGGTAGAAATACCCATTGAAACCATCAGGCCCAGGGGCCTTATCAACACCAATTTGAGACACCGCATTTTTAACTTCATCCTCAAGCACAGGACGTTCAACCCAAGAAGCAGCTTCAGCAGTAAGCACTCTTTTAGTAGGACGGCAAGGGAAAACCCTCCAGTAATCATTCTGATTATAAAGACTAGCATAAAATTTGTGGCCATCAATTTTAATCTTACTAATGGTGTCATCACGAGATCCATCCACTGAGATAAGGTGCCCTAGACTGTTATAGCTTTGCCCGGCTTTCATAGCTGTGTAAAAGAAGCGAGTGTTACGATCTCCAAGATGCAACCAATCTTGTCTACTTTTTTGTCTAAGATTGGCTTCCTCAATATCAATAGCATCGGCCAATTGATTGATAAGGATATACTCTCTCCTTTGTTTATCAGCACAATGTCTCAGATCAGGGTCATTTTGAATAGTAGCAAGCTCAGCACCACATTTGGGAACATCATTAGCATCCTTAATTTTCGCCCCCAATCTTTTCAAACAAGTTTTAAGATTTTTAAGTTTGGAAACAAGCTGAATCATCGGGCACCCCCACAACATCGCTATGCCACTTCTCTTTCAAAACATCACTATATTCGGAAGCTTGAGTCCATGTATTGAAAAATTTGAATGGTTTAGGGTCAGCACCAATCATAGCATGGAGATGGATAATAAGGGAGGAGTGGTCATTAGAGCCACCTGCAATATATTCACAATAAGATGAGGGAAGTTTGGCAATCCATGTGCAATTGCATAATGAACGGTCAAGAGTGGCAATAATACGCCGAGTACCAATACTATGATTGGTCCAACTCAGGGGATTACCAATAGTTTTGAGCTCAAGAAGCGCACTAGAATCAATGTAGCTGTTAAACTCACCAACCATGTGCTCATCAATCGGCCTTCCTCCCACTTTATCCAAAGAATATCTGACACAGTTAAAGTCACCTCCAATTAACCAAGGTGATTTTTTGTAATTGGATGAGATGGCCAAAATGGAATTCCAAAGGAACCTGCGATCATGTGCACTATTGAATGCATAAACAAATGTCACCACCATACTAAACCCCGCAACATTAGAACAAAGTATGGTAATGTGTTGGGCCGACCCATTATCCACCACACAACCCCAAATATCCGGGTCATACATCACCGCAATGCGCACATTCTGATGTTAACTACTGTTATCAACTGATAGCCACTTCTTAGGGAAACACTTGAGAATTCTACACGAGTTCTCCATATCCACTTTAGTCTCAAGTAGCCCAACAACGGAGGGATCATACTTGCAAAACCGAGCTTTAAGCTCATTCCTCCTCACAACATTGTTAAGGCCGAAGGAATTCCAAATGAGCAAGGTCATTTAATTTGATTTATTAGGGGGGTCGGCTCCGCAACCCTATTCAATCTAGCACTCTTTCGAATACCCTAAGACGAACTCATACCCTTATGCGAGTTTGCAGGGTTTTTGTGATTCTTGCTATTCTGCTTTAGAATCTCTTGTTCTATATCCCAAGCATCATTAATAATAGTTAACTCAGTCGGCTCAATCTCATGGGACTCCGCAGAGTCATCAAGGAGGGATGGTCGTACCCGAGAACTACCACCCGTGTTCAACACATCGAATGGGTTCACATTATTCCAACAAGGAGTGCTTTCGTGCGGATTCGCCGATAATTGGTTGGGTTTAATCGGCGGTATCGGCGGTAGGAGATCGGTGTGAGAGGGTGCACGAGTTAGAGGGGTTCGATATTCCATCGGTGAGGGGTAGCATGCCCGAGTAGGAAACAGACCCGGACCCCGTCCCCCCTCGTAAAGTACCCCGACCCATCCCCGCCCATGTTGCATTTATCTCCCTTACATCCTTCTCCCCACTAGCCACAACAAGCTCATCTTCACATGGGACATCCTCAGGCCCCAAGCCACTAGACGCAGCCAATTCCACACTACTATCACTACACAACAACACAGAGCCAGGAATCGCATTCAATTCCATCCCTTTCTTTAGTGATGCTTCGAACTGCTCCGAGGCGTGTAGCGCCAAACCAGCCCCCATGCTCGCCTCCATCATCTCCCTTGTCAATGCTTCCATCCATTTCTGCAGTTTCTTGGTTGGACTCAATTCTTTATCCGTGTGACCACCCGAACAAAGCATCCCCTCATCTTTCACCGATGGCTGGTCGTTCTCTTGGCCCGATTTATCTGGTGAATTACATCCTATCAAAGAACTGGCCATATTGCCATACAACATTTGAGGCTCAGCTGCCTCCCTCCCTCTACAAATCTCCACTGGGTCAACATTCCCAGTAGCTTTACAAGCACCCTTCCTGGTCGCAGCCATCTTAACATCTTGATTGTGTGATATTACATATCCATCTGCCTACATCCATTTTCCGTGTCTGCTCCCAACATTCCCCAAGCCACCCCTACTGTTATTACATCATTTTTCCTAGTCACAGCTAGGCTAGAATTACAACTAAGGTTGCTAGACAAATCTAGCTTAATAGCAGCCTCAGTCTCATCTCCTTTACAGATCTCTTCAACATCTTCCACGGATAACAAGACATCTGATTCAGCGTTCAATTCCATTGCGCATCAATGACTTTCTCCCTCCCTCTCAGTTACATTAGGAACCACCACAGCATCCCCTACTACCAATCCCCCATACAACATTTGAGGCTCAGCTGCCTCCCTCCCTCTACAAATCTCCACTGGGTCAACATTCCCAGTAGCTTTACAAGCACCCTTCCTGGTCGCAGCCATCTTAACATCTTGATTGTGTGATATTACATATCCATCTGCCTACATCCATTTTCCGTGTCTGCTCCCAACATTCCCCAAGCCACCCCTACTGTTATTACATCATTTTTCCTAGTCACAGCTAGGCTAGAATTACAACTAAGGTTGCTAGACAAATCTAGCTTAATAGCAGCCTCAGTCTCATCTCCTTTACAGATCTCTTCAACATCTTCCACGGATAACAAGACATCTGATTCAGCGTTCAATTCCATTGCGCATCAATGACTTTCTCCCTCCCTCTCAGTTACATTAGGAACCACCACAGCATCCCCTACTACCAATCCCCCCTCTCAGTTAGGAACCACCACATCATCCCCTACTACCAATCCCCCCATTTACAGAGATAGAAAAAGAAACCAGAGATGGTATATGAGTATATGAGCTTGAGGGTTCCTTACCTCCCCCAGGTTTGTTAGTCATCGGGGCTTCCATGTTGATAGTCAAATCACCCCCACTACCGCCACCCTCTTCCAAGTCAGTATGCAACCAACCCAAATTCGAAACTGCTCCCACAACCTTGTCGATGACGTGTGCTCCTCCTTTGCCAGCAATTGCACCAGAACATTGTTTAGCAAGATGGCCAAAACACTTACAGTCGATACATCGTGGTGGCTCTCCTTCGTATCTGACCTCAACATCGAATACATCCCCTTCTTTAATCTGAACCGTGATAAACTTTGGAAGAGGCTCCGCGGCAGAGATTTCCACAAGACACCGGGCGTAAGTCAATCTCTTCATCGATGTCGTAGCTCTATCCAAACAGATCGAAATCCCAATGACGCTGGCAATAATATTGAGTATTTTCAGCGACCAGAGATTGAGCGGGAGGTTCGGAAACTGGACCTAAATGGGCACGGAGGAGAGCATATCCCGATCGAACCCCACATTGGGAGCCCACCGCTGCAGCACCACCAACCTTCCGTCGAAAAGCCATGGACCCCCGCATAGCACAGCGTCACAGTCAGCTTTATTCTTGAAGCGGAAGAAGAAGAAACCATTTTCCCTTAAGTAGATCGTCATCCCTTGCTTCTTCCACATCCTCATTGCACATGCTTTGATTTGGCCGTAGAACGGCACATCGCCAAGCACATATGCAACTAACGTGTTCTCCCAACTACCAACCGCTTCGGCAAGCACCTCTTGTGATAGCAACGCTACAGTCAGACCCTTGTCATTGATGGCAGGAGAGACAAACTCCATCTCCAAAGAATCCGCAAATTTCCTCCTATTGGTACACACCTCTAACCAAGAGGATTTGGTTGCAAGGGGGTTGATCTTGATCATACTCGGAGGTCTCAGAGACCTTCTATCATATACCTTCTTGACCGTCGAAGAGACCGCTCCATCTCTTGAGCTGGCAGCTGCATCAGGATGCATTTTAGATCGGACTCTTTGGCTAGAGCACCATGATGGGTCCTATGATCACCCCTCACTCACTGTCTTCCCTTTACAATAAAGCTAACTTTTGGCTCTCCTATACACAGTTTGCCAACCTTCAGCATTTTCAGACGCAATCTCAGCCGCAGGACCACTCATCTGATGTTCTTTGCTCCCTCCCAGCAATGCTGCATCAATCCCAGTCTTTGGCCTAGCCTTTATACCATCTTCTCTCCTCAACACATCAGTTCTAAAATTCGAACATGATGCATTTGATGCATACTTTGGTTCATCTGAGCTTCTCCTTGATCCTTCAGCAGAGGCTTCCATTAGTCAACGCTCAACCTTAGACATAACAACGATTCAATATCCAGATCAAAAAGAATATCCAAGAGAAATCAATAGGGCACATTGACTCACCGCCGGATCAAGATCTCAGATCGAGATCTTTATCCGCCCAATCAGTCCAAGTTGAGAATCAATGAGAGCAGCAAAGCAGGTGATGCACCTTCACCACCGGCAATGATACAGTTGCCGTCAGGTCAGCCGCCACAGCTCCGATCAAGAACAATCGACAATCACAAATGCGCAAGTACAACAAGAGTACAACTCAGGATATAGATCGAAATCTGAATCCAAGAAAATCAAGAAGACGACGACTCACCTCCGAATCAAGATCTCCGATCGAGATCTTGATTCGTCCAAAACAATCCAAGCAAGGATCAAATTGAGTAGGGAAGCTAAGGTACAGCTTCCACCACCGGCGAAGATCCGACGCCGTTTAAATCTCCCTCGATCAAGAACGATCGAACAGCAAATCGCCTCCAATCAACATGTGAACCGATGAATCAGCTACAGATGATCACCAGTGCTCTCCTATGAGATCGGATCTCAACAACGAGTCGTCGGAGCCTGCCGCACGACGGCCGGCGAAGAATCGCACTCTTACCAAATCGGGAGCTTCTCACTCTAAAAGGAAGAGAGAGAAACGAATTATATGTTAATATAAATATATATATATAAGGAATATGGAAATCGGCTACAAAAGAGGAAATTTTCCTCCTTATTAGCATGATTCCCATACCTTCCCCTATTTTTAAAAAAATTTAGGATATGTTATACACCTCATAAATGATCACCATACCGAAAAATTAAGTGAATACAATGCTATTTGACCATCAATCTTGGTTATTGAATCACCCCTATGTAAGTTTTGATGATATGCATTACTAATATGTTTTATGATAATTGTGAGTGTAGGAAACAAAGTCAACATGGTCAACAAACTCACTCAAGCTTGCAACGAATGATGACATAGAGTCAAAGAATGAGGTGAAAAGTCAATGTATATGGAAGCTCAAATCAGTAGCATATCCAAAGACTGATTGATGTGCACTAGCTTTTCAAGACATGACATGAATTAATGAAGATACCAAGACTCTAAGATTTGTGTGAGTGATATCTTAATTTTGTAAACTTGTCTTAGAATTGTAATGCCAATAGTTCGAAGCTTGCACATATCAATTTGAAAAACATTTTGAACTCAAAATTATTTTGAACATATTTTGAAAACATTTAGATAGAGTATCAAACTCTCTTTTGATACAATTTCATGTATCAGAAGAGTAATCGACTCTCCATACTATAGGAGGCGACTACTGGAGCTTAGCTGATTCAGAGTAGTTTCGGATACTGCCAGGGTAGTCCACTCCTATTGACAGGGTAGTCGATTCCTGAGGCAGTAATCGATTCCCTGGAGAATATGAGTCGACTCTCGCTCCCCAACAGTCATATTTTAACTATTTTCTTGATTAACGCAATTGTGTCGATTAGAGCCGTTGGAAGACGATTTAAAGGATCTATATTGTGCAGAATTTCTCTCTATATACAGAGAACCTTTGTAAGGTTTTATATAACAATTTTAGAAGAATTATTGATTATTTTCAAAGCAATTTTCAAGTTTTTACAAAGCTTTTTCTAATTCTCTTGCTTTCTATTATTTTCAAGGCATTTGTTTTAATTTTCTTAATAAAGCTTTTAAGCATTTTGGGCATACTTTGTGATTTCAATCTATAGAGCTCAATATCTATTATTTTGAGATTAGATCAAATTGTTTTTTATTTTTAAGTGTTTTAATCTTCTATTCTTTCTTGAAATCAAAAAGATTTTCCATAGGCATATCTTGTTGAATCTCCTTGCACACCAAATACACTAGAGGGTGTGAATAGTGTATATCACAACGAATATTGTAAAGTTAAAAGTTGCTAAAAATTGCAATAATATGTGCAGAAATAAATAGTCACAATCCAACAAAAGAGCCACCGCAAACACAAAGATTTATCATGGTTCGAATCATGATGATCCTACATCCAGTCCCCTACTACTCCCCGTATATATTTGCAATCCACTATAACCACTTGCTCCCCACAATCAAATAACATACAAAACTACCAACACTCTTCGTGACGCAAAATGTACAATCTCTTCAACAAGAGATTCAACCAATAAAAAGTAAAGAAAGAAACAATTTCACATATAGCCTTGATGATGTGTGAAGAGTCATAAAGTAGGTGAGAAGATCTTCAAGATTTCTTGGTTGAAAGATTGAGAGGAACACTCTTTAATATTGACTTTCAATGAGGCAAATTTTGAGCATTATGTCCCCAATGAAAATATGAAAAACACCCTCTTTTAGAGTGAGAAAAACCAAATTTTAGAGAGTGAGAAAATATTGGTGAGAATGACAGAGGGTTCGGGATCTATTTATAGTCCCGAGGGGTGCCCAAATAACTGCTAAGAAACTGCTCGAAACAGTCAGAAAATGACGAGTTTCAAAACTACTTGCAGTGGCATTAGTCGACTAGGAAAGGTTATTGGTCGACTAGGCCAAGAAAATACACTATAATTTGGCAGTTGTAACTGATGTTAGTCGACTAGAATAATTTTGTTAGTCGACTACAACTATAAAACGGTCAGAAATATATCCGTTTGAAGCAGTTGTAACTAATTCTGGTCGACTAGGAGAAATGTATTGGTCCACTAGAACTGTAACTAAAAAACAATCATAAATATAGCCGTTGGAGAAACCGACTCTTAGTCGACTAGGATAAGGAATTAGGATAAAGTATTAGTCGATTAGGTCCAAAAATATGAAAGTTACGCAAAAGTGATCCAATGATATATACAGTCCAAAAATAATTTTGACTAAAAATTTGTGATTTTGTGTAAAAGGGTTAGTCGACTAAGAAGATCTGTTAGTCGACTAATAAGGTTTATAACTTAGAATCTTTGTGTAAAGAATAGGTTGTTATATTGTTCTCTGCTTAAATTTGTTGACATCATGGTGATATATACAGGTAAATGCTTAGTTAATTATTGTGCATAGGTTAATGCATCATATGATACACAATACAACAGATACTCAGAAAAATACATACGGAAGATGACATTCAATATGTACAGTGAATCAGTGATTGTGCATCCAAAAGTCTAGATTCTGTAGACACATCTACGATAGTAAAATAACATACAATGATTACTGCCTATCATACCATTGTAAAACTCAGTGCTAAGAATAGTTATTGGCTCTTCATCAATAGAGTATTTTAGATGTAGAAATATATCTAAACTTTGAAAAAGATCAATACTTCTCTACAACTAAATTCTTTGACAGCTTTTTACTAAAGTATACATTGATATTAAAACAAAAATAGTAAAATATAAATTAAACATATGGTATGCAAAAAAAGTGTATAATAATAGGATATGTCTAGAAAAAGTATTCGATAAGAATCATATATATATATATATATATATATAATATTTGACAACCTTTTTTGAATTCTAAGGCTGACTAGGACAAGATAGAGTGGCTGAGATTTGATCTTGGTAAATCAATGGTTGAGATTGGATTTTGTGAAAATTTTAGTGGGAAAACTCAAATTTTTGGGGGGAAAGTGTCGTGTAAACCAAAACTTTGAAATTAAAAGTGTATTGGGAAAGATTGTAGAGATTAAATTTTTGGGGGAAAAGTGTCTTGAAAACCAAAACTTTGAAATTAAAAGTGACTTGGAAAAGATTGTGGAGAAACATGATCCATTTAATTAAACAAAGTAAAAAAATTAGCGTAAAAAAATTCAGCGGAACATACTAGCGTAAAAAATTAAGTTAATACCGTCACCGAAAAATACCCTGGGGTTTGTTATTTCGCGTCGAACGCAACCGCTAATTTTTTTACGCTAATTTTTTTTCCCGCGTCGAAGGCAACCGCTAAAATTTTTAGCTAATTTGTTGTTCCGCGCCAAAGGCGCCCGCGCCGAATTTGTTGTTCTGCACCGAATGCACTCACGCGTTGTTCCGCACCGAATTTGTTGTCCTGCTAAATTTTTTACGCTAATTTGTTGTTCCACGCCGAAGGCGCCTGCGCCGAATTTGTTATTCCGTATCAAATGCGCCCACATCGAATTTGTTGTTCCGCACCGAAGGCGTCCATGCGGTGTTCCGCACCGAAGGCGCCCGCGCTGAATTTGTTGTTTCGCGCTGAAGGCGCACGCGCCGTATTTGTTGTTCCGCACCGATGGCGCACACGCCAAAGGTGCCCGTGCAGTTAAATATGTTTCCGCTATTTTGTTGTTCTTTTAAATTTTGGCTGTGGAAATAACTTTTTAGGAAACAAAAATTTCACGGGAGAAAATCTTAAGTGAACCGTGCCCGCGGGCACGGGTTATGACTAGTAAATATATATATGGTGATTTTCAGGTGCGAAAAGGCCCTTTTCGCAAATTTTTCTTTTTTTGAAATTTTTTTCAAAATTCTTTTTGATGTTTAATCCATACAATTATATACCACAGGGCAAATAATGGGCGAACCCTATGTGGGATTTGAGCACCGAGCAACCCGTTACAAATTTAACAGTTTCAGAATGTGCGAATTTGTTGTAATGTCTTGATCGAAGGCCAAATGACATTATTTTTCGACCATTATTTTTTGAGGTAACACGATGGGAATCATATGCCAAAAAATTTATGGAAAAAATTCAAAAAAATTTGAAAAAAAGTCAAAAAAAGATAAAATTCTTTTCGCATCGTGTGAAATGTTCTCACATGAAGATTTACATATATATAAGGGAATAATTGGTATCATATGGCATATGAGGCATATACTAAGACACAAAAATGGAGAAGTACAAGCCCACATGGGCTTGTACTTGTACCCGCCCCCACTTTTGCGTCTTGGCATATGAGGCTTTACCGCATATATGATACCCATTATTATATATATATATAGTCATGACCCGTGCCCGCAGACATGGTGCATTTAAGATTTTTCCCCGCGAAATCTTTGTTTCCCAAAAAATTATTTCCACAGCCAAAATTTAAAAGAACAAATTAGCGTAAAAATATTTAGAAGCACGGACGCCTTCGGCGTGGGCTTCTTTGGCGCAGAACAATAAATTCGGCGCGAGCACCTTCGAAACTACAAATAGGCAGCATTTTCATTGATGGTGGGCCCCACGACCATTAAATTGCCCTGACCATTCGAGCTGATAATGTGTAAGCTTGACAAATGCATGCCAATGCATTAAACGCAAGTACACTTACTCTGATGCATTAAGTGCGTATGTGTGAGGGTGACTAACGCATGCAAATGCATTTAACGCAAATGCATTTAACGCAAATGCATTTGCACAAAACGTAAGTGCACTTGCTTTTCCACAAAATGCAATAAATCCACGTAAATCCAGTATAAATGGTGTCCCCTACTGTAAATGCTGAGATTTGCTACGCCCAAGGTAAGAGAGAGTCAGCTGCGTTTTTTCATACATATTTCAAAATATTGAGTTTTTCAACCAAATGGATTCCTCCTCAAAACTTTTTCAAAACTCATCTCAACTTTCCATTCCCCAAGATCAAATCTCAGCCACTCTTTATCTTGTCCTAGTCAGCCCTAGGATTCAAAAACAGTTGTCCTAGTCAGCCCTAGGGTGTCGCATAGGCCATCTCACATAAGGGGTCAAGTACACCAAGTACAAGCCCATGTGGGCTTGTACTTTCCCCTTTATGTGAGAGGGCATATGAGACACTCTCATATGGCGTATATTACCCATTATTCTCATATATATATGATTTAATGTAGAAAAGGTGGCACCTGATCATTAGATCAAGTGCCAAGACACAAAAAGGTGGGAAGTACAAGCCCCACATGGGCTTGTACTTGTTGTACTTCCCACTTTTTTGTGTCTTGGCACCTGATCTATTAGATCAGACGCCACCTGATATACATGAATCTCATATATATATAGGTAAAGGGATCCTAATGTGCCTCCTTAGATTCAATCTAAGGAGGCGCCCCCATTTCCCATCATCTCCCATATTTTTTTGAAATTTTTTCATGGGTTTGTTCACCTCATGGATGATCAACATACCAAATTTCAAGGGATTACAATACTTTTTGAGCCCCCATCTACCCCTTGCAACTTCGTGGGGTTTTCAGCACGTTTTCAGACCGTTAAAGTTGTAAGGGGTAGATGGTGGCTCAAAAAATATTGGAATCCCTTGAAATTTGGTATGTTGATCATCCATGATGTGAACAACCCCATGAAAAACCATTTCAAAAAAAATTGTAGTAGATGGGAGAAATGGGGGCGCCTCCTTAGATTTTCATCTAAGGAGGCACCTTAGATCCCCTTTTTCCTCTATATATATAGGAAAAAGGGTATCTAAGGTGCCTCCTTAGATGAAAATCTAAGGTGCATCCTTAGATGAAAATCTAAGGAGGCGCCCTATATATATATATATATATAGGGCAATCTTCCATTGCGAAAAAGTGGTGCGAAATGCCGTGCGAAAAGATTTTTTTTATTTTTTTGAAATTTTTTTTTCAAAAATTCTTTTTTTGATGTTTAATCCATACAATTATATACCCCAGGGAAAATAATGGGTGAACCCGTTGGGCATTAGAGCACCCATCCACCCGTTACAAATTTAACGGTCTCAAAACGTGCGAATTTGATGAAATGCCTTGATCGAAGGCCAAATGACATTATTTCTCAACCATTATTTTTTGAGGGGGGTATAACAACATATAATGAGGGTGGAAAAAAGAATTTTTGAAAAAAAAAATTTCAAAAAAAAGATAAAAACATTTTCGCACGGTGCGAAATGTTCTCATTTGAAGATTTACCTATAGGTAAATCTTCAAATGAGAACATTTCGCACCGTGCGAAAATGTTTTTATCTTTTTTTTGAAATTTTTTTTTTCAAAAATTCTTTTTTCCACCCTCATTATATGTTGTTATACCCCCCTCAAAAAATAATGGTTGAGAAATAATGTCATTTGGCCTTCGATCAAGGCATTTCATCAAATTCGCACGTTTTGAGACCGTTAAATTTGTAACGGGTGGATGTGTGCTCTAATGCCCAACGGGTTCACCCATTATTTTCCCTGGGGTATATAATTGTATGGATTAAACATCAAAAAAAGAATTTTTGAAAAAAAAAATTTCAAAAAAATAAAAAAAAGTTTTCGCACGGGCTTTCGCACGGGATTTTTCGCAACCGAAGATCACTCTATATATATATATATATATATATATATATATATATATATATAGGAAAAAGGGGATCTAAGGTGCCTCCTTAGATGAAAATCTAAGGAGGTGCCCCCATTTCCCCCATCTACTACAATTTTTTTTAAAATGGTTTTTCATGGGGTTGTTGTTCACATCATTGATGATCAACATACCAAATTTTAAGGGATTCCAATACTTTTTGAGCCACCATATACCCCTTACAACTTCAACGGTCTGAAAACGTGCTTAAAAACCCACGAAGTTGCAAGGGGGGTAGATGGGGGCTCAAAAAGTATTGTAATCCCTTGAAATTTGGTATGTTGATCATCCATGAGGTGAACAACAAACCCATGAAAAAAATTTCAAAAAAATTGTGAGATGGGGGGAAATGGGGGCGCCTCCTTAGATTGAATCTAAGGAGGCACCTTAGGATCCCTTTACCCTATATATATATAGGAAAATTTTCAAATGAGAACATTTCGCACGGTACGAAAATATTTTTATCTTTTTTTTGAAATTTTTTTTCAAAAATTATTTTTTCCACCCGCATTATATGTTGTTATACCCCCTCAAAAAATAATGGTCGAGAAATAATGTCATTTGATCTTCGATCAAGGCATTTCATCAAATTCGCACGTTTTGAGACCGTTAAATTTGTAACGGGTGGATGGGTGCTCTAATCCCCAACGGGTTCACCCATTATTTTCCCTGAGGTATATAATTGTATGGATTAAACATCAAAAAAAAATTTTGAAAAAAAATTTTCAAAAAAATAAAAAAAAACTTTTCGCACAGGGTTTTTCGCACCCGAAGATTGCCATATATATATATATATATATATATATATATATATATATATATATATATATAACACATTTGAGAAGCATTTTGACTAGTGCTCGAGGAGCGCATCCAAGTAATGTCCATGTCTTGCACGAGTTTCAGCATGTCCACCATGGATAAGTCCTCATCACAGAAAGTTATGTGCTACATGCACGAGAATAATCAGCAAAGAGATGACTGAACAATGACAGTATGGGATAGGTCCTACAAGCTCTACACGTGTAAATGCTGAGACAGGTTGGCAGTCCATATTGATATATTAATAGAAGTCTAGAAGAAGCATTTTAAGTCCTTAAGACACCTACTACTTAAGTCCACTATGAATTTGTTAATCCTGCTTATGAAATCTATAAATTTGTGATTATCTTATATGTGACCTGATATGCTTATGGTTTTGGGTAAAGAAACATAGTCAATTGTCATCAAATCAACCATTTATTAGTTTTATTGGTGCAAAATGAAAATGAACAAGGCATGCACTGACCCCATCTAAGCCTTTTGCTCATTTATAGAAGGTTGGTATGATGCATGCGATGTTGCAACAGGGAAAAGAACAATAAGACATGATTTATTATTTCAGGACCAGAGTCCAAGCATAACAAAAGTTGACGTCGCCCAAAGATGAGAAGGTCACTCAAAACAAGAGAACTGTAACATTTGTACACAAACATGAACCCACGATATCCCAATCTTAGAACTTTATTGTTCAAAAGAAAAGATGAAAGAAAGAGCCAACATATACTGGATAGGTTCGAAAATTATGCTTAGCTTTATTTTCATAGTATAAGTAATCTTTCCGCTGAGATAACCATGCAACGGTGCAAATGTAAGTAACAAAAGATAGAGATTAAGTTGTATGCGAGCTTTATGGTAATGTCATCTTTCCTTCACCGAAATAGCAATCAAAGAAAAGCTAACCAAGTTACACTGCAAATTCAGCTACAGCCTAGATACTTTTATCAATTTATGTGGAAGGTATCTTCAATAGAAATTCAATATAGAAATGGTTCTAACCAAGTCTATGATGTACAAACCCACATTCCAGAAACACCAGATATTCCTTCGAGGAATCTCGACTTAAGTGCAATACTTCTCAACTGAAGAACAGAATCCATAAAATATAAATAGACACAACTTAAATTCAATCACAATTACCACATGTCGAAGACCTTGATATTTAAAGGAGTCTCTCAGAAAATTTTGGATATATTAAATACAGAACAGTTATGTGTATTTTACTACTTTCTGGCACGTGTTGCTTGTGAGTAATCATGGATGCACATGCTAGTTTTTTAAAAAATCTCAACACCTATTATGTCTTTACATAGAGAATTCTTGACTCTATTTTGAGTTTAGTAGCATTGGGTCCCACCTCATTTGTTTGTGTGTTTGTGTTTGTGTTTTTGTTTGTGTGTGTTTGTGTGTAAACATCAATCAACCATATCTAAGTCCAACCTCAAATGGTTAATATATATAGTACAAGTAGATATAGTTCACTGTGTCACAAGTAGAAAGGACAGTGAAACCATGGTTTTACACATTTCCTAAATTTTGTTCCAATCATGTAGGAGCATTGAGTTGTTAGTTACCTCGGTTACTTTGAGAAGAGCCTTTCCAGATCCAGACAAGGTGTTCTTTTCAGTGTGAGAACTGTCTGCTGTAGGGTGAACATATTTAAGAACCAGTTCGCGGAACCTCTCGCAACAGTGGACAGGATGGCGAAACCACCCGCGATAAAATCCACCACCAGGCATACTGTAAATTGCATCACTCACAAGGGTCCAATTGGTGCCATACTCGTGTACTATTGCACACAACATGGCATCCTCCTGAGGTGACCAAGTATCTGGAGGGGGGAAACAATCTTTCGACCATACATGTGTTCTCTTTTTGAATCTTTCTGGCTTGACCACCATAATGCGTTTTATTGGCATAACTGTGATGGATATCTTGCCTACCATCTTGCTTCGGTTTGCTGACCTAGCATCAAGATCAATAACTCCCTCTCCAGAATTTGAGTCCTTGGCTTCTACCAACTGCTTGACTGAAGAGTTTGAATTTTCCAAAAGCTTGCAGTCAGAACCTTTCTTGATTTTCTTTGAACCCTTCCTTGAGCTCTTTTCTTCTTCGGGTTCAGCTGCTGCCTTCTTCCTCTTTTTCTTAATTGGTGAACGAGGGGAATCCATACATATATCCTCAGGGGAAAAACCATTCTCATCGGGTACAATTGATAGCTCCTCAGGAGAAGCATCCAATTCAGATGCTAGAGAACCTTTCTTCAAAGACTTGAATTTTGTTTTCTTCAGCTTCTTTTTTGACTTGGATTTACGCTCAATAGTTTCCTCATTCCTGGGTGCAAAAACACATTTAGTAGGGAAACCTAAATAACCTGAATGAACAGAACATATCTCTGTAAAATGTGATGTCATGAGAGATATTAAAGAACATATCTATATCTACAGCTGAGACCAAGAAATCCTCAAACAAAGTAGAGAATGGTAACTAATAAAAAATCAACCTTGAAAATAAATGTTTTCAATAAGTTAAGTTAAATTCTAAAACTGAAATAATTCAATAACTAAAAATTTGAAAACTGACTAAATCTTAACCATTAGAAGTGTCTTCATTTATTGCCATTACAAAGAAATACTTCCCAAAATAGAATAAACAATTATCAGCACATTCTGAAATCGACTTTCTTACCTAATGGCATCATTGCTCTTATCCGTGTCCTGAGCTTCAGATTCTTGTTGTTCCAGTAACTGCAAATGAACGGAACATAATTAGAGCTACAACTAGATAGAAACCAAGAGCATCAGTACAATTCGCTGACTAACCTGCTGCTGAGCTAAAGCTTCAACATGCTGCTGGTATGCTTTAGTCGCAAACTCAGCATCCCATCCTGCTTTTACAGGATCATGTATAAGTTTGAGATAGAGGGTACGATCACAGTAATCACTCATGCAACCAAGGAAACTAACATTAAACCAACACGAATTTCAAACCAAGAAGTGACACTCATAGTAACTGATGAGGTCATATAATATGCACAGCTCAGCTCGAAAACAGATGGCAAATAAAAGCAAAAAATTAAACTAACGTAATATATGAGGGTTTCCTGCACCAGAAAGCACGTATTAGCAGAGATTCTTTCTTGTTGGGTAAATTTTTTAAAAACCACATGAACTTTGTGTCATTTTCAAAAAAGACCCCTGAGAACTTTTTCGCTTTGAAAACCCAAATATACCCCCCCAAAAAAAAGGATTTTTAGCATATTTGTCCCTTAAATCTTGCGTATTTTGATATCCGTCCCTCAAATCTTCATATTTGCCCATAAGTCCCTTAAATTTTGAACGTTTAACTTAATAGTACCTCAATCTGAATTTCTGTTAAAAAGTTATATTAGTTAACGATTAATTACGTTTAATTAATCATTAAACCCCTAATAAAATCTTAATTAACCCCACCCAGTAAACAGTGGTAGGGGGCGGCGCCCCCTCCCCCCCTCCTCGTCAGACAGACGAGTAGGAGGGGGCGGCGCCCCCTCCCCCTCCTCATCCGAGAGCAGCAGGGGAGGGGGCACCGCCCCCTCCCCCTCCTCGTCCGGCGGCAGCGCCGCCACCGTCTCCACCCTAGCGCGGCGCCCAGAACGCCCCCCCCCACGTCGTTAAGCCCTAAACTAACGGAATATTCCCATTTTCGTTAAGATTTTAACAGATAGTTAGTGAGAGAGACTATTAAGGTTAAATACTAACTTTTGAGGGACTTGAGGGCAAATATGAAGATTTAAGGGACGGATATCAAAATACGCAAGATTTAAGGGACAAATATGCTAAAAACAAAAAAAACCTGAATTTTGGCCTACTTTTTGAAGAAAGCTCCGCCATCAGTTTTCTGACGAAAATATCGCATTTTGGTCATGTGATCTATTTTTGACCAAAACACCCTAATCTTCATCAAAATTGGGAAAAAAAACTTTGGTCTTGATATTCACACATAAATTCACTAATAATAACCAGTAAATTTTTCAAAAAACTTGGGTCATCAAAATAAATTCACCAAAAATAACCAAAAAATTCATGGGGTTTTAAGAACATGTTTCTATTTTTTTAAAAATCTTTTATTTGTGGGTGCTTCCATGAAGATAATGAAGGGATTCATTAATGATGAAGAGGACAAGAAGATGGAGGTGAGTGTTTCCACAGGGGGCGGGGGGGGGGGGGGGGGGGCAAAAATCGTGTGCATGTCAAAAACAGGGTCCTATTTTTTGTTTTAATTTTTCTTCTATTTTTTTGTTTTAATTTTTCTTCTATTTTTTGTTTTAATTTTTCTTCTATTTTTTGGGGGCTACCATGAATTTATTTAATGGGGTTCATTGAAAAGGAAGAGAAGGACATGGGGGCAATGGTGTTTTGATTTTTTTTACATAAAAAATCTCACATTGTTACCATTGACATGTGTTTTCTTGCAAAGATCAAAGTTCGTTAGTGTGTTGCTTGAAGTAAAAAAGTTCTTGGGGGTTTTTTCAAAATGACCGAAAGATAGGTGGGTTTTTAAAATTTATATTACTTATTTAGTGGAATAGTTGTGAATTTAATCATGTAATATGATGCAAATGCAGAAATGTAATTTGATCGTCACAACCCACATTTTGCGAGCTAACACATCATAAAATATGAATACATTACATCACAAGTAACTAGCACCATAGTACTTACTTTCATATAAGAGAGGTTCCTGATCTTCATCAATTTCCGCTTCCAGATCTTCCTTGAACTTTTCGATACGATCAAGCTCCCATTCCTCTTCGTTCACATCAACTTCATAATCCGATGCAGATTTGTCAATTATAGGATCCCAAAGGTCCAGAAAACGCATTGCATATCTATCAATCGGTCGAAGCTGGAATTCGAATGATGAACTTGCTTGTCCAGCTGCCGCCGCCGCCGCCGCCATCTGCTTTACATCAGCCAGCATGTCAATATCTTCATCCCCTCCAACAACATTAAGAGTACTTACTTCATTGATATCCTCACATAAGACAACATCGTTATCCTTATTCATAAAGAATTTCCTGCAGCTCTCTTCTTCAGTGATTTTCTCATCGGTCTTCAGATCATCATCATTGATCAACTCATCTTCATCCATTTTCCCAATGGCCTCTTCAGTAAATTCTTGATTGTCCACAGCCTCTTCTTGCTCTACCCTTTTCAGAGCCATATAATCTGCTTCATCTTCTGCTTGCTTAATAGCCGCTTCCACGTCAGCATTTGATAGTGTTGCCAATTCAGCTTTCGAACCTTCAGCAGCTGCAGAGCTACCTTCATGCAACTTGTCCACGGAAAGAGCTCCATGACCAGAGAAAAGTTCGAGTGGATCAAGCTTTTTAAAGAACTCTGTGTTATAGCTGCCACTTTGTATCACTAAATCATCAAGCATACGCTTTTGGTTTGCTTTCTTCAATATGTTTTCTTCAATTGTACTTTCACTTATAAGCCGATATATGTGCACTTCCCGAGTCTGTCCTATTCTGTGGCATCTATCTTGAGCTTGCTGGTCCATTGCGGGATTCCAGTCGCTGTCATAAAAAATGACAGTATCTGCCCCAACTAGATTAATCCCAACACCACCACTACGAGTTGATAAGATAAAAAGAAAATACTTTGGATTTGTATTAAAACGCTGCATCAGTGTTTGTCTCTCCTCAGGCTGAGTTGACCCATCTAAGCGCATATATGTGTAACCATACAAATTAATGAATGTCTCCAAGATATCAAGCATCTTAGTCATTTGAGTAAATATTAAAGCCCGGTGACCTTCTGATTTTAAACGCCGAAGTAAGATTGCGAGTTCCTGTAGCTTTCCACAATCAAATTGTATCAAACGTCGATCAGGAAAATAAACTTGCCGTCGAACAATAGCAGGTCTAATTGGTGTCAGAAGGGGAGAAAAGACCTCTGTGCACTTATCTAGATATGCTGGTTGCCAAATAACAGGAGAATCTCGTTTACTGCACCAACAAGCAGGTGGAGGGGCACGTGATGCAGGAATTGCGAACATAAAGCCTTCAACCAAGTCAAGCATCTCTTGCAATCGCTCCACTGGTGAGAGTACCAGATCTGCTAGAATCGATGAGAAGTCCATGTAACATGAAGGATTATTCTTCTTCTCATGAATATTAGAGACAGGATGTTTAATGGTGACAAGCTCCCTGAGGTTAGTTCCATAAACGGCTTTCTTTTGGCACCTTAAGGAATTCCACCATCTAACAGAGGCAGCCCTTTCTTTCAACCGTCTAACTCTTTCCTCACAAAGGGACCTCTGTATCTCCTGAAATATATTAGATCCATGAATTCTCCTGCGGTCAAAATTACTGTAGGAAAATGGCTCACTATCTGAGTCCATAAGCATTTTCACCTCAATTAAGTCAAAGGGGCAAGCATTTGCTGCAATTTCATCAATTTCCCATGATGCCATGGTGAAATCCAACTTGGTAAACAATAAATTCAAGCCTTCCAGATCAACATGGGAAAATGGACCAGAAGATAGGATGGTACAGACAGAAGAGCTCAACTGCATGTCGATACCAGGCATGTCAAATGAACTTACTATAGGACGGCCCTCGAAAAGATCTGGATGGTTACAAACCTTACGAAGCTGCATTATGACACTGATCATGCCGAAGAAGTTCGCACTTGCCAATGTTGCCTGAGTTTCTGAGCTCGCAATGAAATCTTCATACAAATTTCGCTGCCTTCGCGAAAGTCTACAGTATATGACATGCTCATACTTCTTTGGGAGTTGCTTTTCCACATCTCTTTTTAGGCGACGAAGAATGAAAGGACGTAGCACATTGTGCAAGCGATCTACAACTTCTTTGTTAACCGTTTCCTGGCCCTCAACCATTCCTGATATTGGATTGCAGAACCAATCTTTGAATTCCTGATGAGACTGAAAAATATGAGGCATTAAGAAATGCATCAATGACCATAATTCCATCAGGTCATTCTGTAGAGGAGTGCCAGTTAATAAAATTCGACGTTTGGAATTAAAATTTAATAGAGTTTGCCACCTTTGGGATTTCCAGTTCTTTATCAGGTGTGCTTCATCCAGAATAAGATATTTCCACTTCTTTCTCTTAAAAACCTTTGAATCCTGAATTACAAGTCTATATGTTGTGATGCATATGTGAAAGGAGTTGGGTTTCATCCATCCCTGACGTTTATTCTTCCGTTCCTTTGCACTTCCGAAGTATGTCAGTATTTTGAAAGCAGGGCACCATTTAAGAAATTCAGTTTCCCAGTTAAGCATGACACTAGTTGGTACCACTATCAGATGAGGTCCCCATATACCTTTTTCACATGCAAGGTGAGCTAAGAGAGAAATTGTCATGATTGTCTTCCCCAAGCCCATTTCATCCGCTAAAATTCCATTTAGCCGCTTTTCATACATCGTGACCAACCAATCCAAACCAATATGCTGGTACTCACGAAGAGAGTGTTTTAGGAGGAAAGGGAACTTTGTGCGGACCTTGGTAGTTGAGAAAGTGTTCCCAGTTGGTTGAGCTGATCTCGCAGCAGCTGCAGCGTCAGCAATTATGTTATCGTTCTCCTTTTCATCTGAAATTGTATCAGGTTTCTCTGTTCCTTCCTTATCAAAATCTAGATCCTTGAGATCTGCAGATATATCCTGTTTGGATGTGTTATAATCTGTGGAGAGATTTGGATCTTTGAATTCGACATCCTCATCTGCTGCACAATGCATCTCATCATCGGAACCTGACGAAGTCGATTCTGATTCCATAGTGCCTTCATTAGTGTATGCTTCCTATGGAGATGATATTAATGTAAATACAGGATAAAAATTAAAATAGGGAAAATAGAGAGAATAACATTAAATTTAATAACCCTACCTTTCTATACCTTGCAAGCAGCTCTTCAATAGGCAACTCACTCTCTTGTTGCAGTAAATTGATCTGTCAAAAAAAGGCCAATTCCGGGATTCAGACTAAAGAGAAAATTAGGTGAAATGTGGGAAAGGAGAGGGGAGTGGAAGGTTGACATCGTAATCTTAAACAATTGGTATCGAAAAAAATCTGGATATGTGATATTAAAATCAAAAAAATCCAAATATCTATTATATAAAACACTACTGTTTTTGAATCCTAGGGCTGACTTGGACAGGTCCCAGTCATCAACAACGATTAGGATGCATCCACATCCTTTGCATCCAAGGGTCAAGATTTAATTCAAAAAAAATGGGCGCTTTGAAACCATAAATGTGAGCTTTGAAATTTGTTTCCAACTTTGAAATTTGGAGTCTCATTTAGTATGAACCATTTTGTTCTTTTTCCTTTGGTTTTCAAACCCCCCACAATCACTACATTTGCGCAGAACACCGTCACTTTTCCCTTTTTGCTAAAAAACCCTCACATTGCACTTTTTACCCGCACACCCTACCCACACACACCCACACTTATGCACTCCCCCGCCCCTCCATTTTCGTATGTTTCTCTTTTGGCACGGGTTAAAAAAATTTCCCGCGCAGAAGCTATATCTTTGTTCGTTTAGATTTTGGATGGGGAAATAATTTTTGGGTAGAACAAAGATTTTGAGGGGATATCTTAAATGAACCGTATCCGAGGGCACGTGTTATGCGCCGAAGCTAGATTTTTGTTCCTTTAGATTTTGGAGGGGAAATAATTTTTGGGTAGAACAAAGATTTTGAGGGGATATAATAAATGAACCGTGCCCGAGGGCACGGGTTATGACTAGTGTGATATTAAAATAAAAAAAAAATCCGGATATGTGATCTTAAAAATGCTTTAGGATAACAATTAATAATGGAAACCATTTCAGAAGTGGACTCGATATTCGTATGGAATGGTTAGAATGAAGCCTGTCAACAAGGAAATAAAATCAAACTCGGATGCAGGGAAGCCAACAATGAAATTTTTAACCCTCTAAGTCTACTACATCGAAGTCATAAAAAGATGACATTACCCGTCACAAAGAGTCAAATACCCTAGAAACATGAAGTTACATATGATAAAATAAAGTATGAGGAATGACACCAAGAGTGCATTACATCCTAAGGAAGCAGGGTAGATATTTGCCACAAAGCCACCACAGTAATATTAATGCTGTCAAAAGTAGCATAACAAGGAAACTACCATTCGGTATCGCGGTTATTTGAATAGTTATATACATAGAATCTGTTGTACTTATGCACAGTAATATATTAAAAGTTGTTGATCCTACTTTACCAGGATTTATTATACTGTCATATCTAAGCCTTACCAAGGTGGCATCAGATGCATATGATCATTCTTCTAGCATTTAGCTGAGTTAGAGCCAGTATATAATTATAAGAAAAATTAGGAATATTTAATTTTCTACCAGTATTGTTGAACTTTATGAGAATAAGGGCCAGTTAATTTCTAGGTTCTTTTATATTACAGCAGATGAAATTAAAATGAGAACCGGTGCAAATAACATGGTACATGAAAAGATATATGGATAATCAATTTTTTCCTACCTTTCTTCCAACCATGTGGATGCACATATCAGCATATGTGCCGCGAGACGAGGCGCCATAAAGTGTTACTTTATTTTGGGGATAATGAAGACCGTGCACATTCCAAAACAGTGCAGCTTGAAGTTCTTAGCCTCTTAGCTCATTAATTCCTACTTTAAGTTCATTTTATTAAATTGCATGTATGGTGCAAAAAAAACTATTGGGCTTCTAGAGCTTTCTTTAATTGTTTTTCTTTATTTTCTTTTAGCATGTGTGAGGCACAAAGACTTAGACTGTGTGATTGCCGTATTAAACTAATGAAAATCAGTGAGGAGAGAAATCCTAGTTTGGTTCATGAGGAACCCAAAATTTCTTTGAATCCTTTTGCATGTGAGTTGGCTAAAGTGGGTTGGCTAAAGTTGATAAGTGATTCACCAAGGTGTGAGGCTCAAACCTTCATCTTTTGTTTTTTCTTTTATTTTATTAAAAACCTAGATCATCTACAAATAGTTCTTCCTCAAGTCAACTACATCCCTGACTTAGTCCACCAACACCCCCACCAGAATAAAACCCTAAATCTCTTCTGATTATGTAATCCACATCATTTAGTATCAAAGCAGATATATCCAAATCCTCGGTACCATCATCTTCTCCTTTCATTTTCCAATTAGATTTTACAAAACAAAATCATATCATATCAAATTCGATCATTTTTAACATGATCACCTTTAGTTGCATCGATCCATCCACAACCAAACCTGTCGTCATCTGTGCCAACTGTCATTTAAATTCCATATACCATTCTTGCTAAGCCTAAAACCCAAGCATCTAATGGCTGCTTTCAAAGTTCTAATTTTGCATTTATATCACTTTTGATCTCACTTATCAAAGACAATATCGTCTACAAATAACATACACCAATGCACCTCATCTTGAATATGCTAATGAACTGATCCATCACTATAGCAAGGAGTGGACTCAAAACTAAGTTTTGATGTAACCCAATAATGATCGAAAAATTATCTATTATTTCTTTATAAATATTTACATTAGTAATTGCTTCTTAATACATATCTTGAATTAAAGTAATATACTTTAGAGAAGCCCCCTTCTTCATTAAGACCCATCACAGAATCTTTTAGAAACTCTATTA
Organism: Scilla litardierei; assembly: GCA_030789695.1. NCBI lineage: Eukaryota > Viridiplantae > Streptophyta > Magnoliopsida > Asparagales > Asparagaceae > Scilla > Scilla litardierei. The sequence goes on from CM061139.1 coordinate 137,431,474, forward strand.
TAGGCTTTCTCCATGTTAATAAAGATATCATGCAAATCTCTCCTACTTTGTGTTGTTTCATACTCTGCCTAATGATACAGATTACCTCTATTGTCTAATAATCGGACATGAAACCAAATTGATTTTGTAATATGATGATATTCTTTCTCAATCTAAACTCAATCACCTTCTCCTACAGCTTCATGGTATGACATATTAGCTTGATTCTACAATAATTAAAGCACCTATGTATATCATCTTTATTTTTGCACAAAGGTACTAAAATGCTACAACACTCTTTTGGTATTTTATTTGATTTCTACATTTTATTGAACTTTACCAACCATATAACATCTCATACACATTTTCACACCTCAATAGAAATCTCATCTGATCCACATACTTTTCTTGATTTCAATCATATTAAAGCTTCTCTCACCTTTTATACTCTGATTCTTTGCATAAAACTATGATTCAACTCTTTCGGGAGAAGATTATTATCTCATATATCCTGAGTATGATTTTATTAAAGAGTTTGTCACAATACGTTCTCCACCTACATCTGATCTCTTCATCTTTGATGAATTTTTTATTTTCATCTTTAATATACCTAAGTACACATAAATACCTTTGCTTTTTCTCCCTCATTCACACTAACCGGTAGATGTTCTTCTCTCCTTCAACTGTATTAAACTTATTAAAAGCATCAACTTACATATTGTATCTAATCTCTTAGATAACTCTTTTAGCTTCATTCTTGGTTAATTTATACCTTTTTAAAGCATCATCTCTACATTTCCTGAAATTTCTATATCTATCATGTTTAACTCTAACGATAACCTTTATTTTCTCATTCCACCAATATATCTCCTTACCTGATGTTGCAATACTTTTAGATACACCAAGTTTTTTTATAGATATAGTTCTAATGCAGTCTAATATCTTCATCCGCATAACATATGTGTCCCCTTTGAACTCCCAATCAACCCCCTTAAGAACCTTTCCTTTGAATCTTTCGTATGTATCATCTTTAAATTTTCATTCCTTAATCCTAGAATCTATCTTAGTTTTGTAGATCTTTTGCTACTTCATAAGATGCACAGCTAATAAATAAAACGTAGTAGCACCCTCTACTGGCATTAGCTTACAATTCTACAATATATTTTATCTACCCTTCTAATCAGAAAAAAATCCTATTTAACTGACAGTCATTTCGTTTCCAAGAGCTATGTAATGGCCCTGATTTGTATGCATGCATCAATAAAATATTTTTAAAATTATAAATAATTTTTTCAAAAAACTAGTCTGTATTTTTCAGATTTTCTGGGCCTCATTTAGCCCAAGCTCGCAACTCATTTCAATTTAAAACCATTAATCCACTTCTTTATAAACCAAATCCCAAAATCCAATGCATTTTCTTTTAAAAACCCAAACACATTCATTTATTACATATCCAACCCGTTATCTCATTAACCCTACTTAATGTCCTTTTAAACCTAATTCCTCTCATTTAACCATCATCTCTCTATATCATCTCAACCAATGGATGTGACGACTCTCCCCCTCATACACACGCCACATCTGCTGCGTCTTCGCATCTCATCAAGGTGAAAATATCGACACTCATCACCAGCACGTCCCCCATAGCCATTATTCCACATGTTCTCCACTTCTTTCATCTCCTTCCCTGTTTTCTTCCTCTTTTAACTATTTAAACCCCGAGAGCTGAGTTTTTGGAGGAGAATACACATCGATCTCTCTCTAGCTCAGATCGGAGTCCCCGCTCTAAGATTTACCCATCTATTCATCGATTCGAACAACCGTAGTTAAATTTTGGCAAAACGGTAAGGCTTTAACAGTGGTGACACATTTTCTTCTATCGTTTGATCTTCGATGACAAGTAGGTCCACTAACTACTTCTGTGACCTTGAAAAACTCAATATTTATTCTTTATGGATAAATTTGGAATGGTTATTTTTTGAGATGATGCTTTGTTTCCCTAAGATGATGTTTGGCTGCCAATCTGGCCAAGAGGCCATTGTTTTCAGGTATGTTTGACCCTGATATTCTGTTATGTTGCTACTTTGCATGTTACTGTTCAAGTCTGTTTCGACACAAAACCCCTCTATTTCAGGTCTGTTTGACCTTGCAATTATGTTCAACTGTTGATTGCATTACATGAGGCTATTCGGATATGTTTCAACTCAGAAACCATCTGCTTTCACATCTATTTGATCTTGAAATTTTTTTCTGTTACTGATTGCTTTGCATGTGGTTATTTGGGTCCGTGTCAACCCTGAAACCCTCTATTTTCATGTTTGTTTCACCCAAAAATTCTTTGCAGCTGCTGTTTGATTTGTGTGTGGCTGTTCGGGTTTATTTCAATTCAAAAAACAATTGTTTTAGATCTGTTTGGACCATCACTTTCAACATTACTGTTGTTTGCTTAATGTTACCTTTCGAGTCTGTTTTGTCTCAAAAAATCTATGTTCCTAGTCCATTTTGACCCATAACCTCTGTATACTGATGTTGCCTTTGAATGCTTTCTGTACACGTATGTTTTGACCCTAACCCCTCTATTTGGATAATATTTCGGCCGTGAGAATAAATGTTGGAGATATCAAATTATTGGGTTGCATGCTACAAATTTGTAACCCATATGCAGTGCGATATAATTTATATCTGAGAATACTAGAAAATAAGTAAAACATGAAACCTATGGAGTTATTTTAAAATAAAAACTATGGGGAATATGCATAGGTTTGATTATACAGCTGACCCTCGGTTAATCCCATGTAGTTTTGTTTTTAGACCATGCTAGTGTTGTGTCACTAATTATGTTTGTCATCGTGATGATTCAGTTTATATCCCAGATATTGACGATCGATATTGGCTTCGATTGGTATGCTATGTACCATTATTGTCCCTTAAGCATAGGCCTGATTCACAACTACAAGAATTTTCACATGATTTATACCCATCTTGGATTAAACACTGAGACTGCCTCTGACCTATGATATGCATTGCATACTCCCACAAATAAACTGTTATAGCTATGAAATTACATATGATTATAATTGATAATTATGCTTGTTATATTTACTTCCATGCATATGCCACTTATACTACACATGGTTACAAGATTTGACATGACACTAATTTCTTATACATGATACCGTACCTGATAATGCTTCATATGATATCACTGTCCTAGATTACTGAAATGAACTTGAATATTGCAAATGCTATTGTTACTGAAGTTGAAACTACAAACTGAACGTAACATTGTATCATACATGAGCACTAGATTTGCATTAGATTACTGGAGCTTGATGAAACTCGTGTTATTGAGGGGTGCGGGAGAGACTAGAGTTGCCCCTTACTGTTCTTGACCAACTTTGATATTGTACTTGTTGAATTTGTTTATTTTACTTAATTGTATTTGACCCAGATGAGCACCTCCATGGTAAGAGTGAGCTCGAGCACCTCCATGGTAAGAGTGAGCTCGTAAGTTACATGGTGTGTCCTCTAACATGAATCACTTCACTAAATTAGGATCGTTGTATAGTTATGTGTTCATGCTAATTATTGGATATTCATCATTACTACAATTCATTGATATCATGACTTTGCTATACATGCTATAGATCTTGTCATGTGTAATACATATCTGCTTTTACTATTCCTGCTTATTATATTTTTTATACATATCTTACGTATTTGTTCGTGGTTTTAGGAACCTACAAACCTATTCTAACAGTTGCTTTGTTGACCGCTAGGCATGGGGAATGATTTTTAAAAGAAAAAGGTCTAGATGAGCAGAAGTTTTTGGATCAGAATCCGGAATATAACTAGACATGTCTTATTAGTATGTTATTTTCTTACATCTCGAGATTTAATAATTATAAAGACGGTTTGCGTAGACATTGCTGGTTCTAGTTCTTATAATTAGATAAGCTGTTAATGTAATTTTGAATTCAATTTTAAGTATTGATGTGTATGTTTGTGTCGTTCAAGTGACTTACAAGATCTGCTAATTGATACGCTTAGTGTATGTTAAATCAAAAAAATATTTGAATGTACAGTTATTTCTCCATTGGTTTAGGATACACCGCGGCTTGTCATAGGCCTAACCATTCCTAGTGGGAAGCGATGAGTGACAAGTTATCAAGTATGAATCTTTTTTGCAAGCTTAGATATTACTATTGGCTAATATTAAGTAATATGAAAAGGGAGAAATCTAAAATAGTGTCTCCTACATTTCTATCGTCAAACCAAAGTCACCATGCACACTCTCATAACACATCCCATTTGAGCATACATGACCATTAAGATCACTCTAAAAAAATTTCCTCAACGTGTATCCCTTCCACTACATCCTCCAAATCTATCCAAAAAAATTTTATCAAGGTTTTAAATATTGAATATCGGTATCGTATCGGATTGGCCAAATCAATATCGGATATCGGATATATGGGGATAAATCAGGGATACACATAAATATCGGGTTGGTCATATCGGACAGGATAAATATATAATTATAATATCATAAATATCCATGATTATTCATATTATTAAAATATCATCAATATGATCACATAAAGTTACGATAAATGCATTAAATAATTGAAGCCAAGTATAAACGTGCATGCATGCATCATGAAGCCATGAACCACCAATCAACCCAAGTGATACACTGATATATCTCCATTGGAGAATAAAGCAATAGGCTGATAAGCATGGCCCAATAATTGACTACAAAGATGTATTGGAATCAATTTAATTTTACAATCATCTAGGTACAACTCACATTTTTCTCAAAAAAATATCATCATCGAAATAAAAATTTCCTACCCAATAATATTTCTCAAAGGCTCAAACCGACAACTTTTTCTTAGCTCGTCATTTAAAAATTATTTCTCAAGCCTCAAGTATGAACCCAACATTGGAAAATCGACTAATACGAACATAAGAAGTAGCGACAGCATCCACAGAGAAGAAGATTAATAATAATAATAAGCGACAGTAGTCGCAGAGGAGGAGGAGAAGCGGCTGCAGCCACAGTCGGACAGAGAAGACGAAGAAGCGGCTGCAGCCACAGAGACGAAGAAGTAAAAGACGTGGCTGCAGCCGCAGAGGAAGGAGGCAGAAGAACATGAAGAAGAAGAAAATCGAAGAAAAGGAAAATCAAAAAAGAAAAAAATCAATGAAATTCCCCAAATAAATTCACAAAAACTGTAGAAGCAAACAGAAATACTTATAATTATTTTTGATTTACTTAAAAATTCCACCTGACAAGGAAAATTGAAGATGAAACCCACTGAAAACCCCAAAATCGTCGGCAATTCTCACGGAGCAAATAGAGATTACGCAAATCATGGTTTAGGGCTGCAAAACGATAGATAATAAGTGTTTAAGCTAACGGGTTTGGATCGGATTGATCCAAACCCATTTAAAAAAAATTCGAAACTCGACTCAAACAATAATCGACATAAATATCAGCCTGATATATCGCCCATATCGGTCAATAAACCAATATATCATGTTTTTCCGTCGTTTTCTAATGTATTGGATCGATTGGGGTCTGATACCAATATACCGGTCAATATATCTGATAAATCATTGATTATTATTTCAGCCCGATTTCGATTTATCTACTTACCGATCTACCAAAGCTTATGATCACATGATCTGATTACTCTAATCTTCACATATACCCACTTAATCTATTAAATGTATAAAATATTAATCCTCCTTTTAAACATGACAACAAGAGATTCTCCTAACTTTCCCGTTAAAAATCCTTAAGATGCTTATGTAATCATTTGGTAGTGAACTAACTTCTTTACATGCACATGTTAATTAAGAAGCGGGAACATTTGCATATTTACACCACTTCCTAGCAACGATGTGATGCATTGCTTTCGGGAGACAATCTAGCAATCTTTGAATACTTGTGCACCGGGCTTCGGTATAACAAGCTGCTTAGTAAACGATGCTTCAACAAAATTTCTATATAAGTTCAGAATCATAAGAGTGCAACAAAGTATTATTCTTGTTGGCACAAGCATCCACACAACCCTCCTTTACCTGGGGTTGGGACCCATAGCAAAAATGGTGAAAAATAATTTTTGATTTTTTTGGTATATCCCAATACTTCCACTAATACACCGCTAGTTTCAATCACCATCAAATCCAGAACCTAAAATGGGACAAAAGCCACATGTTGATCAGGCAAAAAGCTCAGCATGTATCCTAGACTTGAAGACCGGACTAGAATTGCATACGAAGAAGCCACCAACGCCAGAGCCTAAGACAAAACCAAAGCCTTTTGATAAAGTAGATTCTGTCTCGAGCGTATGCAAGAACATAAGTTAAAACCCAGACAAAGCCAGTGTTGGAGCCACAACCTAATCCTAAACTATGCCTAAATTAGAGTAATAATTCAAACCAATGTCAGATCTTAAGCTAAAGCTTGAGTAATTGCTCCTTGAGGTGAATCCACTCCAGATTCAGGTTATGAACCATTTGCCAGCACTTATTGCTATCTACATATGCATTGTTTTTGGAACATTATTCCCAAGATGATCACTTGCAAGTCTTCATCCAGATTCACTTCAAAACTCGAAGATAAGTTTTGATTCAGCAAGTAGAGTTTTGATTCAGGACAAGCTAACGATGTTACTTTATTTTAGAGCTAATCAAGATCATGCATATTCATAAAGAATCTCCTTGAAGCGCTTAGCATTAGCTCGTTAGGACTCATTTAAGTTCATTTTATTAAATTGACATTCAACTCCTTTCATTATACTCCAAGTGTTATTGTTATAATATATATGTTGCACGAATGGTGCACGTACATTTTTTACATTTCTAAAACCTTCTTTTATTTTATTTTTATTTTAACTCATATCGTGCATGTGGACTTACGCTCGATGTAACTACTGTATAAGATAAGTGAATGAATTGATTTGTTATTAAAACCCCATATTTAGGTTCGTAAATAACCTTTAATTTCTTTGAATCTTTTTGCATGTAAGAGCCTAGAGCTGGCCAGGGTGTGATCCCCAAATTGTTATCCATTTTGATTTATTTTTTAATCAAACTGAAGATCTATTTATTCTTAAATCTACATCCACCAAAATCCTTAACAGTAATCCTAGTAATCCTAGCTGCTTCTGCGTGTACCCCATCAATAGGTCGCCTCGCACCTTCTTTGACTATTTCCACAGTTCTACCTTGTTTTTCCTAGAATCTTATATAATAGGAAAATGCCTACATATTTTTTGGGTTTAATAGTAATGACCCACAATGTTCCCTTATAATCAACTGACTTCTTACGATTGATTTATGGTTAACTTTCTTTCATATCCCACTCAAGCTATACAAGTCTAAGCAAAACCTTTACGGCCTTTGTTAATCGTTGTCCATCTGCCTCTCTTCCTATTCCAAAATAAAATATTGATGCCTACTTTTTTCAAAAACTTTCTTAATTAAGTTGCAAAACTCCATAAAGTTTCCTTTCAAATGCCGTAATCGATTTCTGGTTACACATTAACTTATTTTTATGATAATAATAGTAACACTAATTATGCAAATAACATCATTTATAGATGCATCATCTAATAGTATTAATCGATGTTTTAAAAAGCCCTTCTTAAGAGACCACCTAGACAACCACCTAAGCATGGGCAAACATCTTGGCCACCTACCTAAGGTGAAACTGCGCTTCTGAGTAGGACAGCCATCCAGGTGCACCTAGGCGCCTGCTCAGGCAGCCCAAGCCCCCTCGGTGGGCCTAAGCGCACACCCACTTTTAACATGTTTATAGTAGAAAATGTGAATATTAGAACATTAAATGTGATATTTGTTTTATATATTGCTCTTGATGACATTTTTAGAATTTTAATATAAATTTTGAATTGTTATATAGGTATAGGTTAAGTGGAAAAAAGCCTAGAGTCGCCTAAGCAAGTTTGTTTTTATTGTTTATGCTTAAATATTAAAATATTACATATGATGTGGTTTATATTCTTTTATTGCTCTTGAAATTATCTTCAGAATTTAACATAGTTTTGAACTGTCATATAAATTTAGGTTTTTTAAGAAATCATAAGACTCGCCTATGCGCCTAGGCCAAGATTCTAGTGCTTCACGTTGCCTCTGCTTTATAAACTGGTATTTGTATATCATGCATAAAAATTTGCCTTGTATGCCTTAAGGCTAATGATATGGTGATTACAGTACAGAGAGATGACCGGATAATTAAGAGGCAGAGTATATGAAAGAAACTGATCACATCTTGCATTTTTATGGAAGTAATATAACATAGCCTTTTTGTGTGTGCGCACGGGCATGTGCGTGCATATTAGCTTGCTGCACACTCAGTGTCATCCATTTTATTTCCATTTTCTGATTGTATTTCTAGCAGTAACAGAAAGGATAGTAAAATGACCGAGAGAATCATAAGCGGAAGGGAATAAAAAGAATCACGACAAGTCGTGTCAGTCAGAGCTTTTTTACCTCTTCCAGAGGGTCAGATCTTTCTTTCTTAGCCAACTCTTCCTCTTCAGAAAGTGTCGTCTCGTCATCCTATTCAAAATTAAGACAATGTCTTCCAATCAACTCAATTCTCAAAACAGAAATTGCAAGAAGAAAAGAAACATGTAAACCCTATACTACATCAGTTAAGCAGCTCAGTAGCTTACTCATAAATCTTCCTGGAAGACCCCAAATGGAAGATTAAAAAATATAAGAACAGTTTACGGCAATAAAAATGGCAAGTCATCACCTAAAAATGAAGCATCCAGGTCTCATACACACATAATTCAGCTAGTCTATCAAGAGTTCACTATAAACAAAATATGTTTAGCCAGATGGAAGGTTCCAACACAATCCTAAACACGTTCCTACAGTCAGCAAGAAATTTCTCTGGTACAAGCTTAAAAATACACTATAGATCTTCCTGGAAAACTCACATGGAAAATAAAAGAAACAAAACACTAAGGCAGCAAAAAATGACCATACTTAACTGAAAATGTAGCAGCCAAGTTTCATGCACAAATGATTCAGCTAGTCTCAAAAAGTTTCTTGCAACATAATATGGTTAGCCATGTAGAAGGGTCAAACATGATCATTAAAAATGGTCCTACAATCCACAAGAAATTTCTATGGTAAAAGCTAGCAGAATACAATCTGAAAATTAGTAAATAAAGTAGCAGCAACCCATCTAACTCCTTTCCCATTAAAAAATAAGGTCACATACTAAGGAAACCTCGGGAATGAGAGAGTTCCATGTAGAGAAAGAAATCAAAGTTTATGCCATCGTTGAACAAAAACTTACACCATAAAGCTTAAAACTTAACGGGCTGACCTATGAGAAACTCTACATCATTGTTCAAATCCTTCAAGTTCACGGAACCAATTAGAGAGCACCAAAAGCATTATATATCGAAAATATTTAGATAATGGAAAAATTGATAATTGTTATGTGGAAGCCATTTTCTGACCAGGGGGTCAGGGTCTAATCTGACCAGATTTCTGAAAAGTTTACAAACAACCACAAACTAAATTAGCAACATGGTTGCTTTTTTCCATTACCCAAAATAGGTCGAGTTAGAGAATGTACATGAAGCAACTTGGAAATATTTGAGACACGGTTATTAGTTTGAATGAAAAATAAAAACATAAGCTTAGAAAAGTCCAAGATGACAACTCAGCAGGATTTATGTATGACAAAAATACAATCTACCTCCGGTCAACTTGCATTGTCTCGGGCTCAGGCACCTCCCTCCCGCCTTCGCTCTCTCGATCTCTTGATCTTAATCTATCATAATTGAACTTGCCTCATTACTAATATCTCTATCATATGTTAATTCAATCCCTTTTAAATTGACCATATTCTCTTGCACCTTTTGTTTCCTAAAATTTTGAAATTTGAGCAAATGGTCGCCATTATAGATGAGCAAAAGGTTTGTAATCTACCAGTACGTAGTAATTCCATTTATTAAATATCTTTATTAGTATGACCTGTAAACTTCATGGGTGTATTTTCTATTTTATGTTATAAATGAATCCAATATATGAACCCATATATATTAGTTCACGACTTCACCACTGACGAAACTTGTGTCCACAGCTGATACTTCATGTACAAATAGAATAAACTGTCATATAGCCTATCCTCATTTTCTGTCATCCTTTTTCAGAGAAGCCTGTATAGAGATGGTGTATGCGTAAATTTACTCCCGAGCTTGCACAATAAAGGTTTACAGTGAGGTGCTATGATTCTCATGTGTAAGACAGCTTAAAAATTAGTATGCATATAAGACTCAATGAGGAAACTGTTGTGTCTTTCTCGTGTAAAATTGGTGCAGCTTCAAACTGATTGGAACCGGATCTGATTTTGCGATAAAAATTGGGTTTTTATTGATAATTTGAGGAATGCAAACGATAGTTGGCCTCAATTCGAGAGGAGTACCGCTCTCCTAGCTTTTGTTTCGAGAGAAAGGCCTAATTCTCCCAGAATCTAGTCTATTCTACTCCTAACCTCTTCTCTTCTCAATATCATTCACCAAATTCAACATCCCCCTATTATTCCAGCCCTTCCAATTATAAGAGCTACTGATTTCCTGAAATTACAGCCATACCCCCCAGCCCAAAATTATAAAAATGCCACTAGTTGTGGCCGCACCCCGTGTCGCATCACAAACTCAACAGTCAAATCAAATCAGCTTCAATTAAATCAAGGATGCCACTGAAGTGGGAAAGATAGACAACTGAAAGAAACTCCCTTCATCATACAGCGCTAAATGCCACCAGTGTAGGATGTGGAGAAACTTCAAGGCTAAGTGAACAATTAACAATAAATATGTGCAGTTAACAATCAAACCAACACAGTTTCAATGACTCAAACAAAGTCAAGATTAACACAATCTATTTGGATTTTGGTCTGGCTAACCTTACCAAAGTAATGCAATGTCTGAATAATGACGGTAATGAAGTTGAATGCCTCTAATCCATCTCTCAATTATTAAAAAGGTTATACTAAACAATCTTGAGTTCTAGCAACTAGCAAGGGCTGTTTATCACAATTGTTAATGTATGAAGAAATGTCCAAAACAGTGTCAATCTGAACCAGCTCATGAACCAAGAATAGCAAGTCCAACATGCCACCAAGAATAATACTGACAATCACAGCATATGGCATTTCCACGGCTGCCATGTATGATCACACCAACATGAATATGCCCCTAGCCTATGATATCAAGGACCACTACACCCCATTCACATGAACAAGGAATATGTAATATAAATTGGCGTACATTAAAGCATAATGGTTAGCAGCAATCTCAAATTCAATCCTTGTGGTTTATCCTATCTTTTAAAGCATTCCAAAACAAAATAAGGCAAATGGACACGTGAAAACATACAAAAAGAGGAGACATGCAAGGATAAGCTCAGTGGATGGAGAAGATATATGGAGATTAATGATGAAACTACAGCAAAGCTGCACACTGCATCTGGTTTGACCGAGTCTTAATAAAGGGTCACGAAAGGTTCCTCATGTACAAAATTACTTGTAACGTAAATTCCAATTGACTGTCTACAATAGTTGTGAAACGAGGATATATATAATGAATGGAAAGGTACCTTCTCTTCTTCAACAGCAAAAATATAATCTCTGTCATCCTGCAAAAAGAAGTCATCTTAGAGGGCATAATGATGGACATATCTAAAACGAAGTGTTACAAATGTATGTAAAATTTTACCAATTGCCAAACAAAAATTACAAGTGGATATGTATCCAGAGAAATAATAAGAGAACTATTCTTTTAATTAAAATATTTCTTTAATTACTCATTAACTCTAAGGAACATTCTGGCAATAGCTGACATAAACTGTTTCAGTCAACATCTAATGAGAACATCATGAAACTTTGACATATCCAAGATTTAGATACCAAAATCACAAGAGATAGATGCAGATAAATTTATGACCCAGCGATCTATTAACTTATTCCAAATAGCTTACAAAACCTAGCCACACACCAACCGAAGAACCAGCTAATGAACAACAGCAAACCAATCAACCGAGCTCAGTGAAGTCGGCAGCTTGAATCTTTTTCTCCATTCAGCTCATGTAAGGATCATTTTCTCTATAAAATTGACAACCAGCACATTACATTGATCTTTCACAACTCCATATCTGGTAGGACTACACCTAGCCCCTTGCTTCTTTCTTAACTAGGATCCTGAAGCACCCCAAACTGTTGCACTCATAGTTCTTCATTACACATGCCCCAACAACCTCAACTGGTTGTCTTCATTTTGTCTCCAGTTGAACCTATCTCCAACTTCCTTTGGATGCATTCACTACTTACCATGTCTTTGAACGTGCAGTACCCGATTCATTTCAGATGTAAATCGTTTGAACATCTTTACTAATTCCTTAATGGGTTTTGAGGGTCACATTCTCCACGACTTATCTCTAGATTTTTTGTCGCAAAGATACGGATTAGACATGTATTTTTTTATGTCATATTTTCTCCATTCACATTTTCTTTCCTTTTGGAAAGATTTCTTTTTTTGCCTTGGTAGCATATTAAAGACAGTTTGACCATTCCATTTTTCTTTACTTTTTCTACCATACCATGTTTTGCTACCTATGAGTATGAACATGAATAGGTAAGCTTTATATTGCTGAACAAACTAATCAATAGTTAACCATACCGGCTCATCACCAGACCCAGATGGTAAATGTTCCTTCGCTGTATCTTTCTTGTGAAGCTTCAATATCCGTGAACGAACAGCCAAGTCACCTTCCAATTGGAACTCATCAGCATTGATGTCCCCCTGCCAGGAAACCAAGCAGCAGTCAGAAAAGCTGTTTATGATTGGTGATGAAAATGATAGTTCTGAGCTTTGTAGAGCTCAAAAGAGCCGGTGTACAGAACTATCAGGAAAACGAAAGGACTGATACCATCCACTATTTGCAAGAGGAGAAAACTATGAGATCTTGTAGCTTGTTTGCAGGCATTTACCTGGGTCCAATTATCTGCAATGATACATGCCAGATAAGCATGTAAATATGAATCTAGTAAGGAGAAAAAGAAAGAAAGAAAAGCATGTGTATAATGCGTATTCAACACAGTAATATCTCACCAGCAATCTGATTTGTCCTCGCTGTGGATGGGTCAGCAACATCTTCCATACCTTCTGGACTGACTTCCCTGCTGACTGACATTATTTACATTGATCAATAATAAGGGGAGGTGATCCATCAAAAGTAAGTGAATTTATGACATAAAACAAATGAGCACCCGAATTGCGAGCTTCACCTTTCTTGCTATTGTAGTTCTTGAGAAGTTCATCCATCGGTAGATCAACTTCAGCCTGCAAAGCTGTCAATTCTTCCTTCCGTTCTTCCTCGGTAATGTGCATTTCGTCCTCCTCAATAGTATTTTCATCATCTTCCTACATATCAAATCACATCACATATATACTCATAAAAACATATGGATGGAAATGCTATGATTTGGAGATAGGTCACGAGTGTCGCACTTTGACACAGACACAAAGTGTCCAACACAGCAATCATTTAAACTCTAGACATGAGGACACAGCTATAAAATGAGTATTTCTTCTGCGTATAAGAATATCTTACTCAGTATTAATAATTATTGGGTCTATTTATTATACAATTTAGGGATGTTTTTGAATGATGTGCCGAGGGCAAAAAGATGGGTAGAAAGAACGCTAGGTTTGAATCTTGAAGACTCAATGGGTAAGATGAGAATTTGTTAAAAATTAAGTGGTGAAACCCTTTTTTTAAGGAAAAAAAAATTTTTTTTTTTTGGGGGGGGTTGGGGAGAAAATCCTAAAATTTTGGGATAAACTAAATCTGGATGGAATTAAATATTTAGGAACTAAAATTTTAAATTCTGCGAAGAACTACATCTGAAAATAAACTAAATTTTTAGGGGGACTAAATTCTCTGTGGTAACTAAATTTTTAGTATCAAAATTTTGTATGAAAATAAATCGGGAGAAAACTAAACTTTTAAATTTTCGGAAAACTATACTTTGACGGAAACTAAATTATCCGATGGAACTAAATTTATTTAGAATGTGGTTAAAAAAATTTGTTTGGAGAAATATTTTGAAGGTGGTTGTAATTGTTTTTGGTGGATTTTGAAGAGGCTACATCTTTTTTGGGTGACGAATTTGAATGGGTTGAACTTTTTCGTGTAAATATTTACAATGCATCGTGTTATGACTAGTATTCATATAAAAAAGAACTAGATTTTAGTAGAATGGTGTATAACCAATAACCTTGTTCAAGATAGGGCATAATATAATTAATACGACACATATTCTTAAGGTTAATAACATGTACATATTTGTAAAGTGTCAAACAGGAATGGACACGTGTGTCGTGTCCTGGTGTGTCGGACATTGCAATTTTTACTTGGAAGAAGTGTTCAACATATCATAGGGTAAATGTTGTAATGAATTCATGGGCCATTAGCAACACCCCACATATGTTTGCAGCTCCACAATGAACAAACATAGAAAAGAAAAAAGAGAAAAATGAATAAGATAATTATCATTGTATATAAAAGTGGGGATATGTAAATGTAAAAGGGCCAAATGTCTGTGAATGCATATACATGGAGACATATGCACGAAAACACCTACATCCACACCACTAGCAGGTGCACATATATTTATAACTATATCTATATCTATATCTATATCTATATGTGTGGAAAAAGGGATCTAGGGTGCCTCCTTAGATTAAATCTAAGGAGGCGCCCCCCATTTCTCTCCATTTCCCACAATTTTTTTCGAAATTTTTTTCATGGAATTGTTGTTCAATCATGGATGATCAGCATACAAAATTTCAAGGTATTCCAATATTTTTTGAGCCACCATCTACCAGCTACAACTTCAACGGTCTGAAAACGTGCTGAAAAACACATGAAGTTGCAATGTGTAGATGAGGGCTCAAAAAGTATTGGAATCTCTTGAAATTTGGTATGTTGATCACCCATGAGGTGAACAACAAACCCATGAAAAAAATTCAAATAAAATACAGGAGATATTGGGAAATGGGGGCGCCTCCTTAGATTGAAAATAAGGAGGCACCTTAGGATCCATTTACCCATATATATGGATTAATGTAGAGCAGGTTGCACATGATCGATTGGATCAGGTGCAAGACACAAAAAGGTGGGGCCCCACGAGTACAAGCACATGTGGGGGCTTGTACTTCCCACCTTTTTTGTGTCTAAGCATCTAATACAATGGATCAGGTGCCACCTTTTCTAAATTAAATCCATATATATATATATATATTGTTGAATATTGGACTCCCCGGATTTGGTTTTGATGATGAGCAAACATAAATAATCCATGAACTAACAATTTGTGAGTGCAGTATTGGAGATCGTCGCCAATTTCACGAGAACATTCAAAGCGACATCTCAACACTTCCCAAAGCTCGTATTCATGCCTAAAGCTTCGTTGAAGCTCTTGCGCCGCTTTGGAAGTTATGAAGAATAAATCGAAGCTCTCAAAGACCACTCTTTAAGGTTTTATTTATAGTCTTTTAGTTTCGATTGATAGAATGTTAAGCCTTGAGTATATCTTACGTTTCTATCTTCATTTCGCTCATTTCGTAGCTCTAGGATCCTTGCACAAGTTCATTCAAGCTTCCTCGAAGCATCGCGCTTCGATTCGGACTTTATTGTGCATGTTAGTTGGTACAAGAACAAGTACTGACCGACTAGATGGTGATCTAGTCGGTCGGCAACTGTTCTTGGACCGACTAGTTTGATTCCTTAATTTCTTGGACTTTACTGTTTACAGTTAGTCGGTCTATGTTGACTCACCGACCGACTAGTTTGTAAACTAGTCGGTCAGTGATGCTTCTATGACCGACTATTTGTGACTTACTGTTCATACTAAATTTCTCCTAAGCTACTGTTTACCGTTAGTCGGTCTAAGAACGTTTGGTGACCGACTAGTTGACATTCTAGTCGGTCAACTTTTGTTCTTGGACGGACTAAGTCAACTTGCATTCAGACTATTTCATTTTGCCTCTTAGTCGGTCTACGTTCACTGACTGACCGACTAGTTGTGAAACTAGTCGGTCAGAAAGTCTTCTTGGACCGACTAGATTTCTAGGTCTGAAATTCTATCTCTTCTCAGATCTACACTTAGTCGGTCCACGTTGTTTGGCTGACCGACTAGTTGATGAACTAGTCGGTCAGTGATTGTTCTTTGACCGACTAATTCTCACAGATTTCTATCCGTTGGTGAATGACCTAACTTGTTTTTATGGGACCCTATAAATACGATCCTAGGTCATTTCTATCTAGGTTAGAGCTTCCATTCAGAGATTCATTGAGATCAAAAGAGATAGCTATTCTCACTCAAATCAAAAGCTCTCTTCCTCACAAGAAACCCATTCTCTCTCATTTCTAGATCTAGAGAGAAGCTTGTTCTTGGTGAGCTCTTCAAGCTATTGCTTGATCCAAGTCTCCAAATCATCCCTAGGCACTCATTGCTGGTCATTTCCTTGGTGCTAGGTATTGGTGACTTCATCTTCCTCAAATCCTTCATTTCACCATTTGGGTAAGAAAAACTCAAGGTATAGGATTTTGTGGTAAGATTGTTTATTTCAATATAACTCATTTATATTGCTTGTGATTCTCTCGGTTGTGAGAGAAGGTTGTGATCCCGGGTTGTGGGATTCACGTTTGCTATTGCATGTATGATTTGATCTTGTGAAGGTTTTTCACAAGATATTCATAGTGGAAATCTTGAGTTAGGGTTTCTAACTCAAGTATCCGGAGGGGATCCGGGTGGTTAGGACGTAGGATCACCGGGAACAAGTCGGGGAGACTTGGGTGGATCCGAACCCATTAACATCGTTTGTTAGCATTGTTAATTTTGTGTTGTCATTCAATTTAAGCTTCCGCAAATTGATTTGGTAGTTGTTTGCACTTTAATTTGGAATTATACTCCTTATTATTTTAAAGTACTATTCACCCCCCCCCCTCTAGTACTTGTGCAGTAGTTTGTAGGGCATTACATATATATGTATGTATGTGCGTATATATATATATGTATGTGCGTATATATATATATATGCACACATGCTTTACATGTGGGCGTGCGTGAGAGGATATGTGGGGGTTAATGATATGGTGAGGTGAGAATTTTGAGTTGGCCCAATCGGTTGCATGAATCAATAATCTACACTGTCTTATTTTAATGAACATATAAATACGGTATCCATAAAAGTTCCAGTTATTTGGTACCTTTCAAACTAAGGATTAAGTTGTTCCAATGTTGGGATTTTTCCCTGATAGCTTGAAAGTCAACCATTTTGTGAGCATATGACGCATCGAACAGAAGGTCTAATAGTAAAATTAAAAGGTATAAGTTTTCGTACATAAAGATCTTCATAGATCAGGATGGGCATTGACTCTAGTACATGGAGAGCTTTTGCACAGCTAGAGATGAGATTTTGCAGGGAGATAGATTTTGACGAATAGATCAAGATGGATGGTGCCGATTACTGATTCAAATATCGATCAGACCTAGCAAGTGATAAGTTCGTTAGATCACCATCTCATTTACACCATCTCATTTGCAAGGGTGTGGGCGTGCACATATGTTGGTATGTATGTGTGTGGGTGTATCTATATATACACACTTACAAATATGTGTGCATGTAAATATGAAATCTATATCATTCCGTAATTCCGTGTGCCAGCGAACCAAAAAAATTTCACAAGATCTAATAAATGTTCAAAGTTATATGACCATTGTCAATCATCTCCTAATTAATGCCAAATTCCTGGCCAATGCATACATAATCCTAAAAATTCAGTTAGTGTCATATAAGCTCTCCTAGTCCTAAAAGATCAGTTACTGTCCTATAAGCTCTCTTAGATTGGTGAAGGCATAAAGGATAAGGAAGCTAATAAATTTCTTATAGGGAAATTACATCTGATATTGAAACTCACCAAAAGTAATATAACATATTTAGTAAAGATGATATTAAAAACTCAGAAAACCTTTAAAACCTCAAAAAAATGTGTTTAAGACATTTTTAAAGCATGGAAATATGTTTTTAATTGGCTCCCCTTTATTAAAAAAATCAAGTATAAATAAGGCATCAACACAAATATTTTGAAAATTGATGTTTTAAACCGTTATAATCTAAAGATTTCATATGAATAGATGAATTGAGAAATGTGATCTCGAACAAGCAAGTTCGGACAGAAATTGGGGTAGGTGGTTATATAGTTCATTCTTGCTATACGGGGATAATCAAGACACCACAAAAAACCAAAGCACTAGATAACAAATAGTGTCCATCTTTCTAGAAATGTGATGGGGTTCGGGTGTATACCGGAAGGCATGCCCGCACCCGCACCCCTTAGCCGCGTGCGCTTCCTCTTAAGCCGGTTTAGGGTTTGAGAGGGTATTTTGGTAATTGGGTAAGGGGTGTGTATATTCATAAACGAGGGCTAGCCGTCACGTGAGTTTTTTATGCTATTATTGATTTGTGAGCGAACCCCTAGATTAAACGAGTGTGGACGTCCTCTATTGACGTCTTGGGAGGAGAATACACCTATTTTGTATTCATTTATCTTAGAATTTTGCTACTTTTATTCATAAAGATTGCATCTTTGTTCCGGTTCTATCAATTTGGTATCAGAACGACAACGATCCATGGCGGCAACAACGAGAAATAAGGATCGAAGCGAAGCGGGGAGGAGAAAACCAATGGAGAGATCGAAGAGATTAAGAAGTCGGTGGCGGCAAATAGCGAGGCTATCGCTAATTTGACGAAGATCATGGGGGAGATTGCGGCGCGGCAAGGCAAAATGAAGGAGGCCGTCACTCATATGGCTTTCCAATTCGCGGCTTTCAACGAAAAGATGGGATCGGGGGACATAAACCCTAATTCTTCCAAAAAGGTCACACCTTTGGTGAAAGGGAAGGAAAAGGTGGAAGCTTTCGAAGAAGGGATGGAGTCTTCTACAAGACGGTGTACGTCACGGACGACAAGGATGATGAGATGGACGACCCAGGAGGGCGCGAGAAGATCGGGAAAGGCCACCGAAAGCAAGACGGGTGCGGCCGAATCCCCAGTTGCAGCGGGGGACGGCTGCCACTGGAAAAGGGCGGGGGACCTTCCCCGCCCTCGGCGACAGCCGGCAGGGCCGGCAGGATCCTGTCGGCTTTCGGCAGGGCCCGCCGACCCCGCCTGGGCTGCGGGAGGGGCCGCCGCCCCTCCGGCAGCCCCGGCGTGGGCCGTCGGAGGCCCAGAGGGGCCGGGCGACCCCTGGCAGCCGCCAGGGGGAGGCGAGCATTATGAGGGGGCCGGGGAGTTCTCTGAATTCTCGGGGCAGCGGCGAGGGGCTGAGGCACATTTTCATGGTAGAACGGAGCAATTTCAGAGCAGATCTGACCCCTTGGGTTTTTCCGGACAGCGACAAGGCCCAGAGAAGCACTTTCAGAGCAGGCTTGAGGAGGGTGGGCCCAGGCAGGGAAGGGTGCAGCATTACAGAGGCGGAGGAAGGGGTAAAGACCATTATGACGACGGAGGGGAAGCTATGAGGCTGAGTTTGGCGATGACGCCGGATGGGATGACTTCGAGGGCAGGCGTGGAGATTTCCGAGGAGACTATGGAGGCCGCAGAGGAGTACCACCTAGACAGTATGAGACCCAGGACGAGAGACAGCAGCACTATCGCCAGCCTCGCCGTACTGAGGATAGGCCCGACCAGGGACACTTTGGAGGGGACAGCATGGTACGGAAGCTAGAGATGCCACTGTTCAGTAGGGAGGATCCGCATACCTGGATGTTCACAGCGGAGAGATACTTTACCGCACATCACATGACAGATGCTCAGAAGCTGGAGGCCGTGGCCATCTGAATGGAAGGGAGAGCTCTGGGGTGGTGCCAGTGGAAGGAGAGGAGTCAACAGATCCGGTGCTTGGAGGAGCTAAAGGACCTCATTCTTGATAAGTTCAGGGATCCACGCCTGGAAAACTTACACGAGCAGCTTTATGCCCTCAGGCAGGACGGACCGGTACGGGAGTACAATGAGAGGTTTGAGACCTTGTCAGGGAGAGGACATAGCGTCTCAGATGAATCCCTAGAGGGCACCTTCATGAAGGGCCTGAAGCCCAGTCTTCGATCCGCAGTACGACCGTATAAGCCTAGGGGCTGTCCGACGTGATAGAGATCGCACAGATTGTCGAGGATGCCCAGACAGAGGAGAGGAGAGTCAGGAGTGGATACAGTGGCCAGATACAGCGGGGCACCTCGTCTGGAGCAGGAAGGGCGGGGGTCACCCCTGGGGCAGGACAGGCTACCAAGGAGAAGGAGGTGGAGAGGAGTAGTATTACCCCAGCAGGAGGACAGTTCAGGAGGATGTCTGATGCGGAGATGAGTGAGAAGCGTCAGAAGGGCCTATGTTTTCGTTGTGATGAGAGGTTCACTCCAGGTCACAGATGCACGGGACGCAAGTTACAGGTGCTGCTGCTGGAGGATGATGACTGTGATGATGGCGTCGAGGAAGAGAGCACTGAGCTAGAGGAGGAGCCCGAGGGCCATCAGCTAGACGTGGCAAAGGTGTCCCACTCTGTGGTTCGGTTCACACCGAACCGCACCATGAAGTTGAGGGGAAAGATCGACGAGCAGGTGGTGACCGTACTGATTGACAGTGGGGCGACCCACAATTTCATCTTCAGGAGAGTGGTGGACCAGCGACAGCTCCAGCTGACCGACTGCGGTAGTTTCAGTGTGATGATGGGGACCGAAAAGAAGGAGAGCAGTCGGAGAAGTCTGTAGGGGGTGGTATTGACCCTACAGGGGATACAGGTGATGGCGGACTTCCTGCCTTTGGACCTGTGGAGCACATGCCATCCTGGGCATGATATGGTTATAGACACTGGTGGAGATGACAGTTAACTGGAAAATTCTGTGGATGTAGTTTCAGGATGAGGGGAGAGCCGTTACCCTCCAGGGAGATCCCAGCCTATGCAGCGTGGTAGTATCGCTGAAGACCATGCTGAGGATCCTACAGACCGAGGGGGGAGGATACTTGATGAAGCTGTACACTTTGACAGAGGGGGCAGGTGCTGAGGCCAGTGAGGAGCAGATCGTATCAGGAGAGGTGCAGCAGCTATTGGCGCAGTTTGAGGAGATTTTTCAGGAGCCTCGGGGTTTGCCGTCGTCGAGGGACCACGAGCACGCTATAGTATTGCGTGAGTGAGCTTCCCCCATCAGTGTTAGACCTTACCGATACCCCAGCACCAGAAGGATGAGATCGAAAGGATGGTAGCAGAGATGATACTGGCAGGAGTTATTCAGCCTAGTGTGAGCCAATTCTCCAGTCCGGTGCTATTGGTGAAGAATGATGGAAGCTGGCGTTTTTGTGTAGACTACCGGGCATTAAACAAGGAGACCGTGCCAGACAAGTTTTCGATCCCGGTGATAGACGAGCTTCTGGATGAGCTACATGGGGCTGTCGTGTTCAGCAAGTTAGATCTCAAATCCGGCTACCACCAGATCAGGATGCGGCGGGAGGATGTGGCCAAGACGGCGTTTAGGACGCATGATGGCCACTACGAGTTCCTCGTCGTGCTTTTTAGCTTGACAAACGCACCAGCGACCTTCCAGGCACTCATGAACAAGGTATTCCGCACATACCTGAGGCGATTTGTACTTGTTTTCTTTGACGATATACTGGTGTACAGTCACACCTTGGAGGAGCACCTAGACCATCTACAGGTGGTGTTTACGAAGTTGCAGTACCATCAGCTGGTGACGAACAGGAAGAAGTGCTTATCTGGACAGCCACATGTGGAGTACCTAGGACATGTGGTGTCAGCAGATGGGGTTGCAGCAGACAGGGGGAAGATCACGATGATGTTGGACTGGCCTCGCCCCGCCACTCTCAGGGGGCTGGAGGGGTTCCTAGGCTTGACATGATACTACCGCAGGTTTGTGAAGGGGTATGGGACGATCGCCTGGCCGCTGACCGAGCTACTGAAGAAGGACCAGTTCCACTGGAGGAGGCGACGACAGCTTTTGAGGCTCTGAAGTGGGCCATGACTACAGTGCCGGTCTAAGCACTACCAAAATTTTCCATGCCCTTTGTGGTGGAGGCGGATGCGTCAGGGCACGGGCTAGGGGCAGTATTGATGCAGGATCAGCGGCCCACTGCATACTTCAGCCAGGTATTGACAGCTAGAGCCCGACTGAGGTCGGTGTATGAGAGAGTCGATGGCCATAGTCTTGGCAATTCAGAAGTGAATGTCGTACTTGTTGGGGCGAAGTTTCCTTGTATGCATAGATCAGCGGAGCCTGAAGTATTTATTAAAGCAGCGGATGGTAGCAGAGGAACATCAGAAGTGGTTGCGGAAGCTGATGGGGTTCAGGTTTGAGATCGAGTATCGACCGGGGCTGGAGAACAAGGCGACTGATGCCTTATCACGGCGAGAGGAGGTGGCAAAGTTGGCCGCACTAGCAGTGTCCGTACTTCAGGACTGGTGGCCGCTACAGCAGGAGGTGAAGCAGGACCCTGAGTTAGCAGGTATACGAGAGGCTCTTCTGCAGGGATCGACTGAGTTTTCGGGATATTCTCTTAAGGATGGACGACTACTATATTGGGGGAGACTGGTGCTACCGAAGACATCCGGATATCTACCGGCCATACTCCAGGAGTTTCACAGCAGTGCCATAGGAGGACATTCTGGGGTCCTCAAGACCTACCAGAGACTGGCGAGTGAGGTCTACTGGAAGGGAATGAAGAAAGAGGTGGCAAGGATGGTGGCAGAGTGTGACGTGTGCCAGCGTCACAAGTACCAGGCGATATCCCCAGTAGGACTACTATAGCCGATGTCCTTGCCAGATCGAGCATGGGAGGACCTCTCCATGGACTTCATAGATGGGTTGTCAAAGTCGGGGGATATACCGTCATATTTGTTGTGGTCGACCGCCTCAACAAGTATGCGCACTTTGTTCCGCTCCGGCATCCTTACAGCGCAGTATCTGTGGCACAGGTATTTTTGCGGGAGGTCATTCGTTTGCATGGGCCTCCAAAGTCCATAGTCTCGGACCGAGACAAGGTATTCCAGAGTAGATTCTGGCAGGAGCTTTTCAGGCTGCAGGGAATGGTGTTGAAACGAAGCACGGCCTACCACCCTCGACCGATGGACAGACGGAGGTGGTCAACAGGAGTGTCGAGACTTATCTACGATACTTTATTTCAGACAATCCTAAGGAGTGGACGCGTTGGCTAGCATGGACGGAGTACTGGTACAACATGTCCTATCACACTGCAGCTCAAACGACACCGTTCAAGATTCTTTATGGCAGGGACCCTCCTCACTTACTACACTATAAGCAGGACTCGATACCCGTTCCAGATGTGGAGCAATATTTGGCGGAGAGGGATCAGATTTTGGAGGAGCTAAAGCTTCATCTGGAGAGAGCTCAGCAGGTTATGAAGACGAGGGCAGACTTACACCGCAGAGATGTGCAGTTCGCACTGGGAGACATGGTGTACTTGAAGCTGAGGCCCTACAGGCAGCGATCTTTGGCTCACAGGAGGAATGAGAAGCTAACGTCGCGTTATTTTGGTCCCTTCGAGGTTGAGGCGAGGGTGGGACCGGTTGCATACAGGCTGAGATTACCTCCAGGATCGGTTATCCACCCGGTGTTCCATGTTTCACAGCTTCGACAAGTGATAGGAGATCACACCCCTTCTCCCACCCTTCCGGAGACTTTGACAGCAGATATGGATGTGCGGCTGGAGCCAGCGGCGCTGAAGAGGGTACGTAGAGGGCACATGGAAGAGCGTGAGGTCTTACTGCAATAGAAGGGATTGCCCGGGCACGAGAGCACGTGGGAGGCTATGGACGTGATGACGCAACAGTTTCCAGACTTCCACCTTGAGGACAAGGTGGCTCTTTGGGGGAGTATTAATGGGGTTCGGGTGTATACCCGAAGGCATGCCCGCACCCGCACCCGCACCCCTTAGCCGCGCGCGCTTCCTCTTGGGCCGGTTTAGGGTTTGAGAGGATATTTTGGTAATTGGGTGAGGGGGGGTGTTTATTCATAAACGAGGGCTAGCCGTCACGTAAGTTTTTTTTGCTATTATTGATTTTTGAGCGAAACCCTATATTAAACGAGTGTGGACGTCCTCTATTGGCGTCTTGGGAGGAGAATACACCTATTTTGTATTCATTTATCTTAGAATTTTGCTACTTTTATTCATAAAGATTGCATCTTTGTTCCGGTTCTATCAAAATGCTATCTAATTTTTATTATAAGAAAAAGCATTCATATGACATAAGTACAACTACACTCTAAAAAATGACAGCACACCTTAACATGGGCTTTATTGACATGTATAAAATTATGGAAGGAGACTTGTCTTATAAAGTTGCTTAAACGGTTTAGTGGTGAAGTGTAAAAAACCTTTTGCCTAATTATGTGTTAGGACATAACCAAAAAAGCTCAAGCGATTGGGTATTCCAAAGAACTGGACAAAAGGGTCATGTTCCAACATGAAGACAGCTTCATGATAGACGTAATATAAGACAATCACTTGTCTGTGAGACATCCAACAATCATGATTCATGTTGAAAAGAGTGATCTGTTGGAATGCACCGTAGCCTCAAACAAACATCAGAAATTTCCAGTTTCATAAACTTTTGTGCTTCAATAATGCTTAAAAAATATTATAGAACACAGATGTAACCAAATCTTGGAACATAACCTTTTAAGCATGTTGCTTTTTATCTTGCATCTTAAAGTTGAATTTGAATGCAACTATCAAAAACTAGGTCATTGTCCCCTTATCTAGACTCTTGTTCAGCATTATTCTTTAATTGCATGAGCTTATTAAAAATGACCAATAAGGTATGTTGCACCAAGACGGCAACCCATGTCTTGTCTTTTAATATTTAAGGCAATAGCTTATCTCGTCCACATGTTATGGGACATAAATTCAGTAACAACATGGGGAATTACATAATATTGTCTGGCACTAACAAAATATGACCAATCTAATGTGCATTGTCCTGAAATTGCAACCGATTTAATTGGAACAAGTGATCATGATCATGTGAACAAGGAGCATAAGAAATACATATCAAACTACCAGTACCTGTATCGCGCGTGTTCGCACACATATATATAGCTGTTAGACAAAGGTAAAAATATACATGTAGACATATAGTCAAGTTGTTGGCATCAGCATGGCAGTCATCTTCAAAAGCAACTTGACTAACCCAAAATGTCTTATGCAAATCGTAATATCAAATCAAATTCATAGCCATACCTAATTCAAATCGTAATATCTAATTCATAGCCATACCAGTACATGTATGGCTATGAATTAGACCAAGTACAGCCCAGATCCTACACAGTTCAGCCAATTGAGAACCGGGCTTGGGCCTAGGTTTTGGCCCAATTTGTAAACAGTGTAGGTTTGGGCTTGGGTGGAAAGACTTAGTTCTAGAGTTCAATAAATTTGGTAGCCTAACATTTACATCGTACCGCTTCCCGTATTTATGTGAAGTTTTATACTGCATACACGCATACAAGATACTGACGGAATTTTATAATATATATATTTCTTTAAGTTGTGGGCAAATAATTATTACCTTATTTTATATTGTTATAAAGTAAAATAAATCAAGAATTTGATTAAATGTATGTACTTCTATTCTATAGAAAAAATTATGATTTGTCGATAATGCATGAATACCACTGATTTTTTAACTATTCTTCATTCAATTATTTTAGAAATTATGCATTGGAAAAATCTGTTTACTTATGATTTAAGTAGGCCCGGTTGTGGCCCAAATCCACCCATTCATTTTAAAAATTGGCTTGGGTAAAAAAATGCAAGCCCGCTTCACAGACATGGCCGGGTTGGACTCCAAAAATTTTACTAGATCCAGGCCCAAGCTTATATAAGTCCAGCTTGAGCCCGGGATACATTTTGCAATAAATAACTATGATAATTACAGAACTAACTAGGCAAATACTTGCTTATGATAACACATTATAAAAATCAAATTTTCTTCAATATTGATACAGTGCGAGGATTTCATTTCATGAAACCAACATTTAAAGATTGACAATAGTTATGAAGGCAACATGCACATGGTAAAAAAAGATGGCTTACCACCTCATCTTCAGATCCAATTCCAAAATCGTGATCGATATCCATGGAATCTGAATGGGATACTGCATTTAAGTTTTCTAAGAATCAACAAGGAAAAACACAGCACCTGCAAATGCAAGCAGCCAACTGCATACCTGAATTCTCAGACCTTCCGACAAGGCATGTTTTGTCTCCTCGTTCATCTGTATTTTGTGCTCGTCCTGTGCCAGAATCTATCTGCAGCAGCCCAACAGTAGTGGGCGTATTTACAAGATTTTCCGCTAACATAGTGGAATACCTGAAGCAAGTACAACACAAAGCCCATAACACTCAAATTCAAGAAGCCATAAAAACATAAAATTAGTTTTAAAAAGAAAACCCACCTTTCAGTTTGACCCAAAAGAAAGTCAAGCTGTTTATCCAGAGCCTTTTTCTTTTTCTCTTCAACTTCCAATTGATGCTTGTAAAGAACCTAAAAATTTTAAATTTTCAGATAACTTACACACTTCGGAAAAGGAAAATTAAAAAAGTAAATCATAAAATGTTGTATTATGAAGTTACCAGCTTCTCTATTTTCGTCCAAAATTTTTTCACATCTTTTGAAATATTAAGTGCAACTTTCCTCAATCGTTGCTCTTCCTCCTGGAATGCAGTTAAACAATAAATACTAAATATTAGATGACATCACAAGTAAGTGTTGGACAACACAAGTGTTGACAAAATAAAAGGCTCACAAACCTTCACTTTCTTCTCTCCCCTCGTGGCCTGATCAGAGATGCTCTTGGAGGCTCTAATAGCAACCCTCTTCGCTTGAGCTACTTTCCATTTTCTTTCAGACTCAAAATCCTAAATGAAAATTTACGCTAAATTTCAAAACTTTTTTTGAAAAGTTTCATGCATTTTCTTTATTAAAATAATGCACCATTACCTTCGAGAGCCAAACCATCTCCTCTAAAACGTGATCCCAGTGAGTTTTAGGCCTTGGGGGTTCTCTTGGCCCTTCAAGCGCCTGCCCATTGCAAAAGAAAAAACGAAAGGAAAAAATGACACCATAATGACATTAGAAGAAGCAGACAAAACAATTAAAGAAATCTAAAAATACACAAAAAATACAATTGAGAGCTGAACCTTTTGGCGCCGTGATCTTGCCTCGTGTTCTAGTTTTGATCTAGGTCCTTTGGAGGCCATGGCTGTGTTTCCGAGAACACTACTGCAAAACAAGCGAGATGGAAGAAATGAGAGATAGAGAGATAGACATAGATGAATAAAATAGATAATTAAGAAGATGATGATGAGAGAACTACTAGGGCTGACGCAGCTGAAATTTTGCAGAGATTTCAATTTATCGTTGGGTCGATCTTGGGGGGGAAAGCGAACGGGAGATCGAAGAGGAAAGGATGAGGAGGAAGAGCCCGATCGAGCCCTAAATCCCATAAGCTAACGGGTTCGTTCGGATAGGGTTGGAAGTGGTTCGGTTTATACCCGATAATCCACATTGTTCGATCTGCATGTGCTATCTCATGTTAGTTGGCTTACGCGTCAAATATTTTTGGACTTAACGGCAGCAAGACAACATCTTGAACTACAAAAGACTAAACAATCTGCTACATGATGTCACAAGTTTCTAACACTCTTGGTAAAGTTTTGAAAGTAAAACTCTACGAAGGGAGGTGCTATTAGCACATACCAAAATGTTGCGTTCACAGTCCACTTATTTACAAGTTCGCCATTAAAATTTTTTTGCTGAGTTCGCACACTACTTATTTACAATTTTGCCCCCCTCCTTCATCCTCTTCGAGTCGCTGTCCCCCTTCTCCATCACCGCCGGATCAAAAGAAAGGGCAAAGGAACTCAATGAACACTTGACTTAGGCTCTTAGCTTGAGTTTCTTCTCGTCTGCAACTTCATCCTCTTCGCTTCGGTTTTTGTAAACAAGAGTGATCGTTCTTTAGTATCATCACACGGCCTGTGGAGAATCACTAGCAAATCCAACAGAAGGAACCCCAAATTCGCAAATCGATACAGTGCAACATCTAACACAACAAAATATATAAACATAGATCTAAATCAAGAGAAATCAATTCATATCTCGGCATCTAGTTCATCTGCCCTCCTCCTCCCCATCGCCCAAGCTACTCCTCCATCATGCGGCGATGGATAAGGGGGACGGCGACGCGAAGGGGGGATGCAGTAGTATGGCAAATGTTGGAGTTTTTTTCTAAGCAATGTGTTAGAGATTATATCCCACATTGGAAGGATAAGAAGAAATGCTCTATTTTATAAGTAGAAAGATATTTTGGATATTAAATTGATGTTTGGGCCAGCTAATACTAGTGGACCATTGATATGCTAGTGCGCTATTGTTGGGATATATATATTTATATAATCAAAGACTTAGCACTTTGCACTTTGCACGTGAGTCTGTTTCAGATTCATCAATTTAATCATTTTCGTAACTAAAATTTACAGTTACTATAACCGTCCAACATTTACTATTCCATTTGCAATGGTTCATCCAACAGTTGCCATCCATCTATAAATAGATGGTGGTTCTTCAGAAATAAATACCCTGATACAATAAGATCTTTTGTTGATTAAGTGCAATCACAAAAGATAGATTTTGAGTATCCCTGAGATGTTCGATCCACCCCGGAGCACTTGTTTAAGGGCGAAATAGTCTTAAGGGCAACTCTTTGGCGTGCTTGAAGAATCGGTCAGTTTTCATTGTTGTTCTCTGTAATCTCTCATTTTCAACAATTTAATTTCATTGTTGTTCTCGGTAATCTCTCAGAATCAACATTCTTAAGACTAATATGGCAAACGTTCGAGAGATGACAACGAATTTTATGAAATTGTACAAGTTTAATGGTAGCAATTTTTGAAGGTGGCAGAGGAAGATGCACTTTCTGTTAACCACTCTGAAAGGTGTGTACGTTTTGACTACACCACAACCTCAATAGATGGAAGATGAAACACTTGAAGAAACTCGTGCTAGAGCCAAGTGGGAAAATGATGAGTATGTGTGTTGTGGTCACATTCTCAATGGTATGTCGGACGGGCTGTTTGATACATATCAAACTGTTGAGTCTGCAAAGGACTTATGGGATCAATTGGAGGCAAGGTATATGCGTGAAGATGCTACAAGTAAGAAATTCCTTGTTTCGCAATTTAGTAGTTATGCCATGTCCGATACAAGATCGGTGATGGAACAATTCTATGAAGTTGAATGCATACTTGGTAATTTTAACCAACATAACACGGACATGGTTGAAACTATTGTTGTTTCAACTATCATTGATAAACTGCCCTTAGGATGGAAAGAATTTAAACATAGCCTTAAACATAAAAAAGAGGATATGTCTCTGGAGGAATTGGCCAACTCTCTTCGTGTTGAAGAGGAATTCCGTAAACAGGAAGAAGGCAAGGACCGAGTGGTCCATGAGATGGATGAAGGCCAATCCAGTAAAGGTGTCACGCCCCGCTTCCCAAAAATATGGAGGCGAAGCGTGAGAAGGTCCGCTCAGACTTGAAGCTACAAAGCTGCAAGTCCAATAAGCGTCAATCAACTTTAAATAGCAGGTCCTTGCAACGCGAAACGAAACAAAGATAATAATAAAGAGAATGAGACAAAAAGAATCTCAGAATATCCATAATAATAAATTCCAACATCGCAGAAAAGCCACCAGGCTAAAAGAAAAGAGTCTAAAGGCCCAAACATGACCAACAAAAGTACAACATACAGAGTAAAGGTGCCACGCACCGACAACTAACAACAATCCTAAAACAAAAGAAAGCTCAGCAAGGTCACTAAGAATGGTCACCTGTAGCCACAAACTCCTCCTGGACACACATGGACTCAGGCTCAGCGTCAGCAAATACCACGTACTCAGCAACGGTCTCTGGCTCAGGGTCTAACATGTGACACCCAAAAGAGCAAGGGGCACATGTCAGCAAGTCTACAAGAGACTTGTGCAAGGAAACTGAAAGTGAAGGTAAGCAACCTAGCAGTTCTAGCATGATGCAATGACATGGTAGTTAAAGTTTGAGTGCAACAGGTAATGTAAAGTACAACAAGCAATCTAGCATGGCATGGCAAGAGTAGTAAACTACTAACATTCACAAGTCACGTTTTCATGTCGTGCACAGAGTTCACGCCCTACAGCTGAAGTGGCTGTACGGGCACACTTCTACGCTGAGTGGTAGCTCAACCCTACCCCTCCACATGTATCGAGCCAGGGTCTTACCCCCGAACGGGAATGCTCGCTTCTGGATCACGAGCCAGGAAGTGTTTTTCATGATGGCATAGGGGTGCACCTAGCCAGGACAAGCAAGTACAAGTATGTAGCGTGTGCTACGAATGCAACATTCAATGCATGGATGACATGGCATGGCAAGTAGCAAGGCGTACAAGTAAGGAATTTAAACATGACAGTTTAGTATGCATGAACAACAAGTTAAAGAGGTTGGATCTAGCTTCGTTGTCAGGCTAGATCAAATGAGGTGACGAATATAGTTTCGTTGTCAAACTAGATCAAATAGGCGTCTAGGCAGCTATCATTTCACTGCCTAGTCTCTTTTACGCTACGGTACAAAAAGTGGCCTAAAACATGGCCTAAACAAGCGACGGGCAAGTTTCACTTGCCTGCACAGCCAATCTGAAGTCACGATCAACCAGAGTCCAAACTACCTACGTGTTCAGTTTGCAGTCCAGCCTACAACCCAATTTATTAATCTTGATTAATGAACCACAACCATCAAAAATTACCAGTTTTAGTTGATTAACAGGCGAGTGGTGATTCCTACGGGACAGATCTTACCTCAACACGACGCGAGAGCTATACTGACGTCGGGTAGCAACGTCAGGGGTTGGATTCCGGTATTGGGTAAGGTAACAGCGTCGACTCGGGAACGGTAACGGGTCGCGAAGGAAACGTATTATATCTACGTTAACGGATACGTGGTAAGATAAAATAATAACACTAACACACTAAGAGAATATTTGTGAATTGCTGACAACACATAAGACTTTGCACGTTTAACCATTAACTAATCCTAAACTAACACATATTAATAAACACAACCTTGGTGCATACACTAATCCTGTTCACGTTTACCCACAGTTTCTCATTCACTCACTCACCATTCATTAGTTTATAACATTCATTAGTTTATACTAGGGTACAGTAATAAAGAAAACCATATATAACTAATATGTATCGTGGTGAAACTTAGTTCGCATGCAAACTTACGTGCTACCGTTCTCTCCGATGACATCCGCAGGTGGGCGGATCACGGTTGCTGCCTTGGCCAGGCGTAGCTTCGACAGAAAGAGGGCTCAGAGTTTACGGCATCGCTTAGAGGCAGCAGGGCATCGCCTCGGGTAAGCGGGGAGGCGCTGGACGTTGGAAGGTTGCCGTGTGTGGCCTGCGGATGCGAGAAGCAATCAGCAGCAGCAGCTAGGCGCGCTGCGCTCGTTGCAGCGGCTGCCGAGGAGCGCCAGGGCGGAGCAAGGCCGCGGAAGGGCTGTCGCGTGTCGCTGGGTGCCTGGGGATCTCCGGTGGCCCGAGGACAGCGCCGGCGACGCCGTGAGCATTGGCAGGAGGGGAGCAGCTCGCTGGGGGCGATGCTGCTGTGGGCTAAGGCACCGTCACCGCGGAGGGAGAGGGGATCCGGCGGTAGGCGGGGGTCACTACGGAGCAGGGCGAGAGGGAGAGGCCGTGGGTGTTTGGGCGGGCTGGACGGCGACTTCGCTGGGGAGATGACGGTGTCGTTGGATTGCGAGGAAGGGGCGGTTTGAATCATGCGGAGGAGATGGGTGCTCCGGTGACTGAGCTGCAAAAGAGGCCGGATGAGATGGCCCGGGCGCCAGTTGCTTGCTCGCGGGGGAGAAATATTACGCTGAGGGCTTTTGCGGGGAAAAAGAGATAGGGGCGGCGGCTAGTTCGCAAGGAGATGTTGAGGGGGTCTCAAAAAGCAGCCTAGGGTTAGAATAATAACCTAGGATTTAAATAAGGCTATAGGCCCCATGAGCATGTGATGCTGAAAGAGCAAGGTACAGGGGTTGGAACGTGGCTACATGGGCCATAGGGTTGGTTATATGGTTTTGTTTAAAAATTGTTATTATAAAATATATAAAAATCAAATTCTCCTACTTCTCTTTCTCTCTCAGCGTGGAATGAATGTGCCAAGGCTAGGTCACGGGTTGGGTCAACGTATTACAGATTGTATTTTATAAAAGAAATAATATTAGGGGATAAAACCATATGATACTTAGGGTCAAAACGATGTTTAAGTTGGGCAAAAGGTGAAAGTGGGTCAATCGAAGTCCGAAAATTGTGAAATAAATACTGGGGTGACCGGGACGACGAGAGAAAGAAGGCATAGAAGACGGATCACAATTTCGATGACGAGAAGCGAAACTAAAAATAAAAAGGCCTCACGACAAAAGTAAAAATCGCGACGTCTTCTCAAATAGGGTCAAATCGTGGGAGAACGACCCGTGAAATGACGTTCCAAATCAGTGCCACAATTTAATACTCTCAGAGACGTTCACAACGACATATCACACCAACGTGTTCACAACCAAACAGAATCTAAAATAAATACGTGCACGGTCAACAGCACGTGCACGAAGAAGGTACGATCGGAAAGCGGCCGTTACAAAAGGCAAATGTAAGGCTAAGTTTCAGGTCAAAGACAAAAAGAGAAAAGGCAATTTCATTCCAAATCACAATAACAAACAAAGGAAAATTGCTTGTTGGATTTGTGGTGGTCCTCACATGAAACGAGATTCCCCAAAGAAGAAAGGTGGTTCTAGTAGTTCAAGAGATGGTCAGAATCCTTATCAAAGGAAAGCGGCTGATGCAATGAAAACTTCACTACCATGATATCTGAAATCAACATGATTCAAGAGGATAGTGACTGGTGGGTTGATTCTGGGGTAACAAGACATGTATGCAAAGATAAGCGAATTTCAAGATCTATGAAGCAGTGGAAGAACCAACTTTTCTTTACATGGGAAATAAGTCACCTGTTAATATTTTTGGAAAAGGAAGTGGTATGTTAAAGTTTATTTCTGGAAAGTGTCTTACTTTAAATGATGTGTATCATGCTCCTGATTTGAGCAAGAATCTGATGTCTGGTTATATCTTAAACCAATATGGGTTCAAACAAGTGTATGAGGCTGGAAACTATGTATTGTCTAAGGGTGGTATGTTTGTAGGCAAGGGATATGCCCATGACGGTATGTTCAAGTTAAAACCTATCAATAATAATATGGATGTTTCTGCTTATGTATTGGATGTTTTAAATGATTCTGTTTTATGGCATAATCGTTTAGGGCATGTTAACTCTAGAAAATTAAAAGACACTGCACATTTGTCCTTGATTCCTTGTTTTGATAAGCAAACTGTAAGTTGCAAAACATGTATGGTAACTAAGATTACGAGGTTGCCTTTTCCTTCTATTGCGCGAGAATCACAGTTACTAGACATAATCCATAGCGATTTATGTGACATGAGTGATTCTTTAACATTAGATGGAAAGCGGTATTTTGCCACTTTTATTGATGATTATTCCAGATTTTGTCAAGTGTATTTATTACGATCAAAGGATGAAGTTCTTGACAAATTTAAAGTCTTTAAATCTGAAGTTGAACTTTATTGTGAGACATTCATTAAATGTCTTAGATCGGATAGGGGGGGGGGGAATATTATAATCCATTGTATTTCCAGTCTAGCGGAATAATTCATCAAGTTACATCACCTTACACACCACATCAGAATGGTGTTGCTGAAATGAAAAACCGAGTTTTAACGGAAATGGCTAACGATATGTTATCAAATTCAGGTTTATCCCATGGTTATTGGGGTGAAGCATTGCAAACTGCTTGTTATATTCTTAATAGAGTGCCTACTAAAAAGCATAAGTCTACTACTCCATATGAACTTTGGAATAAAAGAAAACCGAATTTAAGCTATCTTAAAGTATGGGGTTGTAAATCAATAGTTAAAGTTCCTGAACTTAAAAGGAAAAAATTAGGGGGAAAAGGAATTGAATGTTTGTTTATATGTTATGCTTCTAATAGTAAAGCCTATAGGTTTAAGGTTATAGAACCAAATGATCATTATTCTGTTAATACAGTTATTGAGTTACGAGATACTATCTTTGATGAAAATCGTTTTACAACGATCCCTAGGCCTCGTGATATAACTTTCGAATTTAGAACTAATGGTCATGAAGATGTTTGTATTGAACATGACTCCCCTAATGAAGAAACCTCTCAAGTAAGGAAAAGCAAGAGGACACGGAAATCTAAAGATTTCGGATCAGATTTCTTTATGTTTCTCGTGGAAGGTAGTAGGGACACATTTTCTATTGATAATTATATTCCATTTTGTTACAATATGGATTCTGATCCTGTCACTTTTAAAGATGCAATGATGTCTCTGGATGCTTCTTTTTGGAAGGAGGCTATTGATGACGAGATGGACTCAATCATGAGTAATAGAGTCTGGAAGTTGGCAAATTTACCTCCAGGTTGCAAACCCATAGGTTGTAAGTGGATTTTCAAGAAGAAAATGAAGGTCGTTGGAACAATTGACAAGTTTAAAGCTCGGTTAGTAGCCAAAGGATACTCCCAAAAGGAAGGTATTGATTACTTTGATACTTATGCCCCAGTTGCAAGAACGACAACTATTAGGGTGTTAATTGCCTTAGCCTGTGTGTATAATTTGGTCATTCACCAAATGGATGTTAAAACAGCATTTCTGAATGGTGAATTAGATGAGGAGGTATACATGTAACAACCTGAATGGTTTATAGTTCATGGGCAAGAAAATAAGGTTAGTAAGCTTATTAAGTCTTTATATGGACTTAAGCAAGCTCCCAAACAATGGCATCAAAAATTTGAGGAGATTGTACTTAGTAATGGTTTTCACATTAATGATGCAGACAAGTGTGTGTATTGCAATTTAGTGGAAACAAAGGAGTAGTCATTTGTTTATATGTCCATGACATGTTAATATTTGGCACTGATCTCCATCAAGTGGAGGATACTAAGAACTTCTTATCTCATTTTTTAATGAAAGACATGAATGTGGCAGATGTGATTTTAGGCATCAAAATTACTAGATCTAGTAATGGGTTGATCTTGTCACAATCACATTACATATAAAATGTATTGAAGAAGTTCAACAATTATGATTGTAAGGTTGTATTTACACCTTTTGATCATAGTGTAAGTTTAACAAAGAACACCAGTCAGCATGTAAAGCAGTTGGAGTACTCTAAAATGATGGGATGTTTAATGTACGCCATGACATGTACAAGACCAGATATAGGCTTCGTTGTAGGGAAGCTGAGTCGTTATACTTATAATCCGAGTCATGCACATTGGCATGCAATTAGAAGGGTGCTTAAATATCTAAAGAAGACAATTAACTTTGGTCTTCACTATACTGGTTTTCCTTCTATGCTTGAAGGATTTTCGGATGCAAGTTGGATTTCTAATTGTGATTGTTCTTCTACTAGTGGATGGATATTCGTTCTTG
The DNA here is from genome assembly GCA_030789695.1 of Scilla litardierei. NCBI lineage: Eukaryota > Viridiplantae > Streptophyta > Magnoliopsida > Asparagales > Asparagaceae > Scilla > Scilla litardierei. The sequence continues at coordinate 137,467,217 of CM061139.1, forward strand.
GTGGGGGTACAGTTTCTTGCGGATCTAAGAAACAGACTTGCATTGCGGATTCATCTATGGCATCCGAGTTTATTGCTTTGGCATCCGCATGCAAGGAAGCTGAATGGTTTTGGAATTTGTTGTATGAATTACCTCTGTGGCAGAAACCTATGTCGCCTATATCACTTCATTGTGATAGTAAGGCTACTTTGGCACGAGCTTACAACATGGTTTACAATGGTAAATCAAGGCATATTGGTTTACGACACAGTTTTGTAAAGCAGTTGATTCATGATGGAGTTGTAACTGTAGACCTTGTGCGTACACATGAGAATCTTACAGATCCATTAACAAAAGGCCTTTCTAGGGATTTGGTTTTTAAAACTACAAAAGGGATGGGTTTAAAGCCTACGCGAAGAATCACAAACGATGGAGCCTCGACTTAACGCTTGATATACCCTTCGAGCCTTAAGTTCAATGAAATCAAGTACATCATTGTGTGGTTGCAAGCACACATTCATGTCATCCCAAAGTATAGTGCTTGGTTTCCATAATGATTAGGTAAGAATGCGTATTTAATACTCTTAATGGACTTTTAGTGATCAATGTTTGATGTAATGTAAATTCCCTAGGTATGACTGGGTGTATTTGTATTATGAATATTAATATTAATAAATATTTACATGTTCTCATTCATTTTTCATTATGATACTTATTATGGGTATTGACAAGGTTCACCTATATGAGTTTAAAGTGATGCCGCTTTAGGGAATCAATAAGGCTTGGTTTCTAAATGCTTATGAATGGATATTGGACACATGGCCATACTAGTAATGTCGGTTTTTTGTATCAGGGATAATGAATCTTATATGTGTCATGAAATTAAGTAGTCAAAGAGGATAGATGGTTCAAAGCATAGTCTACCATGCTGTTCTGACTGTTTAAAAGATGTGATCACTAAAATGAAGGTTCAATCGCGAGATACCTTCATTTATGCATACGATTAACATTTCTGTATTGCTTGAAAATGGCGGAGGGTTGTTGGAGTTTTTCCTAAGCAATGTGTTGTAGGTTATATCTCACATTGGAAGGATAAGAAGAAATGTTCTACTTTATAAGTAGAGAGTTAATTTGGATATTAAATTGATGTTTGGGCCAATTAATACTAGTGGACCATTGATATGCTAGTGCACTATTGTTGGGATATATATATTTATATAATCAAAGACTTAGCACTTAGCACTTGGCACGTGCGCGCGTGCGAGTCTGTTTCAGATTCATCGATTTAATCATTTTCGTAATTAATGTTTACAGCTACTATTGCAGTTGCAATGGTGCATCCAACAGTTACCATCCATCTATAAATAGATGGTGGTTCTTCAGAAATAAATACACCGATACAATAAGATCTTTTGTTGATTAAGTGCAATCACAAAAGATAGATTTTGAGTATCCCTGAGACATTCGATCCACCCCGGAGCACTTTTAGGGGCAAAATAGTCTTAAGGGTAACGCTTTGGCATGCTTGAAGAATCGGTCAGTTTCATTGTTGTTCCCTGTAATCTCATTTTCAACAGTTTAATTTCATTGTTGTTCTCTGTAATCTCTCAGAATCAACAGTAAACTTGTAAATAAGTGGTCTGTGAATTCAGCAACAGATTTTAATGGCAAACTTGTAAACAAGTGGTCTGTGAACTCAGCAATCAGGTCTGTGCTAATAGCAACTCCCCTTTTAAAAATCTATGCATGCAATTTTTGACTATTTCAAGAATTATATATTAAAGTAAAAAATCGAAGCTTTGATACAAATAACGTGAAAGCTACCATAACATACACACAACTTTTCTACAAATCCTAAACTTTATTTTCCAGATTAAAATTTTATTTTAAAACTTAAAATCAAAAGGAAGTATTGTGAACCTACATCGTTCACTAAATTCTTAGAAGCACAGTATGACGCAGTCTCCTCCTCCGCCTCCTCCTCTTTCTCCATGCAACCACTGCAAGAACAAAAGAGAAAAGTGCGGCTAGGGTATGGGTGTATGCTAACACATGGTTATGGTATATGCTTGAATAGATTATAATTTTAAGTTAGGGCAAGAATTGGTTAAAATCTAATTTAGAATTTTAATTTAGATATTCTAATTTTTCAATGATTTCATTAAGATTTCCAGTTAGGTTATTATATATTATATCTTCATTTCATGGTTAAATAATTTTATTTATCCTTAATAAATTTTATTTTGAATTTATATAATTTTTAAAATTAAAGTTTTCAATTAAATGCAACTATTTCTTAGTCTTATGGAAAATTAATTTTTAAATATTAATTAAATAAAACAAGTACATCAAAATCATAAAATAAATACCAAGGATTTTATTTAACTATAGTAAAATAAAATACATCCAAAATCTATTCGGGAAATACGGTATAACAGCTTGGGACCGTAACATTCTACCACCCTTAGAGAAAATTCCGCCATCGAAATTCCAACTATGAAGCCTCGAATAGATGAGAATAACATTCATGTGTCTCATCCATGCACTCCCAGGTGGATTCTCTAGGAAAACCTCTCTGGCACATAACTCTCACCAACCCAATCTCTGCACTCTAAAAATCGTATGTCGCCAATCTAGAATCTACAACAGCTGTTGTTCATATGTCAGATATGGTCAAAGTGCAATTATAGAATAATCCACCACATGACTTAGATCTCCCACGCACCGTCGCAATTGTGAAACATGAAACACATCATGCACTACATCCAATGAAGGTGGTAATACAAGATTGTATGTTGCCTCTCTAACATGCTCCAAAACATCGAACGGTCTAATATACCTTAGACTAAGCTTCCATCTCCGACCAAAGTGGATATGTCCTTTATTGACAAAATCTTAAGGAACACATGATCACCTGGGTAAAACTCCAAGTGACGCCACTTCGAATCTGCCCAGTGCGTGTATCAATCTTGATCAAACTGTAACTTCGATCAAATCGTCCTTATGAAATCTGCAGCCTCCATAATCATCCCATGACCAAGAAGCTTTCTATCGCTAATGACATATCATCTCAAGGGTGAACAACATCTCTTCCCATATAATGACGCAAAAGGATACATGAATATACGTGACTGATAGATATTGTTGTAAGCAAACTCCACAAAGTGTAGATGATCTTCTTACAATCCTTTGAAGTTTAGCATGCATGATAGAGGGTTTCAAGGTAAGCGAGAGTAATGGAAAAGCATGCAAAACTCCACATCTCCACTTATGTATTAAAGCAATCGTTAGGAGCTGGAACATCTGATTTGATGACATAATCAAAATCGTTAGGTAGTTTTAATATTTGGGTTTCACGTTCTTTTCACCCACACTCCATGTAGGAAGATAAGTGCCCTCGTGGTAATTTATCGAGAGAACATCTTGTTCAAATTTAAATGGTACTAATTATCATAGTATGAATTAAATGGTTTTTTAATACTTGGATAATTTCCTTAGACTTAAAGTAATGTCATACACGTATCTAGATGGGGATCTCGATTATGGAAAGTGAATGACCGATCGGAACTTAAGTCTTGAAGCGTCCATGTTCATAGATGTGTCGAGAAAAGGATATCGACACATCGGACAGACCATTGTGTCTTTGTCTTAACCTAAAGGGTGATGATGATCTCATAATTATTTGACCTGTCGAAGTAGGAGACGAGACACATGTGCTCATTGGAGAATGAGTCCACTGAACGACCAATAAAGAGTTATCAAATGGTTAACATTAACTAAATTGTGATTGATAATTCTCTAGTGATAATATGCAAGTTGGTCCTTAAGACTTAAGGTCAATGTACGAACACGTGCGTGAACGGTGTCACTTAGAGATATGATCTAGTCTCGAGTCTTCACTCGTTGAAAGGTCTTATGTTGTGTGAAACTTGAAGCGTACGAGGTAAGTAGTGAACAAGATAGGATTCGTCTCTTCCGTTTATGGGAAGTCAGTGTCACAGGCTCAGTACGGCTCTTTGTGCAAAACCTCAGTCGAGGTATGTTGTATGAAGTACAACATGGACATACCAATGACCAAAGTATGTTGACCAATGCTAGCTAGTAGGGTTGACGGTTTACCATACCCTAGGCTATGTAGTGACATAGTTTTGACGAATGGACTAAAACCGCGGTATTCATCACAGACACAGTCAGAGTGATCCCGACGACACTTTTGTCAATAGGTCAATCACATAATTATGATGCCGAAACAGGGGTGACACCTGCTGCTCGTGGTCACTGTCGTCTAGGGGTTTCGAGTCCCAGCCTGTAGTATGGTCAGGTTGTAGTGTCTCATACCAAGTAGGATTTGCGTCTTAGTAATAGGAAGAATTCAGGAGGAGTGCACTCGGGTGCACGAGAATAATTAAACTCATAAAGAGAGTCTATATTAAATGGGTTTTAATGGTGTCGCAAAAAGTTGTGATTTGAGCATTAGAATAATGCTATGAGGGATTATTGCATATAAGGCCAAAGGGTTCAGAATATATTGTAAAATGTATACGAGAATATTTTGCATAATAAAAGCATAGAAAAGGTTACATGGGTTCTTGGGATGGTCCCATTCGAATCCTAATTTCAAACGAATCTGAAATGGGCACAAACAGAGCTCAAAAGCTCAAGAAATAGCTCAAAAGGCCAGAACTGGGTTTTTGCCCAGTTTTGGCCCAGCCCGACCCATCTGGGCTGGCTAGCCCAGCATATGCGGGCTAAGCCCGCACGCCCAGCTGGGCGGGTCGGGCTAAGCCCGCCTGCTTAGCGGGCGGGTCAGACCTGCCCGCGCGGGCGAGCACACCCAGCAGACCAGTGGGCCCCACTTGTGGGGCCCGCTGCTGGGGTTTTCTGAAACCCTTAACGACGTCTGAAAATTTCAAAGGATTGTGTTTCTGCCCAACTTTGAGCACTCATTCGAAGGGTCAAATGAACTCGGAAAGGACCACCGTTTGTTTCTATGTGATCACCGTTTAGTGCTCTTCGTTTTGATAGGTTGTATCACTTACGAAGCTCAACGGTGAGGGATGAAAAATTGGTTGAAGTTTGGCCTTAATGGATCACCGTTTATTTCTATGTTATCACCGTTCGGTGCTCTTTGTTTTCTGTGGAAGCGAAGTTCTCGGTATGTTCTTTTAATGCTTTCATATATTATTGCAGTAGTCTAGATCTATCTTTAGGGCTGGTCAAACCCATCCCAAGATAATAGAGATCCTAGTTAGGGTCAATGTCATCCTTAGGGCTTTCATTAAAATGTTTAACGATATTTTATTTTTCCGCTGATGTTTTCTGCTTTAATCGTCCGTCCGTCGTAGGATGGACATAGATTTTATGCCATAAGGGTCCCTCAAAACCCTTCATTGGTATCAGAGTCAGGTCTATTTTGATCTAATTTCTGCAAACGATATGAATGCTTAAATTGTTTGTTCAGAACATGCTAATTATATAATTATTTAGATTTATTAATTATGAGATAATTGTTAACATGCTGCATCATAATTTTATAAGATAAAAATTTAGTTGTCTGTTTGTATGCTTAAAATTTATGTGATAATTATTTTAAGATGCAAGCTAAACTTTATGAGATAAACCTTAGTTGTTGTTCATGCTAATAATTATGAGATAATTATTTAAAATGGTTGAAACTTAATCTTATATGATATTTTAAGTTGCTAGTAATCATGCTAATTTTTTATGTGATAAAATTTTAGTGAATTTTATTGGTTATTTTATTTCTTGCAAATTATGTGATAATTCAAGAAAAACTCTTAGGATAGCCATTAAAAGACTTTCTGAAACGTATGAGTTATATTTTAGATGGATGTGCTATGATTAAAAGGTTGTTGCAACATATTAAATGCGTAATACAAGATTAGAGTAGTCCTTCCAACAATTATTGTTTTAATCGTTCTAATAATAATTTTGTAAAAAGATATTTTTAATTTGTTGTTACTTGAATTTTAAATACATAATACATGATTATGTAAGGACCATGACTATGAGGAAAGCACTAGAAGGGGGTTGAATAGTGTTTATACAATTTAAATGATAGTTATACCAATTTAAATTCCTAACCAACAATTAATGCGGAATGTAAATAAACCCAAATTGAAACAATGCTAACACAAAGATGTTTCAAGGGTTCGGATTACCCAAGTCAACTACCGACTTGTTCCTGGTAATCATACGTCCCTTCCACCCAGATACCACTGGATACTCAAGTTAGAACCCTAACTTGAGGTTTCATTTAAACCCACTTGTAGCAACCCTACAAGTGAAATCAAAACACAATCGATGTCCTTGACTCCCATAACTTGGGAGCAAGTAAACCACTCTCACAAACCGAGAGTTAAACTAATAGCGAAAGATATAAAATAACGAAATAGCAACGCTTACAATCACATATGCCTTGAAGTAGAACTTGAAGGAGCAAGTGTGTTGTGTGTTGAGGTCTCTTTTGAAAGAGAGAAAAGCCCTTTCTCTTGTCACCACCAATTGCATAGAGGATATCACTTTGATTCTAGGTTGGAGAGCAAGAGAGAATAAGATTAGAATTCTTGGGCTTTTGGATTTGAGAGCTTTGAAAAACTTGAAGATGAAAGCTATGGTTTTTCAAGAGTTAATCAAGAAGATGATTAACCCCTCAATGGAACAGTAGAAGCTCTCTTTATTGGTTCTCTAAAACCCCCAAACAGAATCCCAAAACCCCCTTTGAAATCCGTGGAGAAAAAGCCAACAGATAGAATTTACACAGTCGACATTCGACTGTTGAAGATAACACAGTCGACTGCTGCACTGTGTCAGAGGGTAGGTGATAATTCAAACGGTAACTTACCACGTAGGCCAGTCGACTGATGAAGAGAAGACATGCACCTATAAAACTAACAGGCGACTGTAAATCCTTCTACAGGCGACTGGCCGCAATATGGGTAAGCTGAGAAACATCAGAAATTTTTGGAAAGACACAACAGGCGACTGATGTGGAACATACAGGCGCCTATGCCATGGGCAGGCGACTGTGAAACCAACATCAGTCGACTGTCACTAAAACTTGAAACTTCCAGAGAGCAGAGTCTGCAGAGGAATATTAAATAGACGACTATTGAAGCATTGACAGTTGACTGTGCCTTGGACAGGCGACTGTCAATACAACATCAGTCGACTGACCAAATAAAGAAGAAAGCGACCTTTGGGCTGAAGAGAGTCAGGCGACTGTAGCTTGGACATGCGCCTGTATTTTATACCGCAGTCACCTGAAGGAGTTAACGCTAAAAGGCCCAAAAAAATCAATTGATTAAGTATGTGCATAACAGGCGACTGTAGAACAAATCACAGTCGACTGTTTTGAGACAGGCGACTGTAAATCATTCAGCAGTCGCCTGTTGAGATCCCAAAATGCACATGCTTGAGAAATGTCAATTGGAGTCGAAGGAAATGTGGTCTAATGATTTCCTAGGGCGAAAATGAGGACGTGTGTGTATGCTCCAACATAGTTCTACTTCTAAGCTACATACTAGAAGATAATAAAAATATTACATTTTGTAGATGTCTCTCTTCTATCCAAAGTATGAGCTTGAAGTCTTCTAGGAGCTTCAATCACCATCTTTAATCATCCAATCCACTTTTCATGCTTTCATTGATCTTTGATTGACATCCATTGCTAATTGATCTTCATGATATGCTTATGCAATGGATTAACTGCAAATAGGAGATTAGTCACAAGTATTTATGTTTACTCATTATTAACACCAAGTAGGGAGAAGTCCAATACTCAGCATTCTCCCCGCCCTTTTGATGATGACAAACAAACATAAACAAAAAGATAAATAATTGTGCTTAATGAAAACTTACTCCCCCTACTTAGATGCCAATAAAGTTAGTCAATGTATATAAGGGCATCTATAGATCAATTGACGCTTACATGTAAGATATGTATGCATGAAATGATTTACTTGAAATCTTGAAATCTAGGATTTTATAATCCAAGTTCATTATATCTTACTCCCCCTGAATCTAAGGCAACTTCAATCTTAGATTCAAGTTTAGAATTAGAATTTACTTAGCACATGATTATGATATGTTTATTTCTATCCCCCTATGGCTTTATCCAAAAAATGGGAGTAGAATAACAACAACAATAGTGCTAAATAAGTACTAAAACAATCATAAGAGTCTAAATACAGGATGTATATAAAATGTGATGCCAACATAAAATCGGAGAAAAATCATCATGAAGGTGCATCTCATTGATATATATACACACCAAAAACTCATAAACACAAGAAATCTTAGTTGGCTAAAGGAACCAGAATCGAATATTAACATTTCAAAAACAAATGAGAAAAATGTCTCACATCACATCATGTATATAATATAACATACAAAGAGAGACAATTTCACAATGTTCAAACAATTAACAAAAAATGAGACACATTGTGAAGCAGTATATGATAAAGTAAAAACATTGCCATATATATGTGTGTGTGTGTGTGTGTGTGTGTGTGTGTGTACACTTCTGAATTCTGTCCCTTAATTACATTGGACAGGAGTAACGGTTGTAATTTCGTTAAAGAGTTCTATTGATGGGTCAAGACTAGGTTGGGCTGGTGTATCTTTAATTTGTAGCTGATTTAACTATAGTTCTAGATTTTGTAGTCGTAGTTCTGTTACTTCTAGCCTTTTTCTATAATTGATAGCTTGTTTTTATCAATTTTGTTTGTAACTTCTTGTTGCTATTGTGGTAGAGGAGTTATACCATACTGGGTTATGCATTTTATACAAATTTCTTTGTAGCATGCTTTACATTGGTATCTGTTTTTTATGCTAGGAAACTTATTACAATGTATACATGTCACGCCCCTCTTTCCTAAAATGGAGGCGAGACGTGAGAAGGTCCGCACGAGAGTGGAGCTGTGAAGCCCCAAACCCGATAAGCGTCAATAAAACATAAGCAGGTCCCTGTAACCACAAACGGAACAACAATAATAACACAAGGAGAGACAGAAATAAAATCTCGTATCTCATAATTGTCCAACATTAAAATTAAGGTCAACATCCAGAAAAGCCACCAGGCTAAAAGAAAGAGTCTAAGGCCCAGAACAAGGCCAACAAAAGAACAACGTAGCCAAGCATAGGTGCTACGCACCGACAACAAAACAGCAGTCTAAAAAAAGGGAAAGCTCAACGAAGACACTAGGACTGGTCCCCAGTGTCCACGTACTCCTCGCCAAACACAGGCTCGGGCTCGGCGTCAGCAAACACCTCATCCTCGACAATGGACTCAGGCTCGGGATCTAACATGTGTCACCCAAAAGAGTAAATGGGCACATGTCAGCAAGTCTAAAAGACTTGGGCAAGGAAACTGAAGGTAAGGTAAACTAGCAACCTAGCAGATATAGTATGATGTATGGCATGACAAGTATATCATGAAAGTGACAAGTAAAGGGAAGTACAAGTAACAAGTATGTCACGGATAACAAGTAAAACACGGACAAGTACAAGTCAAGTGGTTCACGTCAGGTGAACAGTCGAGTAAACAAGTTGTGCACAGAGATTCCGCCTGTTGGCTAGAGTGGCTGATCGGGCCAACTCCTAAGCTCAAGTGACCGTTTATCTCTACCCCTCCACATGTGTCGAGCCAGGGCATTACCCCCGAACACGGAATGCTCGCTTCTGGATCACAAGCCAGGAAGTGTATTTAACACGTATGGCGTAGAGTTATGCCTGCAACACAGGTGCCTAGCCGAAAACTAGTAGATCGGGCATTGGCTATCAACCAACTCACGTAGCCCGCTTCTGGAACACGAGCCAGGAAACACAAGTATTGTAGCGTGTGCTACGAATGTGACGATCAACATGGATAGCATGGATGACAATTTATTCGCGTACCATTAATCAAAATTAAACAGGACGTGATAGTTATGCAACATGATAAATGACGGTCCTAGCTTCGTTGTCAAGCTAGTTCCAGAAATTGCGCCTAGGCGAGTATCATTTCGTCGCCTAGTCTCTTTTACACCTACAACGCAATTGGCCTAAGACGTGGCCCAAACCCTAAGTGGCAAGTTTCACTTGCCTAGCACCGAGGATGACGATCAACGAGGCCGTCACACAAATGCTAGCTACGGAAAAGAGATCGCTGCCATGGCAAAACATCATTAGAACAACATCCAACCTAGGTTTATTAGGGTTTCACAAAAACACAAATGGGCTATGAGGATATTAAGAGATCGAGTTATTTACCGTATCGGAAGCGGAGGAATGATGCCGAGCAAGCACGGCACGAAAGAAACGCTCCGGGGAACCTAGGGTTCAGATCTGGAATAGATGGGGAAATTCTGGAGAAATGGGTTTTGATGTGGGTTTTGGGGATTTGATGGAGATTTGAGGGAGATAAGAGGTAGAATGTGTTAAGGGAGGGTTTGGATGATGGATTTTGGGCTTGGGATGAAGGAATAAGGGTTTGAGGTGGAAGGGGGCTCAATGGGGGAGAAACTAGGGTTTTAGGTCATGAGGAAGAAGAAGAAAACGTTTGGAGGGGTATTTATAGAGTTTGGTGGCGGCTAGGGCAAAACTAGGGTTTCCTGTACTGCTTAGTCGGTCAAAGAACAACTGCTGACCGACTAGTTTGAGAACTAGTCGGTCGGTTGACCAACGCAGACCGACTAAGTGTAAACAGTAGCTCCAGTCGAAAACCTGAACTAAGAGTTAGTCGGTCAAAGAACAAATACTGACCGACTAGTTTGACATCTAGTCGGTCGATGAACGTTCTTAGACCGACTAGAAGTAAACAGTAACTAGTGTCAAAAATAGTTAATGAGTTAGTCGGTTAAAGAAGCATTGCTGACCGACTAGTTTGCAACCTAGTCGGTCAACCAACGTTCTTAGACCGACTAACGACAAACAGTAACTCCTAAACATTTTAACAAAGCCCACTAGTCGGTTCAAGAAGGTTTTCCGACCGACTGGATCGTCATCTAGTCGGTCGATGCTCCTTCTTACACCGGCTAACGTGCACCAAAAGTTCCGAAATGGAGCGCGAAGCTCTGGGATCGATTCCTAAGACTCCTAGGCGTGATCTAACAATAAGATATGACCGATATGAAGCCCGTCACGAATGACTTACTCCGAAATCGACGATTCTAAGGAAGAAGCTAAGAAAACACGACGAAACGATCGAAAATGAAAGCTACGGAGACGAAACCACACATGAGGAGAAAATACACCATAACATACATATATAATATAATAAATCCAGATACATGAAAACCAGTCGTTACATCCTCCCCAACTTAAGAAAAATTCCGTCCTCGGAATTTTCCAACACTCACGTGTCCGGAAACAAAAGTGGGAAACGCTCTCGCATCTCATCCTCATTCTCCCAAGTGGACTCTCCAGGCGAGCCGTGTCGCCACATCACCCTCACAAGATTGACAACCTTGTTCCGAAGTGACTTCTGACGCCTGTCCAGAATCTGCACTGGCTGCTGGTCATATGTCATATCGGGGCGAACGGTAATCTCCGAGAAATCCACAGCATGAGACGGATCGCTAATGTATCGACGAAGCTGTGACTCATGGAAAACATTGTGAACTCCTTCCAAAGATGGCGGCAAGGCTAAGCGGTAAGCTACCTCGCCAACTCTCTCCAGAACGTCGAACGGTCCAATGTATCGCGGGCTCAACTTCCCTCGCTTCCCAAAGCGAATCACACCACGATTCGGGGAAATCTTCAAGAACACATGGTCGCCCAACTGAAACTCCAAAGGACGACGTTTAGCATCCGCCCAATGCTTATAACGGTCCTGAGCAATCCTCAACCTCTCCCGAATGTTCCTGACAACATCCACAGCCTCCACAATCATCTCAGGTCCTAACAGCTCCCGATCACTAACGTCATCCTAACTCAATGGCGATCGACATTTCCTCCCATAAAGAGCGGCGAAAGGCGCCATGCCAATACTCGCCTGGAAGCTGTTGTTGTAAGAAAACTCTACCAGATGTAGATGGTCCTCCCACGAACCCTTGAAATCCAACATGCACGCCCTCAGCATGTATTCCAAAATCTGAATCGTCCTCTCGGACTGGCCATCTGTCTGCGGATGGTACGCCGTGCTGAAACTCAGACGCGTACCCAAACTCTTCTGCAAACTCTGCCAGAACTGAGATGTGAACCTCGTGTCTCTGTTTGACACGATACTCACGGGGACTCCATGAAGTCGCACGATCTCCTGCACGGTTCACGTCATCACCATCTATACTAGGAAAAAGGAAATAAAAACGGAGGGTAAAAGAATTTACCTCCATATATCTCCTCGCTAGCGTCTCAGTGGACTGTCCTACTCAGAAAGGAATAAAGTGCGCGGATTTGGTCAATCGATCCACGATCACCCAAATCGCGTCATTCAGCTTCGGACTCCGAGGTAGTCCAGTCACGAAATCCATAGTGATGTGTTGCCACTTCCACTCCGGAATCGGAAGTGGTTGTAGCAACCCGGCCGTACGCTGATGCTCCGCCTTCACTTGTTGGCAAACCAAGCACTTGGCTACACTCCGAGCCACACTCCTCTTCATACCATGCCACCAATAGTTCAGACGAAGATCCTTGTACATCTTGGTCCCACCAGGATGCACAGAATACGGCGAACTGTGTGCCTCCACCATCAACTCCTCTCTAATATCCCCAGCTGGCACACACAACCTGGCTCCAAACCTCAGCGAGCCATCCTCATGAATCAAAAATTCAGTCCACAGACCGGCTTCCACCTGCTCCCGAATCTTCACCAACTTCGGATCTCTAACCTGGCCAACCTTGATCCGATCCATGATCGTCGACTGTATATGCATACACATCAACGAAGAGACCTCCCCAGGAAGAACAACCTCGATCCCAGACCCGCAAAAATCCTGCTGCAATCTCCACTGCGAGGTCAACAACATCACCGCTGGAAGCCTACTCAGCGCATCAGGAACCACATTCACCTTGCCAGGGTGATACTGCAAATCAATCTCATAATCCGCCATAAGATCCAACCATCGACGCTGTCGCATGTTGAGCTCCTTCTGAGTAAAAATGTACTTCAAGCTTTTGTGATCGGTGAAAATCTTCACTTTCTCACTCAGCAGGAAGTGCCTCCAAATCTTGAGCGCAAACACAACAGCAGCCAACTCCAAATCATGCGTCAGGTAATTCTTCTCATGAACTTTGAGCTGACGAGACGCATAAGCCACTACATGCCCATGCTGATGCAAAACACAACCGAGACCCTTGCCAGAAGCATCGCAAAAGATCTCAAATCCACCTCTGCGATCAGGCACAACAAGAATAGGGGCCGACGTCAAACGCTCTCTCAGAATACCAAAGGCATGCTCACAGTCACCCGACCAAACAAAAGGTACATCCTTCCGCGTCAACCTGGTCATCGGCTCAGCAATACGGGAAAAGTCCTTAATGAAGCGCCGATAGTAACCGGCAAGCCCAAGGAAACTCCGGATCTCAGATGCTGACTGCGGAACAGGACACTCTCTGATGGCCCTAATCTTCTCGGGATCCACTGAAATACCATCCCCCGTCACCACATGCCCCAGAAAAGCAACTCTATCCAGCCAAAACTCGCACTTCGAAAACTTAGCATACAACCGATGCTTCCTCAAAATCTCCAACACTGTCCTCAAGTGCGAGGCATGCTCCTCCTCCGACTTAGAATAGATTAGAATGTCGTCAATAAAGATAACGACAAACTTATCCAAAAAGTCGTAGAAAATCAGATTCATCAGATTCATGAAAACTGCGGGTGCATTGGTTACACCGAAAGGCATAACCACAAACTCATAGTGTCCCATACTTCGTCCTGAAAGCGGTCTTCGGAACATCCTCCCTCTTCACCTTTAGCTGATGATAACCACTCCTCAGATCCAACTTCGAAAACACCCTCGAACCTCCAAGCTGATCAAAAATATCATCGATGTGAGGCAACGGGTATTTATTCTTAATGGTTACCGCATTCAACTCCCGATAGTCCACGCACATGCGACGCGAACCATCCTTCTTCTTTACCAGCAAGACCGGTGCTCCCCACGGAGACACACTAGGGTTGATATAACCCTTCTGCAAAAGCTCATCCAGCTGCTTCCGCAATTCCTCCAACTCGGCGGGTGCCATACGATACGGCGCCTTCGAAATGGGCTACGCTCCTGGAACAAGATCAATAGAAAATTCCAGAGCGCGATCAGGTGGCAACCCAGACATCTCCTCGGGGAAGACGTCATCAAAATCCCGCACAACCGCTGGCCTCTCCAGCTCCATCTGCATAGCCACAACCTCCACCGGACTGGCCCGAAATCTGACAGGACCAAGCGAACTGCTATCCCGGCAGAACTCAAATACTGGATGTCCGGGAATCTCGAACACCACCTTCTTCCTCCGACAGTCGATCGTAGCATAGAAGCTCGCAAGCCAGTCCATCCCAAGGACCGCATCATAGTTGATGATGTCATGGACAATGAAATCAGTGTAAAGCTCATGTCCACAAACCACCAACGAGCAAGAATTACAACCAAGACGCACCGAGATCACGCCATTCCCTGTAACGATATTCCAACTCTTCGGAAGAGGGGACGTCGACAAGGAATGCTTCTCTACGAAGCTCCGAGAAATAATGCACATCGATGCACCAGAGTCAAAGAGGACTCGTGCAGGAAACGTGCACACCAAAATCACACCTACAAACAATCTAACAATCAAGCCCTAGTCTAGCAAACGATCATGTTCAAGCAAACAACGTAATCTAACAAACAAGCCAAATAAGAAGGGAACAACTAGGTGAGGATTACCTGCAATAACCTCATCCACCGCTCCGTTCTCCACAGCGGTCATCAGAAAGGCCTGCCTCCTCGGCGGAACAGCCTGCCGAAAAGCCTGCCCCTGAGGGACAAGAGGTGCTCCACGACCGGCAGGAACAGACGCTCTCTGCTGCAACGGCTGTGCTGCAACAGGTGCCCTCCAAGGCTGCTTCGACCTCGGACAATCCTTCATGACATGGGTAGGATCCCCACAGACGACACACTGGCCCAGGAATCTCCTACACTGATCCTTGACGTGCCCGGTCCTACCGCAGAAATGGCAAGTCTTCAGAATAGGCCCTCTTGGCCTCTTGAACTGAGCTGGCTGATTAGGCTTGAAACCAGGCCTAACCACCGCCCTGGCCTGCTCCGTAGGCCTCTTCCCAGCACCAAAAACATGTCCCCTCCTCTGACTCAGGTTCAGCTCCTGCCGCCTTGCGGCGACCAGAACCTTCTGATAAGAGTCCAGATCAGAGGAAGACACAAAACTCTGGAGCTCCAAAGCAAGTCCCTGCAGGAACCTTTGAGCCCTCTCGTCGGCATCCTGCACCATCTTTGGTGCGAACCGACTCAGCCTAGTGAACTCTTGGTGGTACTGGTCCACTGTCAAGCTCCCTTGCTTCAGATCAATGAAGCGCTGCAGCATCTCCTTCCTAGCAGCCTTCGGAAAGAACTCCTCATCAAACCTGGACTTAAAGGTAGCCCAAGCTATCGGCTCCACCAACATCTTCTCTTCTGCATCCCACCAGTTCCGTGCGTTATCCTTGAGTTGCATCTTCGCCAAATCAACCCATCCAGCCGGGGTGATCTTGGCCATCTTCAAGTTATCCTCAATGTTCCGAATCCACTCATCGGCAGCCAGAGGACCTTCAGAACCTTCAAAATATGCGGGACCCAGCTCCCGAAATTGCTTCGCTCCCGGCTCGGAGCGAGGGGCCTCCGGAGTTGCCCGAGGAGCTCGACCAGCCGAAGCATTCTGGACCTGCAGGAGCACGCCTTGCTGCACCTGCATCATCTGAAGCATCATCCGCATCATCTCCCCATTGGTGGGTTCCCGCTCAGGCTCCTAGTCATGAGGGGGCGCACCACTACCTCCACCACGGGTGATTCGCCTTCCTGCCATCTAATGACACAGAAAACGAAACAATTAGACTCATAGCTTATGACTCGGACGTCAAACTTAGTTTATTGGACATTCTAATATTATTATCGTCAGTCCGATAATCGCAGTTACAGATGAGACCTGCATGGGCCACCAACAAAACCTGTCACGCCCCGCTTCCCTAAAATGGAGGTGAGACGTGAGAAGGTCCGCACGAGAGTGGAGCTGTGAAGCCCCAAACCCGATAAGCGTCAATAAAACATAAGAAGGTCCCTGTAACCACAAATGGAACAACAATAATAACACACGGAGAGACAGAAATAAAATCTCGTATCTCATAATTGTCCAACATTAAAATTAAGTTCAACATCCAGAAAAGCCACCAGGCTAAAAGAAAGAGTCTAAGGCACAGAACAAGGCCAACAAAAGAACAACGTAGCCAAGCATAGGTGCTATGCACCGACAACAAAACAGCAGTCTAAAAAAAAGGGAAAGCTCAACGAAGACACTAGGACTGGTCCCCAGTGTCCACGTACTCCTCGCCAAACACAGGCTCGGGCTCGGCGTCAGCAAACACCTCGTCCTCGACAATGGACTCAGGCTCGGGATCTAACATGTGTCACCCAAAAGAGTAAATGGGCACATGTCAGCAAGTCTAAAAGACTTGGGCAAGGAAACTGAAGGTAAGGTAAACTAGCAACCTAGCAGTTATAGTATGATGCATGGTATGACAAGTATAGCATGAAAGTGACAAGTAAAGGGAAGTAAAAGTAACAAGTATGTCACGGATAACAAGTAAAACACGGACAAGTACAAGTCAAGTGGTTCACGTCAGGTGAACAGTCGAGTAAACAAGTTGTGCACAGAGATTCCGCCTGTTGGCTAGAGTGGCTGATCGGGCCAACTCCTAAGCTCAAGTGACCGTTTATCTCTACCCCTCCACGTGTGTCGAGCCAGGGCATTACCCCCGAACACGGAATGCTCGCTTCTGGATCACAAGCCAGGAAGTGTATTTAACACGTATGGCGTAGGGTTATGCCTGCAACGCAGGTGCCTAGCCGGAAACTAGTAGATCGGGCATTGGCTATCAACCAACTCACGTAGCCCGCTTCTGGAACACGAGCCAGGAAACACAAGTATTGTAGCGTGTGCTACGAATGCGACGATCAACATGGATAGCATGGATGACAATTTATTCGCGTACCATTAATCAAAATTAAACAGGACATGATAGTTATGCAACATGATAAATGACGGTCCTAGCTTCGTTGTCAAGCTAGTTCCGGAAATTGCGCCTAGGCGAGTATCATTTCGTCGCCTAGTCTCTTTTACACCTACAACAAGCAATTGGCCTAAGACATGGCCCAAACCCTAAGTGGCAAGTTTCACTTGCCTAGCACCGAGGATGACGATCAACGAGGCCGTCACACAAATGCTAGCTACGGAAAAGAGATCGCTACCATGGCAAAACATCATCAGAACAACATCCAACCTAGGTTTATTAGGGTTTCACAAAAACACAAATGGGCTATGAGGATATTAAGAGATCGAGTTATTTACCGTATCGGAAGCGGAGGAATGATGCCGAGCAAGCACGGCACGAAAGAAACGCTCCGGGGAACCTAGGGTTCAGATCTGGAATAGATGGGGAAATTCTGGAGAAATGGGTTTTGATGTGGGTTTTGGGGATTTGATGGAGATTTGAGGGAGATAAGAGGTAGAATGTGTTAAGGGAGGGTTTGGATGATGGATTTTGGGCTTGGGATGAAGGAATAAGGGTTTGAGGTGGAAGGGGGCTCAATGGGGGAGAAACTAGGGTTTTAGGTCATGAGGAAGAAGAAGAAAATGTTTGGAGGGGTATTTATAGAGTTTGGTGGCGGCTAGGGCAAAACTAGGGTTTCCTGTATTGCTTAGTCGGTCAAAGAACAACTGTTGACCGACTAGTTTGAGAACTAGTCGGTCGGTTGACCAACGCAGACCGACTAAGTGTAAACAGTAGCTCCAGTCGAAAACCTGAACTAAGAGTTAGTCGGTCAAAGAACAAATACTGGCAGACTAGTTTGACATCTAGTCGGTCGATGAACGTTCTTAGACCGACTAGAAGTAAACAGTAACTAGTGTCAAAAATAGTTAATGAGTTAGTCGGTTAAAGAAGCATTGCTGACCGACTAGTTTGCAACCTAGTCGGTCAACCAACGATCTTAGACCGACTAACGACAAACAGTAACTCCTGAACATTTTAACAAAGCCCACTAGTCGGTTCAAGAAGGTTTTTGGATCGTCATCTAGTCGGTCGATGCTCCTTCTTACACCGGCTAACGTGCACCAAAAGTTCCGAAATGGAGCGCGAAGCTCCGGGATCGATTCCTAAGACTCCTAGGCGTGATCTAACAATAAGATATGACCGATATGAAGCCCGTCACGAATGACTTACTCCGAAATCGACGATTCTAAGGAAGAAGCTAAGAAAACACGACGAAACGATCGAAAATGAAAGCTACGGAGACGAAACCACACATGAGGAGAAAATCCACCAAAACATACATATATAATATAATAAATCCAGATACATGAAAACTAGTCGTTACAATACATGAGATGTTATGTGATCCTTTACTATGTATCCATTCATGCTCACATGTTATGTCTACTAATGCTATGTCAACTAAAGTGTCTAAGAGATCTAATTGCCCTGAGAACTGAGTAATGAGGCTATCTTCGTCCTCACTGTCAGTATCCGTGTTATTTTTATCTTTGTCTTCTATACTTACGATACTATAAATGGATTCTGAGTCTGACATGTATTCATCTACCATAAGTATATCTTCTCTTGTACATTCGATTAGTGTACTATTCTTGTCATGTTTATTTATCCTCGAGGGACATGTAGTGCTTAAATGATCATCTTGTCCGCACGCATAGCAAGTTAATTTATTCTTGTATGTTCTTTTTGGTTCAAATTTTCTAACATATTTTTCTTTATCTAAGTAAGGTTTCTTAGCTCTTGATTTTCTAAGGAAATTTTTTTTCTTTCCTGTATCTTTTTGATATCTAGGTTTTTGTTTCTTTATTACCCTAGGGGTTTTATTTTCATATACTTGAGGTGTATAAATATATTTACAGAAACTATAGTCATCTTTCTTTAATTGTTTTTGTATATTAATTTCAGTGCATTTTTCTTTTAAAATGTCCAGTACGAATTGAATCTCCATCCTATACTATAATGGCCTTGTTGTTTATCTTCTGTGGATTTTACCATCTTATTCCATATATTGACTATTTCATCTCCCAATGCTCCTGGTAATTTTCTTAAAAATTTATCGCCTAAGTCTTTGTCAAAAGCATTTCCTGAAATCGTCATCCAATAGTAATAGTCTTGTATATATTCTCTAATGTAATTCCAGCTTCTAATGCTGTGTTTTTCTAGACTTTTTAACTCCTGAATTTGTTTGTCTAGATTACCTGAGTTAGGATCTTTTTCTGTTACTAGATGTGTTATTTTTATTAATGAAGTTATATGGGTTACATCCCATATCACACATTTCTTTAAAATCTTCTGGGTATTTTCTTTTGTAGGCTGCCCATAGTGCTTTAGTGCTTTCTCCTAATAATGTTTCTAGGTACCTATACATAATTTCTGGGTCATCTTCTCCTTCTGGATTTTTAATCCAATCGTTTACTACTAGATTTTTCCATATGTCTAGTATACTACTCCATTCTTGTGGGTCATGGGCTGCTAGATTAGGAATTTTTCCCATTTCAAAGCTTTGGAAGTGAATTGGTTGTTCATGTTTTCTATGTTTTCCTCTAGGTTTAGTATCTCTGTATTTACTAGATGTGTCTCTTTCATCTAAGGTTCCTGGTGCTCTTGGCATATTTCCAGCCTTGTAAATAGGAACTCCTTCTGGTGTAGTTTGTTTTATTATGCTAGATTTGCTAGTAGTACTACTTTGTTGACCTGATTCCATTACAGCTACATTATAGTTATTTTGTATAGTTTCATCTATACTGTTTTCATCTTCTTATACGACTTCGTTGTTTTCACTGTCACTATTTACTACTTCACTATATGGGCTTTCTTCTTTGCCTATAGCTTTTTCAAACATGCTTTTAGTTGGCATGATAAGTGGGCTAAGAGGTTCCTCCATATATTGTTCTAATGGGCTTTGAGGAATGTCTCCGATATAATCATCTTCTTCTGCTATTACTTTAACTCTAATATTTTTATTTTCATCATAAT
Source organism: Scilla litardierei (assembly GCA_030789695.1). Taxonomy (NCBI): domain Eukaryota; kingdom Viridiplantae; phylum Streptophyta; class Magnoliopsida; order Asparagales; family Asparagaceae; genus Scilla; species Scilla litardierei. The sequence goes on from CM061139.1 coordinate 137,487,408, forward strand.
ATAACATTTCATCTTCTGAAATTTTTCCTGCTTTGTACATTGTTGTTTTTAATTCTAATAGCTCACTTTTAGTTAGGTTCATTTCTAGTTCTTTTGGAAAAAGAATTCTATTTTCACTTGCTGGTTCTAAAATTTCACTTGTGTTTTCAGTAGCTGTAGTAGCTGTCGTGCATACTAGGTCTTCTACTTCTCTGAAGCTTGTTTCTATGTCTGATGGTGTTTCTTTGTTGGAACCTTTTCTATGATAGTCTGTAAATCTTACACTTAGATCGCCTTGAGAGTTTAGGTACATAACATGGTCTGTTGGTTGTAGTAAAGTATTTGGCATAACCATATCTTTTAAATTCCATTCTAACCCTGCTAATTCTTCTGCATTAAAGGTCATTGGTTTTATTGTTTTGATGCCATTGCTACCCATGAGGTTAGCTATATCTTCTACATGTAGTTTATAATTTATTGTGCTTGTACTAGAACATCTTCCTATGAATCCTAAACAAACTAACAGATTTTCTCCACTAAATTCTTCAAAGCCTTTTGTTTGTATTCATATTTTAATGTACTTAGCAAATTCTCTGGTTCTCATTATAAAGTCAGGGCAACAATAAAACAGTCCCCTGTTTTCATTTAGGTCTAATTCTCATATTCCTAGTATTCCCTTTCTAAGGACTCCCCATCGGGCATCGAATATGACTGCTAAAGTTTTAGCTCCTATTCCTTTTTTGATTAATCCTTTTATTCCTGCTACTATCATTCCTAAATGGATTAATTCTAGGTTAAGTTTTCTCAGTTGATATTCGCTTTCTTTATTTATTAGATTTAAAATTATCGTTTCTTTTTTAGAGCAATCTATTGATATTTCTCGTGAGTGCCTAAAAAATCCTTTATTGTTTTCTAATAGTCCTTTCTTATAGAGTACTTGCGGCTGTATTATATGTAAGGCCCTCTGTTGAAAGACTGTGTAATCTCTATCTATGTTTATATTTTCATCTAACTGTCTATCTAATTGGGTATTAGGTCTAAATATTCTATTGAAAATACTACGTCCTATGTTAAGTGATAATGTGTTACTATTATTGGAAGATTCTATTAGTTCTTTATTTCTGCTATTTGCCAGAATTTCCATTTTTCTATACTTTTTGAGGTTTTTTCTCTTGCTTTATAGGGATCGAATTTTTTAAAGGCTTCTGTTAATTTGTCTACATCACTGGATATTGTTGAGGGGGTTTTTGTTTCTATTATTTTATTTAGTTGGTTTTCTAATTTTTCTATTTTATAAAGTTTATTTTCTAATTTTTCTATTTTCTGTTGTAGTATTATTTTGACTGGTTTTTATATAGTCTAAGTTTTTTGTTATGTCTATCTGTACCTGGTTTTTAGTGTTTAGGCTATTTAATATGCTATTTAAAACGTTGTCTAAGTTTGCGAAATCCAGTATTAAGGGTTCAACAGATAATGTCTGAATCTAAGTTCTACTTGTTTCCACAGTTTTCTTTCGTCCTTTTCTAGGTGTTTATCAAGCCTATAGAGTTGATATAACTTAAATCTATATACTATTTGATCGTCTGTCTCAACATATGTCTTTTTGATATGGTCCCTAGCTATCTTTCTACCTTTCATAAACGGTAATATAGCTCTGATACCAATATAGGAGGGGGGTGTGCCAAAAAAATTTTGGTTATGTCTTTAGTGATGTAAGATCCTTACTAGGTACTTTACCCTTTCACAGAGATACTATTTTCCTGTTTTTTTCAGACTTATATATATATATATATGGATTAATATAGAACAGGTGGCACCTGATCCAATGGATCAGGTGCAAGACAAAAAAGGTGGGGCCCACGAGTACAAGCCCATGTGGGGCTTGTACTTCCCACCTTTTTTGTGTCTTGACAACTGATCCATTGGATCACGTGGCAGCTTTTCTGCATTAAATCCATATATATATATATATGGGATTAATGCTGAAAAGCTGCCACCTGATCCAATTGATCAGGTGCAAGACACAAAAAGGTGGAACCCAGCGAGTACAAGCCCATGTGGGAGCTTGTACTTTCCACCTTTTTTGTGTCTTAGCACATGATCCATTGGATCAGGTGCCACCTTTTCTACATTAAATCATATATATATATATATATATATATATATATTAATATAGATCAGGTGCAAGACACAAAGGGGTTGGCCCCAACGAGTACAAGCCCATGTGGGGTCTTATACTCTTCACCTTTTTTGTGTCTTACCACCTGATCCATTGGATCAGGTGGCAGCTTTTCTACATTAAATCCATATATATGTATGTATGTATGTATGTATGTATGTATATGTATGTATGAATTAATGTAGAACAGGTGGCACCTGATCCAATGGATCAGGTGCAAGACACAAAAAGGTGGGGCCCCACGAGTACAAGCCCATGTGGGGCTTGTACTTCCCACCTTTTTTGTGTCTTGCCACCTGATCCATTGGCAAGACATCATTGTATGACATATTACCTTGCAGGGCAGACAATAATTAATTTTACTATAGCATCTTACAATATAAAAAATTATTTCTTTGCATAATAATTATTTTCTTTCTTCTTACAGAAGATGGATAAAGGTAAACAACAGCAAGAGGAGCTGTCAACCATGTGCCAATACGGTTCGATTAGACTCCCTCAGTTTAAAACAGCTACAAATTTATCCTTTAGAAACATGTACAATTACAAATTAGACATTAGCCAACAAATACTTTTAGACAATATATGGAATCTTAGAACTGAAAGTACAGCTATATCCAAAAAAGTCACTGTCCTTAATGCATTAGCATATTATCTAAATCAAATTAGAGAAAACCCCCTATCTAAATTTTTTGCTTATTATGTAGTATTCTGAGGTAGGCAACCAGGCATTTACACACAATGGCTAGACATACTTACACAAATACAATATTACCCAAATGCTATTTTAAGGGTTTATACAATTTAAAAGATGCATTGTACCGTGCTAGACAAAATATAGGACATGCATATTATGTAGATCCTTCAGTAAATAAGCAGCATGTTAGCATTGTCTTTAATGATACATCATATGCATCATCAGTAGGAATTAGTGCAGACCCCACACTTAGAAAAGTTCCAGTCCCAGAAGCTTCATGTAAAAATTGTGAGGTTGTCATGGCATCATTTAGAAAAATAAACATACAAAAACAACAACTAGAGGTAAAATACGGATCGATACTACAAAATCATAAAGACCTTATAAAACGCATGCATAGTACAGTAGACTTTAAAGATCCGAAATGCCATAATCCTCTCCAAACATTGACTACAAAAAAAACCCCTAGAATTTCCTTAGAAATCCTTTGTTTCAATTACTCCTAACAGATATTACACAACAAGTATATCAAAAGGTTGAGAAGTCATTTTTAGAAGAGTTTCTTAATGTTCAGTCTATATTGGAAATGGTTAAAGAAAGAATTTTGGAAGTCAAAGGCTTAACTACAATTCGAAAATGGGGAAACAGTTTACACCTTGTGAATTTTGGTAAACCTCAGTTTTCTATCATCCGAGCAAATATTGAGCTGCCAAGGTTCAAGTCGTTCACGGTTAATGAGAAAAATTATACACCACAAACATTTCTGGATTATGGTTTATTGGAAGGTGTTATAATTAAGGATCCAGATCATACAAATTATTTTGGCAGGCAAGTAAGCATAGCAATTCTCAGTATGATGGCAGAAGTGGGATCAGTCAGTTTGCATATTGAATACACTCCTCCTGAAAAGATCGTCACAATTGAGCCAGCTCAACATAAAATCTTGGTAATGAAACAACAAAAGGCTTATTTCCATCGACAAGATCTAGAAGAAAGAGAATTATGCACAGAGAGCCTAGAGCATCAACTGGAACACTGGAAAGCCTATGTGTTAGGCTCAGATTTCTTATCCCATGAACATTAGATTTAAAGTTATTTGCAGAAAGCCAAATCCAAAAAATCTATGTTCCAGAAGAATGTTATCCTGGAGAAGTGACACTCATAACTAAAATAAAAAATCAAAGTCTTATAGATCAATATCAAGCCAAGTTTGAACATCTTATTAATCTTCAATATAGAAATTCAGGTGAAGACGGTCTCGATGAGATACTACAAGGTGAAGAGGACACTGGCAGCATGGATGAAATTGAACATGCAAATCTAATCAACAGAATGGAGGCCTAGCAGTAAAAGCCTAAACAGATCTACAGCCTAGAACGGGTAAAGGAGCCAGCGCACTAATGACAAAAGACAAAGAAAAGACAGCCAACAGATCACCTTTTTAGAAGAATCTGCTTTCGCATCGACCTTTGTGAAAAGAAAAGATATCTGCTTTAGCATCAAATCTGTTAAGCATCACATCACATTTGCTTTAGCATCTGCTTTGTAAAAAGGGTTTTCTTCATTACGAAGGAACTCTCCCCTCTCTCTTCTCTATAAATACCTCTATCTTAGAAGTAGGAAGGCAGAGTCTGCCATCTAAAAAATCTCTCTGTAAAAATTTCCAACCGCTTGCATGGTGAAGCACTTTCAGTCCTTTTTGTAAGCCTGTGTGAGATCTTCAGTTTCTTGTAAGTTGTAAGACTATCCCTCTTGTTAAAAAATATTTCTTTGTGAAAACAATGTATATTATGTCTGAGTAGTCGTCCAAGGTTTCTTACTTCTTATTGTTCCTCTCCTTGAGTTTTTTATTACTACATTTATTTCCTATACAAGGTAATAAAAATAAAAAAGAGGGAACTCTGGATACGTTAGTTTCATATTTAGATCAGAAAAGAAACTCTGAAGTAGAAACTCTGTCATTGTGGCCCCTTGAGAGCTATGAAGTATCGCCGAGGCAAGGAATGCCGCTAAGGGAAAAACAGAAGTTCCAGTCGGGGAACTTAGAAGTTCTGCTTCAGAGATTCTTACATGTCTTGATATAATTAGTTTATCTAGAGTTGAATTTTTGATTCTTACTATCCTAAAAGGAATTAAGTGTAAGAATTTTGAAAACAAGGATAGGAGAGAAACACCTTATAAGAAGTAAAAAAATTTCGTTTTTATCTTCTTTAAAAACATCATCTTAAGGAACCACGGGGTGGGTGTCTTTATTCCGGTTTATTTGCTTCTTTGCTACAGAGCTTAAAATGGTATCAGAGCCAGAACCTGAATGAAACATGTAGATGTAACTTATTATCGAAACGTGAAGGATTATTTTGAAACCATAGAACAGAAAATCTATATGTACAAGTTATTCCAGAGCTACAAATTTGATAAACACTTTGGTAAAGATGAAAGAAGGATAATAGTTAAAACAAAATTACTCTGAAAGCAGATAGAACTCAGGCATAGGTATTACTAAGTAAGAACTTAGTTTAGAAACTTTATGCAATCTATATTGATTGCTTAAATTTAGAAACATAGTTGTCAAGACATACCGTCAACTTTCATGATAGTAACTTTCCTTGCTTTTTTGAAATAGATTTCAAACATAGCCTGCATAGTGACAACAAGCAACTAAATAGCTTAATAGATTTTCAAATAAACTTAGCACAATCTTTAGAAATAATTGAAACAAAAAATAGAAAATTGTGGGAAATAGTCCACGATAACATCGTAACAAAAAATAAAATTTTACTTAAAATAAAGTAAAACTTGGATTACATAAAAAGCCAAAATAATAGCATAATCACAAGACTTAAAGGGTTAGAAGATCTTGAACAAGTTACTACGGTTCAGCAAGAACATGTAGAATTAACTAAAAGAGAGTTAAAAACCAGTATTAGGAAAATAGAAAGTGAAATGCAAATGCTACATGAATTAACTGTCTAATGATGCTCAGAAGAGCTTTCTAATAATCTTGATAAAATGTCTGCTAGCTTGTTGTCTGTGCCCTTAATATGTTCAAAAATTATTTTATAATTTCTATTTATAACTACATCCCTAAAATTTAGCCATCTTTTTTGGGAAATCTTCTTTTCTGTTAACTTATGGTGGAATTTGACTATGGCCTCACAATCTGTTCTTATTAGGATTCCTCTTTTATTTATAAGAAATAACCTAAAACTATTAAGTGCATATATTATAGCTAATATTTCATAGTCGAGACTAGTTAAGGTCCATTTTTCTTTAAAACTGTCACTACTGTATCTACTTATTTCTTCTGTCTCATTTTTATCAAATTTATGGGGTTTATGTTTTACGATTGCTCCCCACCCAAACTGGCTTCCATCTATTTCTACGATTAAATAGTCTGTATCTAATGGTAATTTTAAGGCTGGTAGCATTTTGACAATAGTTTTAATTTTTCTAATTAATTTTTTATCTTCTTTATTAAATTTATTAACTCCATCAATACCTAATTTACTATATAAAGGTCCAATGATTTTTCCTAAGTCTTTAATAAATGGTCTGGCATAATTTAGCAAGCCTAAGAACTGTTGTAATTGTTTCGTGCCTAGTTCTTCTGGAAATTCTAAAACTTTTTGGCATATGTTGGGTTGAAGTTCTATTTTTCCTTGTCCTAAGTTAACTCCTAGAAATTCTATATATGTTTTAAAAAATTGAGCTCTATTTTTACTAATTATTACTCCATTTTTCATGAATTCTGCAAGTACTAATTTTAAATGGCTAATATGTTCATTTTTATTTTTACTAAAAACTAAAATGACATCAATGTAAACACACGTGAAATTACCGAATTTACTAAACATGTTATCCATTTTTCTTTGAAATATACTAGGAGCATTCTTAAGCCCAAAAGGCATTACTAACCATTCGTCGTGTCCTACGGGACATGTAAATGCTGTCCATGCTATGCTTTCATCATGCATTCTAATTTGCCAAAATCCCGACTTACAATCAAACTTGCTAAAAACAGTTGCATTTTGTATTTTATTTAGCAGCTCATTTTTATCTGGAATATCATAGCCATCATCTATAATATTATCATTAAGCCTTCTATAATCTATAACCATTCTTGATTTATTTCTAACTTGTTCTGCATGATTCATTACAATAAATGCTGGACTTCTATGAGGACTAATTGATTTTCTGATTATGTTTAAATTTTCTAATTCTGATATATGTTTTTTAAATTCTTCTAAGTTTTCATTGGTGGTGACCAATTTTTTACATCTTATAATTAGTTCCTGGTTTTTTAATTTTAGTTTACAAACTATCTTATTTGTATCCCAATGTTTTTGAGGATCTTCTCCTACAATATTACTTTGTAGAAGTCTATCTAAGATATTATCTACCTCATCTACTACTGTTTGTAAACAAGCATATACTTTATCTATTTGTAAGGACTAAATGCTTCTTCATGGTCTAATGTTTCAAGGATTGATATCTTCTTTATCACTAATATCATCATTGTATGATTCGTCGATCTCGTCTTGTGGTTGTTTTGTCTTACAAGCCCCAAGGGGTTGGCTAGAACAAGGGGGTTCACCATGCTTTACAGTGAACTCTGATGTAAAGGGGGGGATGGTGATCAGAAAGGAAATGAAGGCCATTGTGGAGGAGAGTAAGACCAAAATTATCATTCATTACAGTGTTGAGACCTGTGATATAAAGAACATTGCGGAGTGTCATATTTTGAAGGAATATCCGACTACTGGGTACGTTAGTTGCGTAGGCGCATAGAGGGCACCTAGAGTTTCTTGGCTAAGGTTTATACTGCCAACTTTAAATGCTATTTTGTGTTTGGCCAAAACATATTCATATTTAAATAATTTACCATCCATTTGTTCGCCTAAAATTTGTTCATGAACGGGTAGCTTAACATGATATTGGTCTTGGACTAATTTTGTGTCTAAAATTGTATTTGTAGCACATGTGTCAACTGTAGTGCCCTGTGAAGCTACTGCACATGTACTAGAGGGGGGGGGGATGAATAGTACTTTAAAATAATCAAGAGAGTTATTCCTAATTATTGTGCAAACACACAAACAACAATGCGGAATAGACTACAAACAACAATAATAGACAAACGCAAACAAAGCATGTAACGGGTTCGGATTCACCCAAGTCTCCCCGACTTGTTCCCGGTGATCTTACGTCCCAACCACCCGGATCCCCTCCGGATACTTGAGTTAGAAACCACTAACCCAATATTTAGCACTATGAAATTCTTGTGAAAAACCTTCACAAGACCAAATCATACAAAAGACATGTGACTCCCACAAACCGGGATTACACCCTTCTCTCACAACCGAGAGAGCAAATCAAATATCAAATGCGATGAAATAATGAAACACTTACCACAAAATCCTATGCCTTGAGTATACTTACCAAATTAGGGCAAAGATGGATTTTGAGGAAGAAGATGTCACCAAACCCTAGCTCCAAGAAGTTGACCAGCAAAGGAGACCTAGGAGGATGTCGGTGACCTTGATTCAAAGCCCTTGGCTTGAATGGCTCACAATGGAAAGAATCTCTCTTGAGGAATTTTGCTCAAAGAGTGAGGGAGAGATTCTTGGTGAGAAGAGAGAGTTTAGAAAATAGCTTGAGAAAACTCTTCTCTTAGGTCTGAAATAACTTGGATAATGGCCCTCTCACCTTGCCTCAAACGAATCAGGTTAGTATTTATAGAGGCAAGAAAAATCGTGCTCAAAAGATTCCCAACGGTCATATTTCTGAAGCAGTTAGTCGGTCTAAGAAAGATCACTGACCGACTAGTTCATCAACTAGTCGGTCGGTCAATCAACATGGACCGACTAACAGAAGAACAACCAAGAAGAGAAAGTACAGACTTAAGGAACTAGTCGGTCTACGAAGACTTGCCAACCGACTAGTTTCACAACTAGTCGGTCGGTGAGTGTTCTTTGACCGACTAACAGATGAAATAGAATAGTCTGAATACAAGTACAGCTAGTCGGTTTAAGAAAAACTTCCAACCGACTAGTTTCTCAACTAGTCGATCGGTTGATGTGCTTTGACCGACTAACTGTAAACAGTAAGTTAGGCTGTACAGAGGCAATGATAACTAGTCGGTCTGAGAAGGTTTCCTAACCGACTAGATCGTCATCTAGTCGGTCGGTGAACCTTCTTTGACCGACTAATTGATCAACAAAGTCTAGGCTGAATTGAGCAAGGCATCTAGTCGGTTCAAGAGAAATTGCCGACCGACTAGATCGTCATCTAGTCGGTTGGTTCTTTTACTTGAACCAACTAACATGCACTAGAAGCCGAGGGAAGAAACGATAGGCTTCGGGAAAGTTTCTAATGGCTTCTAAGATAATCCTATCTCTAAGATATGAGCGAAATGAAGATTATAAAGTAAGTTCTACTCAAGGCTTAACATTCTAATCTATGAAGCTAGAAGACAATAAATAATACATGACGAACCGTCTTCAAAACTTCAATCTTCATTCTTGACTTCAATAATGGTCCTTGAGCTTCAACGAAGCTTTAGGCACACGATCACGCGTATTGAGAAGTCTTGAGACGTCGCTTTTGATGTACGTATTCTTTTGGCGACGATCTCTATAACTGCGATCACAAACAGTTAGTTCACAATATTTATGTTTGCTCATCATCAAAACCAAATCCGGGGAATCAAAACTTAACATCAACTAGGGCATCTATGTATAATTTGAAAGTGCTTATTGTTATTTCAACACCTATCATTATTGATTTTAATGTATTATTATTTATTACTTCTATTTCTTTGGTTATCATTTAATTCATACTCTAATTCCGTAAGGGCGAGTGCTTTACCTTTGTTTTTCTGTTCTAAAGAATCTTGATCATAAAGTTTATTTTCAACAATATCCATTCTATTTTCTAATTTTATTATTCTGAGGGCAAGGTTGTCGTTTTTGTCATGCCTTTTATTTTGTGTATAGGGGAGTTCTTCTAAATCGATATTTTGTTTTTCTAAACATAGTTTGCATGCTTCTATACTACAGCTGGTACATCTGTATCTAAGTTGGAAGCTAGGATATCTGGAGCAATATATACAAAGATGATCATCTGAGCCTTGTTGGTATTTCCAATTATATGTACATTCTACTTCTATTAATTCTTCTAAGTAATCTTCTACATTATCTAATTGTCCTAAGTTTGATGTAAAACCTTTTTTTACTCTTCTATTTGACTCAACGATTCCTTCTATAAATTCTGCATTGTTACGCCCCACTCCCACAAATACTTTATAAGACTTCCCATATCGTGGGAAAAGGAGGATGGAGCATGACAAGCCGCGACATTTACACCAAGCGTGAAAAGAAAACACACACTAAGCAGGCCACTGCGAATGCTGGGATCATACATCACATATAATCATATAAAAGAGAACAACACATTCAGCCATCACAGAGAGTACATCAACCACAGATTTACATAACCAAGGAGAGAACTACACAACAGTATCAAGTACAAAGTGGACTGACTCGAGTACATACATGAGAAGTGCTACAACCAACCAACATATACCACAGCTACAAAAGACAACACACTCACTACACGGCCCAACTCACACTACAAGACACGACCCAAAAGAGCAGTGTCCTCAAGGTGTCAGCTCACACATGGGTAATCTCCTGAGGGAGATTCTGCTCTGGGGTCACCTGCTCAGGACCTGAAAAGTAAAATGAGCATGTTAAAACGTGCCCAGTAGGAAACTAACCAGGGTAGGGAAAAATCATTTAGGGTTATGGGTGTAAAGGCAATAGGAGTACAATCAACCAAAGTGAAAAGTGCAACACACAGATGTGCAACAACAACACATGTAAAGTTTATTAGTTAGCAGATGTTAGTGACTCTTTGGAAGCCTGTGTATCACCTAAAGATAAGGGCATGGACTTCACCCCAAATTTGGGGTGAATATAGCACACGAGGCAGTGGACACGGTCACTGTACGCTGGGCCTCTCAGCTCACCCGTCCCTGGCAGGAGTGAGGCTATCCACATAGTAGCACAACCTCCGTATGTCCCCTCCACTCCCGGTAAAGACGAGTGGGAATAATATCACATATCACACATCACTTTCCCCAACTTCTCAGTCCAGCCCCTTATAGTTAAGTTATACCCAAACTTCCCCATCCCCATACCAGGATGCTCACCTGCCTTAGAGCAGATCGAGACATCCCAATTAACAAATCACGTGTCATAATCTTCAATAATCATATGCAATTTCATAATGAATTACATGGCACAACACTCCCATATCTATTTTCCAAGTTTCTTCAATTGCACATACATTTGGGCATTTTGACGAACATATGGCGGACGCCATGTAAATGAAAAGTGCCTCACCATCAAATTTAGTAACAAATAGCATAACCAAACTTAATTACATACATCAACATCATTCATGCATTTTGGAGTGGAAAAATTAACATTATCACACAAATCCAACTTCACCCAACACAATCCAACATGCTGAAATTGCAAGAACAGCTAGAAAGTCAGCATTTTAACCAATTTCTATTGTGAATTTGACAAAACTTACTGAATGAAAGTTGGAGATATACTAGTCATGGGTTCACCCATAAAATTTCATGCAGTAATGTGGACTGAGTGATTTATAGTGAATTAATTGGTGCAATCTGTCTAGACTGTTTTTCAGACAGAATTCTGGGGCTGTATTGAAAGCCAATTTTAATCATGTTGGAGCCAGAATTTCGACATATAATTGATGAAATTTCAGATAAACTTGTTCATTTTTCAACAAGACCAAGATCAACAAAATCCATAGAGTGTGCATGTAATAATCCTCATTTTGCTAAACTGTATACAACTTGACATAAATTCAGACATGTTGCAAACATTGAATTATTACTCCTACCATTTGAACTCAACCTATAAATTTTATATGAATTTGGGGTAGGACTTCAAGATCTACATATACATATTTTTTTCAGAGGGTAATTCAAACTACAGAGATCAAAATTGAAGGAGAAACACATATCAAAAATTCTAAATTTCAGGAAAGGATAATTAGTTAAGGAAAACAAAGAAAAATATCATCTTTTTGATCTAATTCACATATAAACCATGGATTTGAGATCATGAGCAATCAAAATAGCATCATGGCATTCTCATAGTCCCAAATAAAAATTCCCAAACCAAAGTTAGAATCCTACCTCAAAGAACTCCTTTCTTCTTCTCTTCTCTTTTTCTCCCTTTTATCTTTCTTTTTCCTTGAAGTAGCCTAGGGTTTTCTTGAATTTTTGAGATGAAATTAGGGGTTTGAAAGCTTGAAGAAATGAAAAGGAGGGAGGGGAATTTTGGCCATGGCTTGAGGGTTGGAAGAGAGGAATAGAAAATTAAAAGAATAAGAAAGAAAATTAAAGAAAGATGTAGAAATGTTATTAAAATATCTAGCTCTAGAATTTTCTTTAGGATAAGCATGCATAGCTTAAAATGAACTTAATACCCTTCCAAATTTACCCCTCATCTTTCAAGTATTTACAAGTTTGCCTTTACTTTATGCACACACAACTTTAGTATGTAAGCACATCGGTTTTTGGCCAAAAGACCGTTTTGCCCCTGGCCTTTCTAAAAATTTAGGAGCATGCCACTAAACCTCATCCCTTTTCACACTAGCCCCTCATACACTAACCCTTTCTTTCAAATTTTACAAGTATGACACTACTTTACACACCCACCTTCACTCTACACACACTTCCACCCATATGGCCAAAAGACCAAAACGCACCTATACTTTTCACGGAATTACACGACTGCCACGAGCCACATTTACGCCATATCACATCTTATCAACTCATCATATTCCCTCTACTCGTGCGTAGAGGACTACCATATTAGTCGACGTATAGGGCCAAACAGGCCACGACATCCTACCCTCCTTAAACTAAAGTTCGTCCTCGAACTTTCGAAGTCCAAGGGTTCTACTCTAAGAAGAAAATACTTCTAATTCACGGGGCCCCTCTATATTTTACCCTACACCACAGTCCCTACAAAATTTTGCACTCAAGATTAACAAAAGAGACATTGATACATGGATAAAATACTTACATAAACAGGTGAGGGTACTTGTCTCTCATCTCGTCCTCGTGCTCCCAGGTGGATTCACCAGGAGATTCTTGCTGCCACATGACCCTTACTAAATTAATAGCCCTCTTCTTCAGTATCTTCTGTCTCCGATCCAGGATGGCCACTGGTTGTTGTTCATAAGTCAGGTCTGGGTGCACTTTAATCTCTGAGAAGTCCACGAGGTGACTAGGGTCTCCCACATATTTCCGAAGCTGAGATACGTGAAACACATCATGGACGCCTTCGAGGGATGGAGGTAAGGCAAGGCGATAGGCAACTTCACCAACACGAGCCAAGATCTCGAATGGACCAATGAACCTCGGGCTTAACTTCCCTCGTCAACCAAATCGAATCGTGCCATGTGTCGGGGAGATCTTCAAGATCACGTAATCGCCTTGCTGAAACTCTAATGGACGTCTCTTTGTATCTACCCAATGCTTATGGCGATCCTGATCGATACGAAGATTCTCCTTGACTGTCCGAACCACATCGATTGCTTCCACCACCAAGTCAGGCCCTAAGAGTTCCCGATCCCCAACATCGTCCCAGTTTAGATGCGATCTGCACTTCCTTCCATAGAGGGCAGCAAAAGGTGCCATTCCAATGCTTGCTTGATAACTATTGTTGTAAGCAAACTCCACCAAGTGCAAGTGATCTTCCCAGGATCCCTTAAAGTCCAGCATACACGCCCTCAACATGTCCTCGAGGATCTGAATAACTCGCTCAGATTGCCCATCTGTCTGGGGATGATATGTGGTACTAAACTTGAGGTGAGTCCCCAAACTAGTTTGCAAACTTCTCCAAAATTGTGAGGTGAATCTAGTGTCCCGATCAGAGATTATACAAACAAGAACCCCGTGAAGCCTCACGATCTCCTGCAATGAAGATTATATCAAACACCTCATACTACCAAATAGAAAATGCAAGGTGACGAAGGGGGTTTTACCTCCATGTATCTTCGAGCCAAATGCTCGGTAGACTGTCCAACTTGAAAGGGAATGAAATGTACAGATTTGGTCAAGCGGTCAACGACTACCCAAATTGCATCATTTCCCTTGGGTGTGCGGGGTAGTCCAGACACAAAATCCATCGTCACATGTTGCCATTTCCATTCAGGAATGGGGAGAGGCTGCAACAGACCTGCAACTCTTTAGTGTTCGACCTTCACCTGCTGACAGACCAAACACAAGGCCACACTTCTGGCTATACTGCGCTTCATCCCATGCCACTAGTAACGTTTTCACAGGTCGCGGTACATCTTTGTCCATCCTGGATGAATTGAATAGGGAGAACTATGGGCCTCCTTAAGCAACTCCTCTCAAATAGCACCGGCTGGCACACATAGCCAAGTCCCAAATCTAAGAGAGCCATCTTCATGAATGTGGAAGTCGGTCCGAAGTCCGGCCTCTACCCGTTCTCGGATCCTCTTTAGCTTTTCATCTCCAGACTATGCTGCCTTAATCCGGTCCATGTTGATGTAGGACACATCCCAACCCTTTGCCAGAAGCATCACAGAAAATCTCAAATCCTCCAGAACGATCTGGAATCGTCAGAACTGACGCAGTAGTCAACCTTCTCTTTAACTCCTCAAATGCATGCCGACACTCGTCAGACCAGACATAAGCAACATCCTTCTTAGTTAAGTGAGTAAGTGGTGCCGCAATCTTGGAGAAATCCTTGATGAACTTCCTGTAATAGCCAGCCAATCCCAAGAAGCTCTGAATCTCTGAAACTGATCTGTAAACAAGCCATTTTTCCACTGTAGCTACCTTTTCTGGATCAACTGACATACCTTCTCCTGACACTATGTGTCCCAGAAAATCCACTTTAGACAACCAAAACTGGCACTTGCTATATTTGGCATATAACTGATGCTGCCTCAAGGTCTCTAGAACAATCCTCAGATGCTCTGCATGTTCTTCCTTATCCTTGGAATATATCAGGATGTCATCAATAAAGACTACCACAAACTTGTCCAAATAGTCAAACAACACCTGATTCATTAACCTCATGAAGGTAGCTGGAGCATTAGTCACACCGAAGGGCATCACCAGGACCTCATAATGTCCATAACGAGTTCGAAAAGCTGTCTTCGGAACATTAGACCCCCGAACCTTAATTTAGTGATAACCGCTCCGTAAGTCCAACTTTGAGTAGACTCGAGATCCTCCAAGCTGATCAAAGAGGTCATCGATACGATGAAGTGGGTACTTGTCCTTTATTGTCACACTGTTCAATTCCCTATAATCAATGCACATCCTTCGGGACCCAGCTTTCTTATTCACTAAAAGCACTGGTGCTCCCCAAGGTGACACGCTTGGCTGTATCAACCCTCGCTCTGATAGATCCTTTAGCTGATTACGAAGCTCAGCCAACTCAGGTGGTGCAGAAAGTTAAAGAAAGATGTAGAAATGTTATTAAAATATCTAGCTCTAGAATTTTCTTTAGGATAAGCATGCATAGCTTAAAATGACCTTAATACCCTTCCAAATTTACCCCTCAACTTGCAAGTATTTACAAGTTTGCCATTACTTTATGCACACACAACTTTAGTATGTACGCACATCGGTTTTTGGCCAAAAGACCATTTCGCCCCTGGCCTTTCTAAAAATTTACGAGCATGCCACGAAACCCCATCCCTTTTCACACTAGCCCCTCACAAACTAACCCTCTCTTTCAAATTTTACAAGTATGACACTACTTTACACACCCACCTTCACTCTACACACACTTCCACCCATATGGCCAAATGACCAAAAAGCCCCTACACTTTTCACGGAATTACACGACTGCCACGAGCCATATTTATGCCATATCACATCTTATCAACTCATCATACTCCCTCTACTCGCGCGTAGAGGACTACCGTATCAGTCGCCGTATGGGGCCAAACATGCCACGACATCAAATTTTATATGAATTGATGCTGCCTCAAATTGCATATGATTTGAAGCAGAAGTGTTGGCAATGCCACTTTCGACAACTAAAACTGGCACTTACTATATTTGGCATAGAACTGATGCTGCCTCAAGGTCTCTAGAACAATCCTAAGATGCTGGCTCCCCTGTCCCTAGCAGGAGTGAGGCTCTCCACATAGTAACACAACCTCCGAATCTCAAGAAGTGAGTAAGTGGTCACCCCAACTTTGGAGTGAGGCTCTCATAAGTTGCCTATCGCCATGCCCCAAATTCTGGCTCCACCATGTAAATGAACATCAACCAGCACGGTATAGCCAGAAGTGTGGCCTCGTGTTTGATCTTGGTCATGTTGGAAAATTAACAAGTTTATCTAAAATTTCATCAGAGTGATTATATGTCGAAATTTTGGCTCCAACATGCTTAAAATTGGCTTTCAATAAAGGCCCAGAATTCTGTCTGAAAAACAGTCTGGACAGGCTGCACCAATTAATTCACTATAAATCACTCAGTCCACATTACTACATGAAATTTTATGGGTCAACCAAAGACTAGTATATCTCCAACTTTCATTCAGTAAGTTTTGTCAAATTCACAATAGAAATTGGTTAAAAATTCTGACTTTCTAGCTGTTCTTACAATTTCTACATGTTGGATTGTGTTGGGTGAAGTTGGATTTGTGTGAAAATGTTAATTTTTCCACTCCAAAATGCATGAATGATGTTGATGCATGTATGTAAGTTTGGTTATGCTATTTTTTACTAAATTTGATGGTGAGTCACTTTTCATTTACATGGTGTCCGCCTTATGTTCGTCAAAATGCCCAAATGTATATGCAATTGAAGAAACTTGGAAAATAGCTATGAGAGTGTTGTGCCATGTAATTCATTATGAAATTGCATATGATTATTGAAGATTATGACACGTGATTTGTTAATTGGGATGTCTCGATCTGCTCTAAGGCGGGTGAGCATCCTGGTATGGGGATGGAGGAATTTTGGGTATAACTTAACTATAAGGGGCTGGACTGAGAAGTTGGGGAAAGTGATGTGTGATATGTGATATTATTCCCACTCGCCTTTACCGGGAGTGGATGGGACATACGGAGGTTGTGTTACTACGTGGAGAGCCTCACTCCTGCCAGGGACGGGGGAGCTGAGAGACCCGGCGTACAGTGCCCGTGTCCACTGCGTCGTGTGCTATATTCACCCCAAATTTGGGGTAAAGTAGTCCAGGCCCTTATCTTTAGGTGATACCCAGGCTTCCAAAGAGTCACTAACATCTGCTAACTAATAAACTATACATGTGTTGTTGTTGCACATCTGTGTGTTACACTTTTCACTTTGGTTGCTTGTATTCCTATTGCCTTTACACCCATAACCCTAAATGATTTTTCCCTACCCTGGTTAGTTTCCTACTGGGCACGTTTTGACGTGCTCATTTTACTTTTCAGGTCCTGAGCAGGTGACCCCAGAGCAGAATCTCCCTCAGGAGATTACCCATGTGTGAGCTGACACCTTGAGGACACTACTCTTTTGGGGCGTGTCTTGTAGTATGAGTTGGGTCGTGTAGTGAGTGTGTTGTCTTTTGTAACTGTGGTATATGTTGGTGGCTTGTAGCACTTCTCATGTATGTACTCGAGTCAGTCCACTTTGTACTTGATACTGTTGTGTAGTTCTCTCCTTGGTTATGTAAATCTGTGGTTGATGTATTTTCTGTGATGGCTGAATGTGTTGTTCTCTTTTATATGATTATATGTGATATATGATCCCAGCATTCGCAGTGGCCTGCTTAGTGTGTGTTTTCTTTTCACGCTTAGTGTAAATGCCTCAGTTTGTCAGGCTCCATCCGGTTTTGCCCACAACAGGGTGCCTACCCGGCCCCCGTCACACATGTGACTTCTAGACCGATGCAGCAGCGAGCTCTTCCACCCAGTCCGTAGCGACTTTCCCTTCCAGCACCAGCTAGACCAGGCACACCAGCCCCTAGAGGACCTTCCTTGCCTCCTCAGCGGCAGGCCTATGATTATATGTGATGTATGATCCCAGCACTTGCAGTGGCCTGCTTAGTGAGTGTTTTCTTTTCACGCTTGGTGTAAATACCGCGGCTTGTCAGGCTCCATCCTCCTTTTCCCACGGTATGAGATGTCTTATAAAGTATTTGTGGGAATGGGGCGTGACAGGTTTAGTGGTGGCCCATGCAGGTCTGCTCACACTGCGATATGTGAAAGGATGATACATCCAATACACTTTAATGCCATCACATATGGTACTAATTCCACTTGTGTTGTCCTCTTTCTCTGCAGAATGGACAGTGGAAACGGGGTGTCTTCATCAGAGATGGAGCACGCTAAGCCCTCTTTGATGGAGAAGATTTTGCTTGGTTTCCAGGCGAGTCTAGGTCAGCAGGCTGAGATGCTCGCCAAGATGCAGGGTCAGAAGACCCCAGGCTTCAAGCAGTTCAGGGCAATGAAGCCGAGGACTTTTTCTGCCAAGGAGACTACATTTGAGGTCGATGAGTGGTTACGGCGCACGGAGGATGACCTCACAACTGTTGGATTTCCATTGGAGAGTTGGGTTGATGTAGCAAAAAGGCAGCTGACACATCAGGCCCGAGATTGGTGGGATGCCCAAGAGCGGCACCTGACAGGTCCTATCTCTTAGAAGACTTTCAAGGAACGTTTTGAGTCCAAGTTCCTTCCAGAGACTGCAAAGGATGAGCTCAGGCAGCGCTTTGAGCAGTTGACTCAGGGCCGGCGGAGCGTGGATGAGTATGATGCCGAGTTTTCATTGCTGAGCAAGTTTTCCCCAGAGCTTGTTGCGACAGATGCCACCCGAGCTCGACGTTTTCGTATGGGACTAGATCCGGAGTATAGAGGGGCGATGTGTACACAGAAACTCGCCACAAAGGAGGATGTGCTCGAGGCGACAATATTATATGAGATTCATTTACGGAGCATAGGGAAGATGCCTGCAGGTGACAGACGACCATCAGGATCACATATGGCATTATCTCATCCAGTACAGACGGCCCAGTTCAAGAGGCCAGGAGCCCCTGCAGTGACACAGAGACGTCTGACATGCAAATTCTGTGGAAAGACTGGTCATGAGCAGAAGGAGTGTAGGGCTTGGTGTCACGCCCCGCTTCCCAAAAACGTGGAGGCGAAGCGTGAGAAGGTCCGCTCAGACTTGAAGCTACAAAGCTGCAAGTCTGATAAGCGTCAATCACTTTTAAACTGCAGGTCCTTGCAACGCGAAACGAAACAAAGATAATAATAACGAAAGAGACAAAAGAACATCTCAGAATATCCATAATAATAAATCTCAACATCGCAGAAAAAGCCACCAGGCTAAAATAAAAGAGTCTAAAAGAGGCCCAGCATGGCCAACAAGTACAAAGTACGAAAGCAAAGTAATGGTGCAAGCACCGACAACTAACAGCAAGCTAAAGTAAAAGTAACTCCGCAGTCACTAAGACTGGTCTCCGGTGTCCTCGTACTCCTCAACGAACGTAGGCTCAGGCTCAGCGTCAGCAAACACCTCGTCCTCAACGACTGTCTCTGGCTCAGGGTCTAACATGTGACACCCAAAAGAGCAAGGGGCACATGTCAGCAAGTCTGGAAGACTTGTGCAAGTGAAACTGAAAGTAAAACAACCTAGCAGTTCTAGCATGATGCAATGGCATGGCAGTTAAAGTATGAGTGCAGCAAGTAAGGTAAAGTAAGGTACGAGCATGGCATGACATTCACAAGACAAGTACAAGACAAGAAAAGTAAGCACCTCGTGCACAGAGTTCACGCCTTACAGCTAAAGAGGCTGTACGGGCACACTTTTACGCTGAGTGGTCGCTCAACCCTACCCCTCCGCGTGTATCGAGCCAGGGCCTTACCCCCGAACGGTAATGCTCGCTTCTGGATCACGAGCCAGGAAGTTTCTTTAACAAGTATGGCATAGGGGTGCACCTAGCCCGGGACAAGCAAGTACAAGTATGTAGCGTGTGCTACGAATGCAACATTCAATGCATGGATGACATGACATGGCAGTTAAAGTAAAGCGTACAGGTAAGGAAAGTAAACGTGACAGTTTAGCATGCATGAGCAACAAGTTTAAGGGTTGGATCTAGCTTCGTTGTTAAGCTAGATCAATTAGGTGACGGATCTAGTTTCGTTGTCAAACTAGATCAAGTAGGCGTCTAGCCAGCTATCATTTCACTGACTAGTCTCTTTTACGCTAAAAACAAGTAAGTGGCCTAAAAACATGGCCCTAAGCAAGATTCGGCAAGTTTCACTTGCCTGCAATTATCACGTCAAGTAAACACCGTCCAACGAGTCCAAAGTCACGATTCCTACGTGCACAAGTCCACCGGCCTACATCCGTTTTATTAATCTTGATTAGTGATTGCTAAAACATTTAAAATACTTTAAAAATACTGATTTTAGTCTTGATTAGCATGCATTGGGTTTGGGGTCCTAGGGGTGCAAAACGTTACCTCAACACGACGCGAAAGCTACACCGGCGTCGGGTAGCGACGCCGGGGGTTGGAATAAAAGATCGCGCTCCAAGTCCAGATTCCAATTAGATTCCTCGCTGGAAATTTCAGAGCAATCAACCCGGGCGACGATTCCAGATTCCAAAGCTAGCACGTGCGACGACGGGCTACGACGTGCGACGACGTCGTACGCGACGAATACTCGAAGAGCAAGCACCTAGGTGGGGCCCACAGTAGTCCTAGGGGCCTTTGGGGGACCCACAATAACTCTGGAGAACTTGGGGGGCCCACGGAGGCAAGTGGTGCGACGGATGCGGGGTTGCGACGAGTGGCTCTCGGTCGTACACAGCCGATGCGGGGAGATCTCTCGGTCGTGCGCTGAGAATTCGGGGCTGCGACGTTTTGGGGCGTGCAGCGGCTGCGGGGTGGCTGGGTGCGAGGGCTTCCGTCGGTCAGGTCGAGGGAACGGGTCGGTCAGGCGCTTGGATTGCGGGCGGGGCGATGTTGCAACGTTGCAACGTCTGCAACAGCGGTCGGTGCGGAGCGGCGGGTCGGTCGTGCGGGGTGCGGAGCGGGGCGACAAGCGGGCGACGGTGCGGGCGCTGTGCTGCGATGCGGAGCGGTTGGATGCAGGCCAATCCCTCGGTCAGACCGAGGGAACGGGGCGGTGCGGAGCTGTGCGGAGCGGGCGGCGATGGATGCGGGCGGGGACTTCGGTCTGAGCGGGGAACGGGCGTGGTTTCCTTCGGTCGTGCAGTGGCTGAACGTCGCAACGTTGCGACGATTCGTCGCAACGTTGCGACGATTCGTCGCAACGTCCAATTTCGAGTTTGGAAGAGGCTAGGGCTAATTTCTTGTGAAAATAGGTCTTGCTAGGGGTTGCTTATATAGTATAGATGGGTTGACTTGGTCTAGGGCTAAATCTAATAGGATTAGAAGTTTAAAATAATTTAAAATTTGAAATTAAACTTCTCCAACTCATCCAAGGGTTTGACCTGGTCCAAATGAGCTGGAAATTGGCTCAAAAATTCTTTAAAACGTTTAAAACTTAAATAAATTTTATTTGGCCGAAAATAATTTAAAAATAAATTATTAAAAATAATATAAAACTTGTTAAAAATATAAAAGTGGTCAAATAAACTCCAAAAATTATAAAATAAATATCGTGGTGATTGTGGCAATGAATGTGAGCTAACTAAGAAGACGGATCTCAGTTTCGACGTCGGACGACGAAACTAAAAATAGAAACGTCTCCCGTCAAGAGTGAGAATCGTCACGTCTCATCGAGTAAGTTTAAATTGTGGGAAAACGACTCGAGAAGTCGTTCCAAATTAGTGCCACTATTTAATACTCTCAGAGACGTTCACAACGGCATATCGCACAAAAGTGTTCACAATCAAATAAAGTCTAAAATAAACACGTGCACGGCCAAAAGCACGTGCACGAACGAAGTACAACGAAAACGTACCGTTACATCCTCCCCACCTTAGGAATGATTCCGTCCTCGGAATCAACATCAAGCACTGCTCGGGAAGAGGTGCGGGAAGCGCTCTCTCATCTCATCCTCACGTTCCCAGGTGGACTCACCAGGGGAACCGTGACGCCACTGCACTCGAACCAAGTCGACGGTCTTATTCCTCAACTGCTTCTGTCGACGATCCAGAATCTCAACTGGCTGCTGATCATAAGACAGGTCCGGACGAACCGTAATCTCCGAGAAGTCCACAGCATGGGATGGATCACTAACGTATCGACGTAAATGAGATACGTGAAATACGTCGTGAACTCCCACGAGCGACGGTGGCAACGCCAAGCGATAAGCCACAGCTCCAACTCTCTCCAGGACATCGAACGGTCCAATAAACCTCGGGCTCAGCTTGCCTCTCTTCCCGAATCGAATAACTCCGCGGTTCGGAGAAATCTTCAGAAAAACATGATCTCCAGGCTGAAACTCCAAAGGCCTCCGTTTAGCATCAGCCCAATGCTTGAAACGGTCCTGCGCAATCCTCAGCTTCTCCCGAATATTCCTCACAACATCCACGGCCTCCACGATCATCTCCGGTCCTAACAGCTCCCGATCTCCAACGTCATCCCAGCTCAGTGGCGATCGACATTTCTTTCCATATAGCGCTGCGAAAGGCGCCATTCCAATACTCGCCTGGTAGCTGTTATTGTAGGCAAACTCAACGTGATGGAGATGATCCTCCCAAGATCCCTTAAAGTCCAGCATGCAAGCTCGCAACATATCCTCCAATATCTGAATCGTCCTCTCGGACTGGCCATCCGTCTGCGGGTGGTACGCCGTGCTGAAACTCAGACTCGTACCCAAGCTCTTCTGCAGACTCTGCCAAAACTGAGATGTGAATCTCGTGTCTCTGTCCGACACGATACTCACGGGGACTCCGTGAAGTCGTACGATCTCCTGCACGATTCACGTTACATCACTATCTAAACTAGTAAGAGGAAATAGAACGGAGAGTAAACAAATTTACCTCCATGTACCTCCTTGCTAGCGTCTCGGTAGACTGTCCTACTCGGAAGGGAATAAAGTGCGCGGATTTGGTCAATCGGTCTACGATCAGCCAAATCGCGTCGTTCTGCTTTGGACTCCGAGGTAGTCCAGTCACGAAATCCATAGTGATGTGCTGCCACTTCCACTCCGGAATCGGAAGCGGTTGGATGCGGGCCAATCCCTCGGTCAGACCGAGGGAACGGGGCGGTGCGGAGCTGTGCGGAGCGGGCGGCGATGGATGCGGGCGGGGACTTCGGTCTGAGCGGGGAACAGGCGTGGTTTCCTTCGGTCGTGCAGTGGCTGAACGTCGCAACGTTGCGACGATTCGTCGCAACGTCCAATTTCGAGTTTGGAAGAGGCTAGGGCTAATTTCTTGTGAAAATAGGTCTTGCTAGGGGTTGCTTATATAGTATAGATGGGTTGACTTGGTCTAGGGCTAAATCTAATAGGATTAGAAGTTTAAAATAATTTAAAATTTGAAATTAAACTTCTCCAACTCATCCAAGGGTTTGACCTGGTCCAAATGAGCTGGAAATTGGCTCAAAAATTCTTTAAAACGTTTAAAACTTAAATAAATTTTATTTGGCCGAAAATAATTTAAAAATAAATTATTAAAAATAATATAAAACTTGTTAAAAATATAAAAGTGGTTAAATAAACTCCAAAAATTATAAAATAAATATCGTGATGATCGTGGCAACGAATGTGAGCTAACTAAGAAGACGGATCTCAGTTTCGACGTCGGACGACGAAACTAAAAATAGAAACGTCTCCCGTCAAGAGTGAGAATCGTCACGTCTCATCGAGTAAGTTTAAATTGTGGGAAAACGACTCGAGAAACGTCGTTCCAAATTAGTGCCACTATTTAATACTCTCAGAGACGTTCACAACGGCATATCGCACAAAGGTGTTCACAATCAAATAAAGTCTAAAATAAACACGTGCACGGCCAAAAGCACGTGCACGAACGAAGTACAACGAAAACGTACCGTTACACTTGGGCTAGATAATGCTTCGCTTGTTGTGGCCGAGGACACATTAGCAGGTTTTGCCCACAGCAGGGTGCCTACCCGGCCCCCGTCGCACCTGTGACTTTTAGACCGATGCAGCAGCGAGCTCTTCCATCCCGTCCACAGCGGCTTTCCCTTCCAGCACCAGCTGGACCAAGCACACTAGCCCCTAGAGGACCTTCCTTGCCTCTTTAGTGGCAGGCCTACAAGAAGACAAACTCTGCTCCAAAGTCCCGGGCTTTTACGATGACAGCAGTTGAGGCAGAAAACTCGGGCCAGGTTATCACCGGTATGGTTCTAGCCCTCTCCTTACTTTATATTATATCCCTTGTTGTTTAGTTAGGTTGGATTGTGTTGGGTGAAGTTGGATTTGTGTGATAATGTTAATTTTTCCACTCCAAAATGCATGAATGATGTTGATGCATGTATGTAAGTTTGGTTATGCTATTTGTTACTAAATTTGATGGTGAGGCACTTTTCATTTACATGGCGTCTGCCATATGTTCGTCAACATGCCCAAATGTATGTGCAATTGGAGAAAATACTTACATAAACAGTATATGGGTTCACCCATAAAATTACATACATGCATCAAAATTTTGTCCGAGAACTGCATGGACCACCACTCAACCTGTCACGCCTCACTCCCACAAATACTTTATAAGACTTCCCATATCGTGGGAAAAGGAGGATGGAGCCTGACAAGCCGCGACATTTACGCCAAGCGTGAAAAGAAAACACACACTAAGCAGGCCACTGCGAATGCTGGGATCATACATCACATATAATCATATAAAAGAGAATAACACATTCAGCCATCACAGAGAGTACATCAACCATAGATTTACATACCCAAGGAGAGAACTACACAACAGTATCAAGTACAAAGTGGACTGACTCGAGTACATACATGAGAAGTGATACAAGCCACCAGCATATACCACAGCTACAAAAGACAACACACTCACTACACGACCCAACTCACACTACAAGACACGACCCAAAAGAGTAGTGTCCTCAAGGTGTCAGCTCACACATGGGTAAGCTCCTGAGGGAGATTCTGCTCTGGGGTCACCTCCTCAGGACCTGAAAAGTAAAATGAGCACGTCAAAACGTGCCCAATAGGAAACTAACTAGGGTAGGGAAAAATCATTTAGGGTTATGGGTGTAAAGGCAATAGGAGTACAAGCAACCAAAGTGAAAAGTACAACACATAAATGTGCAACAACAACACATGTAAAGTTTATTAGTTAGCAGATGTTAGTGACTCTTTGGAAGCCTGGGTATCACCTAAAGATAAGGGCCTGGACTTCACCCCAAATTTGGGGTGAATATCGCACACGACATAGTGGACACGGCCACTGTACGCCGGGCCTCTCAGCTCCCCCGTCCCTGGCAGGAGTGAGGCTCTCCACATAGTAACACAACCTTCGTATGTCCCATTCACTCCCGGTAAAGGCGAGTGGGAATAATATCACATATCACACCACACTTTCCCCAACTTCTCAGTCCAGCCCCTTATAGTTAAGTTATACCCAAACTTCTCCATCCCCATACCAGGATGCTCACCTGCCTTAGAGCAGATCGAGACATCCCAATTAACAAATCACGTGTCATAATCTTCAATAATCATATGCAATTTCATAATGAATTATATGGCATAACACTCTCATAGCTATTTTCCAAGTTTCTTCAATTGCACATACATTTGGGCATTTTAACGAACATATGGCGGACGCCATGTAAATGAAAAGTGCCTCACCGTCAAATTTAGTAACAAATAGCATAACCAAACTTACATACATACATCAACATCATTCATGCATTTTGGAGTGGAAAAATTAACATTATCACACAAATCCAACTTCACCCACCACAAGATGGAGGAAGGAGTTTCAGTTGAAGAACACCTCGACTACTACAACAAACTCCTCACAGATTTGAGGAACATTGACGTCAAGGTGGAAGATGATGACACAACGATGATTCTCCTCAACTCATTTCATAAAGACTATGAGCACATCGTTTCGATCTTAACTTATGGTAAAGAATCTATCACCTTCAATGAAGTTTCTAACGCTCTGACTAGCAATGAATTTAGAAAGAAGGGTGATGAGAAGATGAGGGGCCAAGGGTCCGAAGCGCTTACCGTGGCTAGAGGTCGGAGCAATGAAAGAGGTGGAGGCCACAATGGGAACCATAGATCCGAGATAATGGACAATATTAGAGCTCCGTGCACAGACATCGAGAGAGATCAATATGCCTTTTGCAAGGAAAGAGGACATTGGGCAAGGGAGTGCCCAAAGGCCAATAAGAAGAAGGAAGCTACCGTCAACATCGTCAAAAGCGAGGAGGTGGATGAGTGGGTCCTAGTTGGTGCGACGAAAGTAGCGATGAAGGGGAGATGTGTGCTCTACTCGGGTTGCTTGTTCCATATGACACCCCACAGAGAGTACTTTACTATTTTCCATGAAGGTAGTAAGCGTAAAGTTCTTGGAGACGATGGATCATGCACGACGACAGACATTGACACGGTCCGCATAAAGATGAGTGATGGTGCCATACGAGACATATGTGATGTTCATTATGTGCCCGACGTGAAGTACAATTTGATATCGCTTGGTTCACTTGAAGCCAAGGGTTGCAAAGTGACTATGGAGGACAGCGCTTTGAAGGTGACACGAGGAGCAATGATCCTGATGAAGGGAAAGCGTGAATGCAACCTCTATTACTTGGTTGGCACGGTGATGATGAAGACGACGAGAGTTCCAGATGAGCAAGCTACCGACTCAAGCTCGCACGCACCAAAGACGACGTCATTGGATGATCTCCGGAGAGGTGGTGCTAATAGATGTGATGGTTCAAGTCAGTATGGTGGAGATACTTTGTCCCCACAACTTGCACAACGGATGGATTCTATCAAAGTTTGGAGACCAAGGTATGAGAGATGCCAACCTGTAAGAAGGTTCTCGTTTGCTTTCTTTGTCAGGTATGATGAGTCTCCGACCTTATCGGTGAGGTGGAGCACAATGGTGACCTATGTGGACGAAGTAAAGATTGGTGTGATGAGATGGAATCAACGATGACTGATGAAGCCAAGGATCGGGTGGAGCTACTTTGCACTAGTGATTGTTCGACGGACGAGCTTATTAATGTCGATATCGGAGTCAAGTTCGCGTATGGCTCGGACTTGTATGTTGACAATATAAGATGACTTTGGTGGCCCCTTCTGGGGCAATAAGGCTCTGCGAAGCCATATGAGCCTTTCGAGGCAAGATGACGGAAACACGAGATGATTCTCACCGAGGAGGAGCGTTGACGGTCGATTGTTTGACATAGACCTAATATCTCGCCAAGGTGGAGATTTGTGGTTGTTGGCTCGATCAGCCCCATGTGGGCTGCCATTGGGTTGGTGCACCAACCCAAGGGGGTTGTGGGGGGTTGGTGCACCAACCCCCTCCCCCTTTAGCCCTATAAAAAGAGAGCAATGACTTTGATTGTCTGCATCGAAAATTGAGAAACCAATTGAGCTTCTATTGAAGCATTGAGGAAAGTTGTATGAGGTCGGTCCTATTGGAAGTTACATAGGATCATCGTGAGCCATCTTTTGAGAGAGCCATTTGTGAGGATCTCTTAAGAGTAGTTGAGTCCCTTTTGTATCTCCTAATTTGAAATCAAGAGAAGTGTTCACTTGGTCGTTAAGGCGGCCTAAATCTTTTGTATGCTCTCTCTATTTGTTCTTCGTGCTAGATACTTCGGTGATCTGATTGCTTCCGCTCGGCGCACAACAAAATAAAGAAACATGATCTTTTATCCTTTTGGACAGGAAGGTTTTTAAACTCACTGGTTTTCTTCTCGGTCTGGAAATGCTTGGCCTTGTTGTTTGATTGTTTGTTAACAAATGAACATAGGTTCTCCGAAGTTCTCTTATTATACATGAACTTTTTTAGTGCTTGGTCTATTCCTATTTGACACATCTGTTATTGCACAACCTTTTCTGCACGTGAACGTAGACAATTATCTAATTTTTTGCCGTGCTTGATTGCAAAGCGGTGATGTCTAGTGATGGACACTGAATTCTTATGTCCACATGCATCCTTGTGTGTGAGATAATTATTTATAATGTGAGTGAGCTGGCACTGTTATCTTTCTCCTGTGAAGTGAGCATATTTTTTCTCCAGTGTATGATCTATAAACTTTATCTATTCTGACATCTTAGACGATCCTATATTTTTTTGCCAATTGAGCATTGAACCATTAGTTCCCTAGAAGTTATTGAGGATAGGTGCATACAGTAATGTTGTTAGAGAGGAGATAATGAGAGAAAAGGTTATTGGTCACCCATTCAACCTATTACTATGTTATATATAGTTCAAAATATGGGGGTGGGAGTTATAGCCTTGTTGGAAAGTAAAGAAAGAATTTCAGAAATAGGTTAGAGAAAAGTTGACCATCTCAAATCACGGTATGCAAAATGTGATCGCATAGTCCACTTTTTGGTGTCTCAAAAACTTTTTCCGTCGATGTTTGATCTGTTGTGTTTCAGGCAATCTTTTTATGAACTCGTTGAGGGGCATATGATTTAAGAAACAAATGTCAATCAAGTAATTTATTTTTTGAGTTTAATGTTCTCTCTCTAATTGCAGTATGCTAAATGTGATCACATAGTCCCACTTTTATATGTGCTGTATGAAAACAGTGTCTCAAAAATGTTTTTCGCTAATGTTTGATGTGTCATCTTTCAGGCTACCGATTAAATTTTTTCAGAAAAAAGGAGACATATGATATCATGAGGCTGCAGTTACTTTGTTCAGTCAGTAGTTGGGTCTGCTTTTCCTTAATGTGGTTGTTGGTTTGCCTCCAGCCTCTGATAATATATAATTGATAGTTGAGCTGCAGATGCATTCCTAATTTTTATGTATTAATTGATAGTTTACTAGGTGATATTGAATAAACTACGATGTAATAATATATTTGTTTTATGGATAATGATATTATCTTGAACTTTTTTCCCAACATATTCCTTTTCTTTTTTGGAGTAACAGGAAGTAAACATCGGAACTTTACCTATTATATTTGTTGCTTTTTCTCGGGGGTCCAAAGGCTGTCTGTACAAGGTGCATAAGGTAGTTTGCTTTGTGAATGTATCTATTGTTGAATACTGATATGTGTACTGCCTTCTGTTAGTTGATGGATGGAAAATGTGAAGGACAACTCAGTCTGGTATGTTCTTGTGCTTCTAGTTGTAACTTTATTTTTCTTCTGTTTTGCCTTACAGTAGCACAAATTTCCCAAAAGACACCGGAAGTGAGAACGTTACGCGGTCCGCTTGAACTGGAGCGGTGACGCTCTAGTCCAATAAGGGTGATGTTAACAATACGGCAGGTTCTTGCGTGCATTTCAGAACAATAAGAATACATTCAAAAGATAAAAGCCACATCCAGAAATATTAAGTACACACACAAAATTAAACGACAAGCCACAACAAGGCTAAAGTACAGCGAAGGAACGTACACAAACAAAAGTACTGGAAGTAACCTAATGAAAACAGCAACGGGTAGGTCTAGTCCTCTGCAGGGAAGGACTCGGCGTCAACGGCCAACTCCTGGCTCGCTAGGTCAGATGTCTTCAAAGGATCCTCCTGAGACTCCAGCTCAAGATCTGACATACATTCAAAAAGACATGAATGTATGTCAGCAAGGTCTGCAAGCAAAGGTCAGAAACCAAGGCAAAGTGTGCATATAATATGAATTTAGAAATGACAGTCATTTGCATATAATTTGGGTACCCAAAACAGCATTTTAAGGGATGACAGATTTAAAAGCGAAGTAAAATTTAACATCCTAACATGGCAGTTCTAAGCAGGTACGTGGAAGTAAAGTAATGACATTTATTTTGTTGGCAAGGCAAGTTGTAATTTCATGTCCGCATTTTTCTATTCACTCCTAGGGTTCCCGTCTTTAAGACGTGATGAGTAAGTCATTCTCCTCACGGGGGTATAATCGTGATTGATACCAACCCACCGTATAGGTGGTGTTCTTAAAGACATGACACTTACATACGCTTAGTGGCCGTTCAACCCTAACCCCACCCAAAAGTTTGCCGGAACACAAGCCGGCCTAGTCGACTCACACGACATCACGAATTCACGATTCCGCCTTCGAGGCGCACGATTTTCACGATGTCACAATTTGTTAAACATGTCAAGACTTGCAGGAGATAAGCGTTGTCAATCTTACATTGTTATAAAAAAATTTCATTAAGCAGCGGTGGGTTGAACAATATTTCTGACAATATTTAAAAAATGACATTGAACATGGATTTTGTCGAACATGCTACATAAACTAGTTTTCTTCGCTACTGATTAAAATTAAAGTATATTGAGTTATATGTCGTTGGGTCCCAAATTTAGTCCAGATTGTCATCGCATCGTTTTCATACGTCATTTCACGTGTAGTTTTCAAGTTATACAGCAATAAATAAAAGTGACACAATAAACATTAAACTTCAAAAATCCATACTATTTGCACACTTGCCTGATTTGACGGTTTCGGTAGACCGAGTGTTAGCAATGAGGCATACGTAATTATCTGTGCCAACAGATAAACGATATCAAGCCAAAGGATCTGAGTAACTATCAAAACTAATATATATATAACTAATATGTTAACATAAGGTACTGTTCTAATATAACTTCAAAATAATAATCTGTCATTTCCCAGTAACATAGTAGAATGATAATATAAAAGGCACTAGTTGTAATAAAATACGGTTACCTAAAAGTCCTATACATGAATGATCATGAAGTAACATATACTCATCGTATAATGTTATATAAAGTACCCTAACATCTTATATTTACATCCATCAGCTTATAAACAGTTCAATACTCCTCCTAGGATATTTCCAAAAGAGCCACGTGCTATGCTACCCCATGATGCTGCTATTACTATATAATAAAAAGTTTATATTAGAGAAGACTTACCCTCTCTCCATATTCTCTCTTCTGCTATCCATCTTCCTTTCTTTTCCTTTGCAGTGAGCTCTTGGAGTTCGGTCCGGGGACGGGGACGGTGGCGTTGTGATCTGTCGAAGCAGAGGTGAGGGGCTCTCACAGGCGGCTTTGAGGTTGCCGGATGGACGGTGATGGCTCCGAGGCGAGGAGTATGATGAGGCGATGGGTGACGGCAGCGGAGATGCCTCAGGGAAGGTAGCGGGGGTGCAGGCGGCTCGACTGGGCGGCGTCGCGACGGAGAGAGAGGGCTTGGTCGGAGTTCAAGCGGGTTTGGGGTGCCGCGCATGAACTGGGGGTGGCCAGAGTGGGTCCGTACGAGGGTCGAAGGTGGCGGACAGGGAAGAGTGTGGTTGGTGCGACGGTGGACGGCGTCAGTTGTTGGCTGCCGGAGGCTAGGTGAGGGAGAAGATGCGGCAGTGGAGTTGGCGAGGGGGTGGACGGCGTCGGTTTGCGAGCGAGGTGGTGCTCGGATCCCAGAAGGAGGAGGTTGGGTCGGGGTTTGGTTGGTGGAGGAGGCCGCGGAGAAGAGACCGCTGGGCTTTCGCGTGGGGGAGAGGAGGTTTAAGAAGAGGAAGTAGACGGGGTCGTGGCGACGTGCGTGATTTGAGGGGAGGTTGCGCGTATGCAGGTCGACATGGGGGGGTTTGTTGCGTGTTGAGATGAGAATAGGAGAAAGAGGCGGCTGATGCTGTAAGAGAAGAAACCTAGGGTCTGATGCTTTGTGATGAAAAATAAAAGTACACCTAGGTTCTCATATATGCTAGCTTAGGTGTGTGGGGTGTTAGAAACGAACAGCATGTGAGTTGAGTCTTGGGGTCTTAGGTTGGTTTATTTGTTTTATTCTCCCTTTTTTCCTTTAAATCTGACCTTAGCCTATCTTCTATCTGCTGTGTGCGTGAGTATATGTGTAGGGTTCGGTCTAAGTCCAAAAGTGGGCTAGAGTAATTTAGGAAGGAATTTGAAAAAAAATCTTATTAAAAGGTATTTAAAATTATTATTAATAGGATTAGCATTAAGTGGGTTTAATCAAGGGAATTAGAGCCAGTTAATAGGTTTGATGGGTTTATAAAAGGAAGGCTTTTCAAACATTTAAAAGTTTAAAATTCAAATTTGAATTTTGGATAAAAAAATTTAAACATAATTTTAAGGAAAGACATTTTAAATAACTTTTAGAAAGGAAAATAATAATAATAATAATAATAATAATAATAATAATAATAAACAAGAAAAAAATAGAAGTGGATGATACGCGTACGGGGTCCGTTATGACTTAACTATGGATACGAAGAAGGATATACAACACGAGAGGAAAACGAATAACGTATCGCTGAAATCGGTCTTTACATCCTACACACCTTAAAAACGATTTCGCCCTCGGAATCTTATCGACTAAGACACCGTGAAAACGTAAGGGTAATGCTCGTATCTCCTCCTCTAATGCACACACACCATAAATAAGCATCATGCCATATCCAAATAGTATCTACTAATGCTAATATCATTACCAATAGTATTACCGCTGATAATGCTAATCAATGCCCATGCTAATAGTAGTAACAATACACATACACACATTACTAATTACGTATTATCATGACATGTTTAGTATAATATCATCCTTCAAATACAGTCCAACCAATATTATACTCAGGTGAATAGTAAAACTCTACTACACCACCACATCAATTTACTAGTTGTAAGTGTGCCATCACTTAGCACACTCACGCTATTATTAGTACACAATGTATTACCATATATCTTATATACTCACAGTCTATAACTATATAGTACCACATGTCACTTTAACATACCACTAACACATAAATACAATCATTCTTAGTCTGTTAACACTTCAATCGTACGATCACTTTTACATACCGTCTGTTACCATATACACATTATAATACATATCACTACATGTATATACATGCACGTATTACCTTACGCCAAACACAGATTTATACACGCCTTACTCATAGTACTAGGGTCATCATAATCTACCCACCTTAGGATCAAGTCCGTCCTCAGACTTCCTTAAATTGGCCGACATAGGAGTGAGCGGACTTAGACACTAAGGTCATTCTATCCCAGTCATACATACATTACAGTGAAATATACGTCCATATGCATATACTTACTCATATATCACACACCTTCAAATACTTATACATACGTTCATTTCACATACATATACATACTTACATTACTACGTGCCTATCTCGTATCTATATATAGGACAAATATACACACACCGGTATACACAACCATGGTAATTTACATAGGGCTAGTATACTATTACATACATCCATATACGTAGTCACAAACATACGACTATACATACTTCCTGGTATACACATGCTCATACATTATCCCGTAGGGGTAATACGATATTATAATTCTACTATACATCAAACACACTTATTCATCCAATGCACACACACACACACACACACACACACACACACACACACACACACACACCTATAACTAACCACATATGTATATACACACGAGCCCCAGCCAGACATACTAACATATAGATCACATAATAAATCTGCTCACACAACTATATGTACGCCTATTATCATACATCTAACTTGCATGTTACTGTACTAGCATACAATTACAACCATTAACAAGTACAACTAAGGTATATATACTCCTGGTAACTAGCCAATACTAAATCTAATACACACAGATATTCCTATAGTGATATAGCTAATCGCTCGCCTAAATATAAATATAGCAATTACTAATCACACATTACCGTACATACACATACAACACGGTAGATAATCACACTATACTAATATAATAAGGGTAAGCACACTCATACATGGATGGCATATAGAGATTCGCACACACGGGTCCGCACTCACTATCTATTTACATGCACCACAACAACACCACAATCAAGCTAATGGTCTCACTAAGCAAAGATGAGCACTAATGTGATCACTAAGTAATAATATAGGATTCAGGGTTGAATGATGCAACGAAATAATGTTGTGGGGGACGGTCCCGGAGGTGGCCTGGATAAGAGATTAGTCGGTTGGGTGACATAAAATATTTCTGAATAATTAAATAATTAAGAAGATAAGGATATGTGTGAAAATAATAACATCGTTATAATTTACGTAAAATAGTGAGCATACAGTTGTTTTTGTTTCATTCCCAGAATGCTATTTTCATAATCAAGACCAATTGAAACCCAATCTTCTTTTCCTCCATCACGAAATCCTAATCTCTTTAGTCCTTTTTGTCATCGGAACCCAATCGAAACCTTAACTAATTGCTGTCAAATTCCTCTTGATTGTCAAGTTGCTTGCCGTAGTTCGGGAGAGTTTCAATATGGGCTTTAGGGCTTACATGGACATACATGACATTTCGCTTAACTTAGGATCACTTGAAACTTGTGTAATTTATATATAACCTTTTAAATTACATGTAAGCTTTCTTACTTGTCTAATTTTAAGCCTTAAGATTGAAAAATTATCTTTTAGGTTTTCTAGTTTCAATGAAATCATATTTTCATGCCAATACTTCATTGTGTTTTTTTTCACGAAAATTTTCACTTGGCTAATTTCACTCAATGCTTGTTTTTAGGACAATAAATTTTTAGGGGTTGTTTGTTTACTTCTTAAAGGTTATGTCCTTTTATGAAGTTGGTCTTTTATGGCACCACCGTTCAATATGCTAAACTGACTGGTATTTTATCTGCTCTTTATTGTAGAACTAGGAATTACCCGTGCCCATTGGTCACAGTTTATTTAATGGCTGAGTTCCCCCTAAAAAAAAACAAATTTCAAGTTCCCCCAAATTTCAAGTTTTCCTTCAAAATTTCAAGTTTCCCCGCAAATTTAAGTTTACCTCCAAAATTTAAGTCCCCCCAAAATTGTCATTGCCACCTAGGACAAACTTGCCACGTAGGACAAAGCTTTGTCCTAGTAGGATAAGATTCAAAATCTTCATCCTTTATAGAATAGATGAATATCAGCTTGTTAGAGACTGTATATGTGGACAATTGTTTGATTCGAGTCCTGTTGACTTTACCAGTGACTCAGGTATTCAATTTGTCCGGGATCCAAGTGTGCTTAAAATGTCACAGCCACCAAGAGTGGTATCATGGATGGCAACAACATTTGCCTCGGGGCTGGACTCACTCTTCCTGAACAGATTTGAAGCTCAGCATGCTGACTTTTGGCAGACATTGTACTCCTCGGTTGTAAGGCTTTCATTTTACCGCCATCTCAAAACCTTATCTTGGGTTCAGTAAATAGTTATACTTTTTATATTAGGGATTCATCTAGATCAGGTGCCCACCTGATCTAATCAGGTGCAAGACACAAAAAGGTGGATCCCAACGAGTACAAGCCCCATATGGACTTGTACTTTCCACCTTTTTTGTGTCTTGGCACCTGATCTGTTAGATCAGGTGCCACCTTTTCTATATTAAATCCTTTATATTAATTCATTAATTATAAATATGCCGCAGAGCATTGGTCCAATACCCATTTTTTTGCTCAAAAGATGATGAACTAGCTCCATTAGATCAGGTGCCCACCTGATCTAATCAGGTGCAAGACACAAAAAGGTGGATCCCAACGAGTACAAGCCCCATATGGACTTGTACTTTCCACCTTTTTTGTGTCTTGGCACCTGATTTGTTAGATCAGGTGCCACCTTTTCTACATTAAATCCTTTATATTAATTCATTAATTATAAATATGCCGCAGAGCATTGGTCCAATACCCATTTTTTGCTCAAAAGATGATGAACTAGCTCCATTAGATCAGGTGCCCACCTGATCTAATCAGGTGCAAGACACAAAAATGTGGATCCCAACGAGTACAAGCCCCATATGGACTTGTACTTTCCACCTTTTTTGTGTCTTGGCACCTGATCTGTTAGATCAGGTGTCACCTTTTCTACATTAAATCCTTTATATTAATTCATTAATTATAAATATGCAGCAGAGCATTGGTCCAATACCCATTTTTTGCTCAAAAGATGATGAACTAGCTCCATTAGATCAGGTGCTCACCTGATCTAATCAGGTGCAAGGCACAAAAAGGTGGATCCCAACGAGTACAAGCACCATATGGACTTGTACTTTCCACCTTTTTTGTGTCTTGGCACCTGATCTGTTAGATCAGGTGCCACCTTTTCTACATTAAACCCTTTATATTAATTCATTAAT
This sequence comes from Scilla litardierei, assembly GCA_030789695.1. Classification (NCBI taxonomy): domain Eukaryota; kingdom Viridiplantae; phylum Streptophyta; class Magnoliopsida; order Asparagales; family Asparagaceae; genus Scilla; species Scilla litardierei. The sequence goes on from CM061139.1 coordinate 137,523,548, forward strand.
TATAAATATACGGCAGAGCATTGGTCCAATACCCATTTTTTGCTCAAAAGATGATGAACTAGCTCCATATCAAATTGTTTCTAATTTTGCTCAACGTCTACAAGAACTCAATGGGGATGTTAGGCTAGTGAAATGGCACAAGTCCCCACATGTTGGTAAGATCCAAACCAATATCTGCTTTATCTCTGTCTAACATTGTGTTGTATAACAATTTATCTTGGTTATAGGAACTATAAATTTGAGTCCAAAGACTTATTCAGCAAACGTACAACAACCCAAAGTTTAAAATATTGGCCAGTACTGATTATACCAGCTGTATCGGATTGGAAAAGAATGACCAGTCCAATTAAGAGTGCTGATTAAGCTAGCTACTTGAGGCTCGGCTTGATAAATGCTTGTTTAGGATTGCTTAGCAGTGAAGTGAGCCAGGCTTAAACATAAATATGTGTTTGTTGAAATTAATGAACAATCTTGAGCATCTCTCGGCTCGGGCTCAAGGTCGAGCTCGACTCGACAAAGGCCCGAGTAGACTCAATTTGGTGCAAATTCATGTTTAGTTCAAGTACTTAGAATCGATATGACTTGAAGTTTTATTTTATCATTCTAGTTTAGTTATTAATTAGCGAATGTTTGTGGCCGGAGGGCGCTACGAAAGTCGTTCCCCGGGCACGAAACCGAAGGAGAGCCGGCTCACGGGCAAAATGCCGAAGCGGCAGTCGGCCGGGTGCAAAAACGACGGAAACAGTCGTCTTCCGTGCGCAATACCATCAGCAAAAAGAAATCCCGCCGAGCAGTGGCGCAAAAGCGGGAGAGTTAAAAAATTAAAAATATGAGTCACAAAAGCCCGAAAAAACTCCGGAGGATGAACCCGGAGTTCATCCTCCGCATATATCACGCATATGTCGGGTCATATCACACATATATCGGGTCCCGGGGGCCAAAATGCCAAACCCTCCTCAAGGCGTTGGCATCCCCGTAAATACTTGGATGCTACGCGCCCCTTTGTTAACGTGGGATGTGCTTTGCGGCCCCCTGGGGCAGGTCCTGCACCCGGGCAGCCCAACCCAAGCGCCTCACAAGCACCAGCGTGACGCTGCAGACGCCGGGCCTTGAGCACGCACTGAGTGTGCCGTTGGATCGCGGACGGCCGTGATCTAGGCCGTCCGTTTGTCTTGTACGGGCAAATTTTTGAGAGCTTTTGTTCAGACTAGTTGACTATGCTCGTCTACAGTCTTTTTCTGCCCAATCTGCCAAAGGAATTGCTTAAGTTTATTAAGGTGGATTGCTTGGTCATCTCTGTTAGGAATAAAAGTATGAATAAAAGTATGAATTTATTGGACATGATTGCTCTAATATTATCTCTTCATAAATCGTTTACTGTTTTTGTTCATAGCATTGTAGTAACATTTTCCTTAGTTCTTTATGCCAGTCTCTGTGTGCTCTATCTCCCGATGATATTAGTGCAGAAAATCATTTCTGATTTTGTTCGCAGTAGTGTACGTTCGTCTTCTTTATCTCTTTATGTCAGTGCCTTACCTCTCTGACATGAACGCCCGTCATTAGGTTGAGCTAGTAATATGACTTGATCCAACATAGAGTACAGATGATCACGCCCGATTATGGGTGCAAGGATACTAGTTGGTTTTCGTGGGCCCCATTGGTACCTCATAGCCAACCAATTTACTGGGAAAAGACTTGGATATGAATGTCTTGAAGTCACTGGTATTCTTTTAGGTCCCTAAATATTAGGTCCCATTGTTTGGTAGTTGACAAAAGAACTTTAGTTGCTCTGAAGTTCTCTTATTGTATGTGGAATTTGGGAAGTGCTAGGTTAATGCCTAAATGACATCTGATATTGCACAACCTTCTCTCCATGTGAACTTAAACTATTATCTTCTTTTTGTTGTTGTGGACACTGAATTCTTATGTCCACTTAGATAGCTGTATATGAAATGATTATTTGTAATGCAAGTTAGCTGGCACTTTGGTTTCTCCTGTGAAAAGGGCACAACTTTTCTCCAGGGTGTGATAATATAAGTAAACATTAGTCCTAATATTTTCTCTCAAGTTGATATCAATTATGTCCAACTTGTTACATAAAAGTGAAAACACCTTTCACGGTACTATTTTAGTAAATTATATTTGCTAATTGTTTCGATAAAGGAGTGTAAAGGGTGCATGTCTACTTAGTTACGTTTGCACATGAGTAATGGAAACTTGCTGAAACATATGTTTTCAATATTTTTATTTTAGTTTAGAAGTCTCTTTCTGTTATGAATCAACTACTGAGGGGAGAGCACTCAGGTCTATATTTATAGCCAAAGGGGAGAATACAAGTGGGCTTATACAGATATGGGCCCAAACACTGAGTTGGCCCAATAACTCATCCAACCCAGTAAATACCCATTCACAACACTCCCCCTTATCCAGCCATAGTTGTGGACCCTGCTCATGAATACTTCAGGATTCTGAGCCTGTATGAGTCTCACATGGGGTGGATACTTCAGGATCCTGAGTTGGTGAGATTTGCCTCGTTAAAACCTTTGGCTATGGAAAACCCAGTGGGAAAAACCATAGTTAAGGAAAAAGAGTACAAACTCTGCCAAACTCCCCCTGATCTGTACAAGCTCTCAAGCTTTCAGATCTCTTAGGCGTCTCATTTCAATCCTATGTACAAGTTTTCTAAAGGTAGCAGTAGGAAGGGCTTTAGTGAACAAATCTGCCAAATTGTCACTTGACTGCACTTGTTTGATGTCGATCTTGCCATCTCTCTGTAGCTCGTGCGTCCAGAAGAACTTTGGTGAAATGTGTTTCGTTCTGTCGCCTTTGATGAAGCCACCTCGTAGCTGAGCTATGCAAGCAGCGTTGTCCTCGAACATGGTAGTGGGCTCGAGGTCTCCAGTCTTCAGTCCGGTCGTAGACAAGATATGGTGGATGACTGAGCGTAGCCATACACATTCTCTGCTTGCTTCATGGATGGCAATGATCTCCGAGTGATTGGATGAGGTCGCCGTCAAGGTTTGCTTGATGGATCTCCAGGAAATGGCTGTCCCTCCGTAGGTAAACACGTACCCAGTCTGAGATTTTGCTTTGTGGGGATCAGACAAGTACCCTGCATCATCATAACCTGCAAGTGTAGAGGATGTTCCATTTTTGTAGAAGAGTCCCAAATCTGCAGACCCTTGGAGGTAGCGCAGAAGGTGCTTTACCCCGGTCCAGTGGCACTGTGTAGGCGCTGCACTGTATCTGGCAAGCAAATTTACTGTGAACGCTATATCGGGACGCGTGCAGTTTGTCAGATATAGTAGTGCTCCGATGGCACTCAGATAGGGAACTTCTGGACCAAGTATATCCTCCCCCTCTTCCAGCGGCCGGAAGGGGTCTTTATGTGCATCCAGGGATCGTACCACCATAGGTGTACTCAATGGATGGCAATGGTCCATATGGAATCTTTGCAACATTTTCTTCGTATATGTGGTTTGGTGTAATAGGATTCCGTCTTTTTGATGTTCAATCTGTAAGCCAAGGCAGAATTTGGTTTTGCCTAGGTCTTTCATTTCGAATTCTTTAGTTAGGCTTACAGATATCTCAGTGATCTCTTCGGGAGATCCTATGAGATTCAGATCGTCTACGTAGACAGCTATTATCACGAATCCTTTTCCCTTTGTTCTTATGAAGATACAAGGGCAGACTTCATTGTTCGTGAATCCTTGTTGAACAAGGAACTCACTGAGTCTGTTATACCACATTCTTCCTGATTGTTTGAGACCATACAATGATCTTTGTAGCTTAACAGAATAGACGTCCCGAGGTCTATCTTTCAGTTCAGCAGGCATTGAGAAGCCATCAGGAAGTTTCATGTAGATCTCCTTGTCGAGATTGCCGTATAGATACGCAGTCACAACATCCATTAGCTGCATATCTAGGCCTTCCTTTGCTGTTAAGCTTATCAGGAATCTGAACATGATTGCATCCATGACCGGGGAGTATGTTTCGTCATAGTCTATACCCGGTCTTTGGGAAAACCCCTGTGCTACAAGTCTAGCTTTGTAGCGTGCGATCTCATTATTTTCGTTTCTTTTTCTGACGAATACCCATTTGTATCCCGCAGGTTTAACACCGGTAGGTGTCTGGACTATTTGCCCAAAGACTTTTCGTTTCTGAAGCGAGTCCAGCTCGGCTTCTATTGCCTGATTCCACTTTGGCCAATCATCTCTACGTTTGCATTTAGCAACGGAGTGTGGTTCATAATCATCATCGCTTCCGGCGACGTGAATGGCAATGTGAAACGCGAAGTCATCGTCGACGACTGTGCTCTTTCTGTCCAATACCTCCCCTGTACGTACATAATTTAGTGATATTTCTGTTTCTCCCGGCAGTTCCTCTGCAGTGGATTCCGGGAGGGGAGAGGGTATGGACACGAGCTCGTTTCTCTGTGGGGGTATCGTCCCAAGGTCTCCGGATAATTTTCTTTTTCTTGGATTTTTATCCTTGGAGCCTGGTGGTCTGCCTCTTTTCTGTTGAGGTGCAGCCACTTCTGCTGCAGGTGGATTGCATCCATCCTTCGGGATGTCAATCCTAGCTGGAGTATTCGCAGCAGGGATGTGTGATCTGACAATCTTCTGGTTGTCAGTGAACGAGTCCGGTAATCTATGGACTGTGTCCTGGATGTGTAAGATCTTCCGGATCTCATCATCACATTATTTTGTTACCGGATCATAGTGGGTCAAGATTTTTGTATCCCACGTTAACATTTGCTTTGCACTAGACTTTTCGATGTCTAGGCCCATTTTGGGGAAATACGTTTCATCAAAATTGCAACCTTCAAGGCGTGCCTTGAAAGCCTCCCCCGTTTGGGGTTCTAGGTATCTTATAATGGAGGGTGAGTCAAACCCTACGTAGATACATAGGCGACGTTGAGGACCCATCTTGGTCCTCTGTGGTGGTGCAATGGGGATATAAACTGCGCAGCCGAAGATTCTCAAGTGAGAGATGTTCGGCGGCGTTCCATATGCGAGTTGCATTGGAGATAGACTCTGACCTCCTGAGGGTCTAATTTTTATTAGTGATGCAGCATGCAAAATTGCATGTCCCCATGCATCCACCGGTAACTGGGATTTCATCAGCAATGGTCGTGCGATCCATTGGAGTCTTTTAATTAGCGACTCAGCTAACCCGTTCTGGGTGTGAACATGCGACACCGGATGTTCAATTTCTATTCCCGTTGCCTGGCAATATTCTTGGAATGACTGAGAGGTAAATTCCCCCGCATTATCCAGACGTATTTTCTTTATTTGGTTGTCTGGGAAATGCGCCTGCAACTTTATTATTTGTGCCAAAAGCTTTGGAAAAGCTAAGTTACGGGTTGAAAGTAGACACACATACGCGTATTTTGAAGATGCATCAATCAGTACCATAAAGTACCGAAAAGGCCCGCTAGGGGGGTGGATATGTCCACATATGTCTCCGTGTATTCTTTCAAGGAAGCTAGGAGACTCAATATCCACTTTAAGTGGTGATGGCCTTGTTATTAATTTACCCTTAAAGCAGGGTACACAAGGGAATTCTCCCTTCTGAAGAATCTTCTGGTTCTTCAGGTTATGCCCATGGGATTGTGCTAGGATGCGGTGCATCATCACAGATCCGGGGTGGCCAAGTCTATCGTGCCAAAGTAAGAATTTGGTCGATGTCGGGCACTTCAGGTGCTCCGTCAGGTTTGCTTCCTCTCTCCGAATTTTTGTGTGGTAGAGGCCTGATGAGAGGCTCTCAAAACGTTCAAGAATGGTTTTAACTCCATTTTCTTGAGACGTTACATACATTAATTCATTTTCTTTGACATTTACTGTTTCCAAGTGGAATCCGTTAAAACGGATATCTTTGAAACTTAGTAAGTTTCTCTTGGAATTCGGAGAGTAAAGTGCATCTTTTATTTTTAGTTCTGTTCCATTGGGGAGCAACAAGGTTGCATTCCCAGAACCTTCAATTATGTCCGATGGCCCTGAAATTGTGTTTACAGGGCTCTTATACGGGATAATGCTATGAAAATAGCATTTGTGTTGAAGGATCGTATGTGTTGACGCGCTGTCTACTAGGCAGTCATGAGAGCATTCCATCTAAAAAAAGATGAGTAAACATTTGCATTTAGAAATGCTAAATTTTATTCAACAGAATTGAAGATACATAAAAGCTCTCAAGAAATAAAATGTTCATACAATAAAATGCTAAGATAAATGATAACGGGCTAATCAAGCAGATTATCTGACTCGAAGTCTTTTGCTGTGAATTTGACTGCATTATTCGCAGCCACCAGGTTTGATTCAGCATTCTTTTTCTTGCTTTGTTTATAAAGCTCCTGGAGATGCACTGGGGTCCTTCACACTCTAGACCAGTGGCCTGTCATGCCACAGCTGTGGCATTGGTCTTCCCAGTCCCTATTGGGTGGGGGTGCATTGTTTTTCTTGTTATCATTCCTGCGCCAGGTGAACTTGCGCTTCCCTTCATTCTTGCGCTGCTGTGGTGGGCCCTTGGCTCTTTTCTGTGGTCCCCCTTTCTGTGGTCTTTCTTTTCTTTTATTGTCCCTCTTCTTTTTGAAAGAAGAGGTATGGTGAGCTTCTGGTAGGGGGACAGTGCCGGGAGGGCGCATATTGTGAGTGGCGAGAAGAAGCTCTCTGTTTTGCTCGGCCATGAGAAGACATGACAGCAGCTCTGAATACTTGGTGAACTTACGTTCACGGTATTACTGCATAAGTATCGCATCCTTTTCATGGAAAGACGTATACGTCTTTTCCAGCATGCGATCTTCTGAGAATTTTTCACCACACAACCTCAGGCGTGAGGTGATGCTAAAAAGTGCTGAGTTGTACTCAGCAATGGACTTAAAGTCCTGCAGTCTCAGGTTCTCCCACTCATATCTCGCCCTTGGGAGTATAACATCTCTCTGATGTTTATACCTGTCCTCAAGGGCGGTCCATAGCTCAAGTGGATCTTCGACCGTAAGGTACTCAGCCTTTAAGGTCTTATCCACATGGCGGCGAATATAGATGATGGCTTGCGCCTTCTCTATATCGCTAACATTTTCTTTTTCAGTCACAGCAGTGATGAGGGACTTGGCCCGCAGGTGAAACTTAACATCTAGCTGCCAGCTTAGATAGTTTCTGCCTGATGCATCCAGCACTTCAAAGTCAACGCTTGCAATTTTAGCCATTTATCTAGCAGAGCACAAACATGCATGAATTAATAATCAATCAGAAAGAACATTTTCATGCGGGAGCAATATTGAATGGAAAGCTAAACGTGTGGATCGGCCAGTCCCACAAGAAAGAGTCCAAGAGTCCACAGTCCAAATTATACAAATTTGCAGCTTGAATAAAATGAAAATACAACTTTGGAAACCCCGTGGGTCCCATTTAATATCTTCGTCTTCAAGCGTAGCTTCCGACTCCATGGAAGTTGGTCTTCTTTCTTTGACATTTACATAAATTCCTCACTACAATTTCTCTCAAAAATAAAAGAAAAGTGCGGGAAATAAACTGTGGGACTAAACGGCCGATCCAAAAACCACATTTAGCAATTCATGCAAGAATATTGTGCTCATCAACATTTTCATCCACAGACATCACAGGCAGTTTATTCATATGAGGATAAAGCAATATTTAATCACTTAATAATTATTGGACCACTGGGCAACGTCATACACCGTTAGGTTAGGTAACTAACTGCAGAGCGGTCGCATGATCTTCCTAATTATTAAGTTTTTAAATAAAATGTACAACCACGCAAATAATATCCACATAATTTTGCCAGAGATGTAAAGCATGTAAAAGAAATTACGATGCATAGGTTGTAAAGTAAATGGGTTTAATCAATTTAGATTGATTAAAAGCCCAAAATTAACATTTTCTTTTGTATGAGGAAAAAGGTTCCATCATCATCCCAAAAGCCCCCCCCCCAAAAAATCCCCAAAATGCCCTTGTCTGCCCGATATTCGTCCCGTAATTTACCGTGATTTTTCACGAATATTTTGCCTTTGAATCCCCATTTTAAATTAATATTTTAGGCTAATAAGTTGCCTTTTAAGGCGAGTTTATAGCCCTTTGCCTCCCCCAAATTTTTTTTCCAGATAAACCGGCCTGCGGGCCTGAAGCCCGCAGTCGACCTATAGGCTTCAGGCCCATAGGGGTTTTTTTTGAAATCTGTGGGCCTGAAGCCCACAGATCTACAGTGGGCTTCAGGCCCACAGATCTTTTTTTGTGTGAAAATCTGTAGGCCTGAAGCCCACAGATCTGCTGTGGGCTTCAGGCCCACAGATATCTCAGTTTTTGTTTTTGTTTTTTTCTCTCGAATTAGGGTTTGCAGGGGGGGCCCGCCGCCGCCGCCCCCCGCTGGGGGGGGGGGGGGATCGGCGGAGGCCGCCCCCCCGCAGCGGGGCGGGGGGGGGGGGGGGGGGGAGGGGGGGGCGGCCAGGGGGCCGCCCCCCGCAGAGGGGGGAAGCGGCCAGGGGGCCGCCGCCCCCTCTGCGGGGGGAGCGGCGGGGGCCGCCCCCCTGCACAGGGAGGGGGCGGCCTCGGGGGCCACCGCCCCCCCTGCAGGGGAGGGCGGCGGCAGTGGCCGCCGCCGCCCCCCTGCAGAGGGGGTGCGGCGGCTGCTGCCCCCCCCTATGGGGGGGGGGGCGAGGCCGGGGGGGGGGGGGGGGGGGCGGCGGCGAGGCCGCCGGCGGGGTCGATTTGGGGTTTGATTTTTAGAGAAAAATCAAAAAAACCCTAAAAAAATTGATTTTTGGGATGGAAAATCCGTCGTTTTCAAGGCGACGATGAATCCCCATGACGATCTTGCGAGATCTAGGGGATGGGCAATCATACGTATGATTAAAAGTATCGTTTTTAGTATTTTTACCTCTATATCCGTCCTCCGGATATAGCGACGGTTGCTTGAAGCCCTACGCGGATGACGACCCTTGATGGAGGAAGCCTTGCACCGCGCTCGTGGATCTCCCGTCTCGCCTTCGCCTTCGCCTTCGCAACGAACGGAAAAATTTGTGGAAAGAAAAAAATTTTAGAGGCTCGTGCTGATAACGTGTTATGAATCAACTACTGAGGGGAGAGCCCTCAGGTCTATATTTATAGCCAAAGGGGAGAATACCTGTGGGCTTATACAGATATGGGCCCAAACACTGAGTTGGCCCAATAACTCATCCAACCCAGTAAATACCCATTCACAACACTTTCTAACTTGATTTGGTTACATTTTTTTTGGTTCAACTGAAAGCTTTGGAAAGCCGGCCCGGAGGCCAGGCTGGCAGCCCGGGTTCGAAACCCGGGGAGCCACCTACACTAAGGGGAGGGGGGATATTACATATATAGGGGAGGGGGAGGGATCGAACCCGGGACCTCACACTGAGGTCCCAGGTTTTCACCCGGCTGCCACAGCGCCAAACGCGCTCGGCGATTTGTTTACATTCAATGGAAAACTTTGTCTCTCAAATACTATTGCATTACAATTTTTTTTTCAAATTCTATATTTATGTGGAAAATTAAAATATATTTACCTTTCTAATTTAAAATACAAACCTTGACGACGTAGTTTTAACTTTTTTACTTTTGAATTGAAAAGCAAATTTTCCATACCAATTCTTACATGATATCGTCAAAAATATTTTAGAAATAACTCTTCTAACTTTTGTACTTTTGTACTGAAAAAAATTTGTTTTTAAATGGTGTAATTGTATCTTTAAATTTTCAACTTCCAGTTTGAATTTGTTTTTAAACTTTTATTCTATCCAATTATTAATTTTGTTTGAACTTTAGAATTTAGCATAAATCTTAGTTTTATACTTTTAAACGAAAATCATTATATTCGTACCAATTCTTCATTGATATCTTTTAAAGATTTCAAACATTTTCTATTTTCATGTAACGACTGGTTTAAGAGTAGAATGTTTGCTTTCATTTTTTGTTCATATCATTACAATGATATAAACATGCTTTGAAAGTTTTGTTATCTAATTTTGTTTGTTCTTTCATATATTGGAACATGTTTTTAGAGGTAGTTGTGTGTTTGATATTTTGATTTTTACCCCGAAACTTTTTATCGAGTTGCTTTGCTTGAAAATGAATAAGATACTTTCTCAAAATGCTTACTTTGTGCACCTTCAACTTTGAATCTTTTTTACTTTTAAATTTATTAAAAAGTTCAATTTGTTATTCAATATTAGTATACCTCATGTATTTTTGCGAGTTATCTTTACCGAATTTGATGTTTGCACAAATTTACAAAAAAAATAGTGTTTAATATGCGAGTGTATTTTAAATGCGTTCTTCTTTTAATAAATTAAACAATTTTAAGGGGAGTTTTAAAAAGAGATATCTTGAACTTGATTGGTATGTTTCCATAATGTTTTAATTTTTTTTCTAACTTTTCTTTTTTCATGTGTAGATCTTATTTTTCAGTTAAGGAGTGCATTGTCAAAGATATCATGTGTGTTGTACTTTATTTAAAACCTCAAAAGCTATGCTATCGTTGATTCAAAATTTCAACTTTTTTTTACTTAAAACGTATTACATTCAAATATAAATTTTGTGAAGTTTTCTAATTTTTTTACTTCTAAACATAATATATCATGTGTAAGTATATTTTAAATGCATTCAAGTTTGTTTTTTTATAAATTTATATAAATTAACCACTCGAGGCAAGTTTCAAAGGGATGAATGTTTCAATGTATTTCATTGGGGATGAATGTTTCCATTGATATGTATTCCTTCTGTTTTGACAAAGATTTCAACTTTTCTTCTTCCATGTTTATAAACTAATTTTCAAAATTGTAACTCTACGTTCAAATTTCTATCTTTATCATTTGGAAATAATGTCTGAAAAGTTTGTTTTGCCAAATTATCTAGTTTTAAATATAAATCTAAAAAATTTTGTTTTCTAATTTCTATATTATAAGTATAGAGCCTTTTAACATCAGTTCTTTAGTATCTTTAAGAATATGTTAATCTAACTTTGTATTTTTGTACAAAAGCTTGTTTTAGAAAGTAATAAGTGTACCTTCAACTTTCACTTTTTTGTTTAATTGTTTAATTGTTAACCAGTGTTTTAGCAATTTTTAGTTTATGAAAATAAAGATTTGTGTTATGAATAGGCCCATGAGGCCCATTGGGTATCCAGCCCACTATTGAAAGCTATAAATATGAGGGTAGGGGGCTCTTAACCCTCTACACCTATTTCTCTACTTTTCCCTTCACAACACGTTATCAGCACGATCACGCTCGTTGGAGGAGACGGCGGCTCGCGAAGAAAGAGATCCATCAATCGCTCAGATTCAAGAAGATCGTAATCTTCTCAACGGGTGGCGAAAAGGGCATCCTTCACCAACCGTCGACTAGATTCCCTTGTCGAATCTAGAGGTAAAAATCAAAACTTTTTAGATCTAAACTTGCGTTTCACGTTAGATCTGCATGTTTTAGGATCAAAAAGTTTAAAACACGGTAAAAATCACATTTTTATTTAGATCCGCATGTCTAAAAACAATAAAAATCAGTTTTTAGTTATCTAAATGCTTGAAAAATCCGTTTTTACCCCCCGACCTTGATCCAAAACTCCGCACGCCCGAAGGGCAAAATGGCGGCGCTTCACAAGCGCTGCCGGTGGCGAAAATGCCGCGGCCTGACGCCGCGGCCAGCAGCCGCGGCCTGCAGTCCGCGGCCCGCCGCGGCGGCGGCACGCCGCGGGCCCCCCTAGGGTTTTTTGGAAACCCTAACCCTAAACGGGCCAATTTTTCAGGGGAGGCCCAATTAACCCTAATGGGTTGTTTTCATAGCCCAAAAGCCTGAAAATTAGCCCAGTTACACAAATAATTTTTCCTTTTTATTTTTGGCCATAAAAGCCCAAAATAATTAAAGAAACTTTATAAAAAGGGTTTAAAGCGGTAAACAAAACATTAAAAATATGGATCAAAGGTAAAAAGTTTTTCAAAAATAAATTTTTAGCACGTCACACACTATTTAGATTATTTAATTAATCTTTACATTCCTGTGATATGATTATCTGCGTGGTTGTATATTTTTCTTATATTATCTGTGTGGATGTGCAATTAGGCTATGTTTTTAGGGATCAGCCAGGTTTCCGACACTTTTCATTTCCTGCAATTTTTCTTTTTTTTTGAGAGAAATTTGTAAGTGAGGATATAAATGTAAAAAGAAGACCGGCGGACACCAAAAAGGAGCTGAAGGCGTATGCACAAAGATGAAATGGGCTTCTCTCTGAAGTTCCCGAGTTGTACTTATTCTTTCAAGCAACTTTTGATGTAATTTCGGACTGTCTTTTTCTTTTCGGTGTCGGCTGGCTGATCCCCATAGTCCTAAGTTATTTTTTTTCATTGCTTATACATTAATTGCGTGGATGTTAACTATTTTCATGCCATGTTAATGTTACAATGAAACTGTCAAAAAGCATGCGTGGATGTTAATCTCTGTTAATTATTCACGTTACAAAACCGTCAAAAGCATGCATGTATGTTAAATTTCCTTTAATAAATTCATGTTATGGCAAATGCTTAAAATACATGCGTGGATGTCTATTTTTACTCAGTTTAATGATCCATGCTGTTTTTATATTGCTAGATCATTCAATGGCCAGACTTGCGAATGTCGACTTTTCGGTCCTGAAGGCCGATGGGTCAAACTACCTGAGTTGGCAGTTGGACCTGAAGTTCCATCTGCGCTCTCATGGTTTCAGTCTCACACCGACTGAGAAGGCAACAACAAGTACTGCCTCAGCCGACAAGGATGCTTCAAAAGAAGCACCTCATACAGAGGAAGTTTCCGATATACTAAAGACGAAAGCCATTATCTATATCAGGAAACATTTAGACTCGACCCTGAAGGACGAGTACCTTACTGTAGAGGATCCTTACGAGCTGTGGGACACACTCGAGGAGAGGTACAGGCATCAGAGAGATGTCATACTCCCCCGTGCGCAGTACGAGTGGACTCACCTCCGTATATAGGATTACAAATCCGTAGCGGAGTACAACTCAGTACTCTTCTGTATCACCTCATGCCTGAAGTTGTGTGGTGAAACGGTGACGGAGAAAATGTTGCTGGAAAAGACGTTCACGTCTTTCCACGAGAAGGACATGATCCTTATGCAACAATACCGTGAGATGAAGTTCACGAAGTACTCTGATCTGCTTTCATGCCTGCTTATGGCTGAACAGAACAGAGACCTATTGGTTGCCACTCACAACCTGCGCCCTCCTGGCTCCGCTCCACTGCCACCTCCTGCAGAGGCACACTTCCAGTCTTCCTAGAAGAAGAAGATGGACAAAAAGGCAAAATTCCAGAAATGGAAAGAACAAAAGCAGCGGAAGAAGGCCACTCCCCCAGCTCCTCCTTAGAACCAGAAGTTCGTGGAAAAGAAGCAAAAGAGGATGTCCAACAAAGGTGGCACTCCCAAGAAAGACTGGGATGATAAGTGCTCCAAATGCGGAATGACGGGCCACTGGTCCAGAATCTGCCGCACCCAGAAACACCTCCAGGACCTCTATCAGGCAAACCTCAAGTCTCGAGCTGAGAGAAACCTGATCGAGAGCGCAGCTTTACCAGAGACCTCATGGACTCCTGAAGATTTCATGGGAGATGACACTCTCTAGTTATGGACCATTTTTTATGCTAGCAATGTATCTTCCTTTTCTGCATAGTACCTAGTTTTTTATTCCATGTCAAAACATTTCCTTTGAGCATTTTTAAATGAAAGTAGATCTTTTCTTTTTCATATTATTTACTGCTTGAACGTCTTTCTTTTTATATAGATATCGAATCAAATTGCCTAGTGGACAGTGCATCGACGCACTCGATCTTTCAAAACATAGACTACTTTACGAGCATAAGTAGCTACTCTGGTCCACTGAGAACAATCTCAGGACCGGCTAATATAATCGAAGGATCAGGGGAAGCAATCATATTGCTCCCCGGTAACACACAAATCACACTTAGGAATGCGTTATACTCCCCCAAATCCATCCGAAACCTCTTAAGCTTTAAAGATATCCGTTTAAATGGATATCACTTAGAGACAGTCAAGGAAAATGAAAGGGAATACTTGCTTGTAACGTCTCTTACAAATGGTTCAAAAACCATTGTGGAACGCTTCAAGGGACTCCCATCGGGACTCTACCAAACAAGTATACAAACTCCAGAAACATCAATGGCGAAGCACCTGCAGTGCCCCCAAACACCAGAATTCCAACTCTGGTATAGTAGACTGGGACACCCTGGATCTGTTATGATGTACCGCATCATAAAAAGCACCAGGGGTATAGACTTGAAGAACATGAAGATTCTTCAAAACGGTAAATTCCCATGTCCACCCTGTTACAAGGGTAAACTGATTACGAGACCCTCTCCACTGAAAGTGGACGTGGAGTCTCCAAGCTTTCTGGAAAGAATCCACGGAGACATTTGTGGGCCGATACACCCATCAAGTGGTCCGTTCAGGTACTTTATGGTCCTGACAGACGCATCTACTAAGTGGTCACACGTGTGTCTACTGTCCACCCGTAACCTAGCACTGTCTAAGCTTTTAGCTCAGATAATCAAGTTACGGGCCCACTTCCCCGACTACCAGATAAAGAAACTTCGTCTGGACAATGTGGGGGAGTTTACGTCACAAGTCTTTCTAGACTATTGCCAAGCTCAGGGAATTGAAGTCGAACATCCTGTAGTGCATGTTCACACCCAAAACGGGTTAGCAGAATCTCTAATTAAGAGACTGCAATGGATTGCTCGTCCATTACTACTTCAATCCCAGATGCCAGTGAATGCGTGGGGTCATGCAATTTTGCATGCTGCATCTTTAATAAAATTAAGATCTTTTGGAGGTCAGTCATCTTCTCCAATGCAACTAGCACTTGGAGCCCCACCAATTGTCTCACACTTGAGAATATTTGGTTGTGCAGTATACGTCCCTATAGCACCACCACAAAGGACAAAGATGGGTCCACAACGTCGCCTAGGCATTTATGTTGGGTTTGACACCCCCTCCATAATTAGATTCCTAGAACCCCTTACGGGAGACGTTTTCAAGGCACGTCTAGAAGACTGTGAATTCGATGAAACATCGTTTCCAAGACTAGGCTCACAGACAAAGAAGCCCAAAGCTTCAAACTGTATCACTTGGGATACAAAGACATTATGTCACTTTGATCCGCCCACAAGCCAGTGTGAGGAGGAGAACCTGAAGATTCTCCACATCCAAAACACTGGCCATCTCTTGCCGGACAAATTTACTGACAACCAGAAGATTGTCAAATCACACGTCCCTGCTACTAACACTCCAGCTAGGATTGACATACCGCAAAATGGATGCAACCCGCCTGCAGTAGAAATAGTTGGACCTCTCAAAAAGAGAGGACGACCACCGGGATCCAAGGACCAAGTCCCTCGAAAGAGTAGGACCCTTGGCAATGGTAAACAAATACCACGACAGGATGCTACTATAAGCCCTGCTACCCCATCTCTCCCAAACTCTCATGAAGAGGAAAAACCGGGAGAAAATGAAGTCTCGATACACTATGTACGAACTGGGGAGTATTGGGACAGAAAGAGCACAACCATAGATGACACATTTGCGTGTAATATTGCCATCAACGTCGCGTACTACGACGATGATATTGAACCACGCTATTTGACAGAATGTCAAAGCAGAGATGATTGGCCAAAGTGGAAAGCGGCAATAGGAGTGGAGTTGGATTCACTCACCAAACGCAAGGTCTTCGGACCCATAGTCCAGACACCAAAAGGTGTAAAACCTGTGGGTTATAAATGGGTATTTGTTAGAAAAGGAAATGAACAGAATGAGATCGTTCGCTACAAAGCAAGGCTTGTAGCGCAGGGTTTTACCCAACGTCCAGGGGTGGATTTTGAAGCCACATACTCCCCGGTCATGGACGCGATCACCTTCCGATTCCTCATTGGCTTAAACAGCCCAAGAGGGTTTAGATATGCAACTTATGGACGTGGTTACTGCATACCTATATGGTAACCTAGACCGAGACATCTATATGAGATTGCCTGACGGTTATTCTTTGCCTGCAGCACTAAAAGAGAGAGAACGTGACATCTACTCAGTGAAACTGCAAAGATCATTATATGGTCTAAAACAATCTGGAAGGATGTGGTATAACAGACTGAGCGATTTCCTTGCAAAACAAGGATTCACAAACGACCCAGTCTGTTCTTGCATCTTTATAAGAGCAAAGGCAATAGGATTTGTAATCATAACCGTCTATGTGGACGACTTGAACCTCATCGGATCTCCTGAAGAGATTGCAGAAATTTCTAGAAGCTTGACAGAAACCTTCGAGATGAAAGACCTCAGAAAGTCAAAATTCTGTTTAGGTCTTCAAATAGAGCATCTTAACGATGGGATCCTGTTACATTAGTCAACTTACACATCGAACTTATTGAAAAAGTTTCAGATGGATAAGTGCCACCCCCTAAGCACTCCAATGGTCGTCAGATCATTGGACGTACATAAAGACCCCTTCCGGCCGCTGGAAGAGGGGGAGGAAGTACTAGGCCCCGAAGTGCCTTATCTAAGTGCTATCGGTACACTCCTTTACCTGGCTAACTGCACTCGCCCTGACATAGCATTTGCAGTCAACTTACTAGCCAGATATAGTGCTACACCTACACAGCGGCACTGGGCCGGAGTTAAGCATCTTCTGCGCTACCTCCAAGGGTCCATAGACTTAGGTCTATCCTACAGGAAAGGGGCATCAACTGGTTTAGTTGGTTATGCTGATGCCGGATACATGTCCGATCCTCATACAGAGAAGTCTCAGACAGGGTACATGTTTACTTATGGCGGCACATCCATATCCTGGAGATCTGTAAAGCAGACCATGACGACCATCTCATCCACTCACTCAGAGCTCCTAGCGATCCACAAAGTAAGCAAGGAGAGTTTCTGGCTACGCTCTGTGATCCAGCACATTCTCACCTCCACCGGCCTGATGACCGGTGTTCTTGCGCCTACTCCACTTCATGAAGACAATGCAGTATGTATAGCCCAGCTACAGGACGGCTACATCAAAGGCGACAAGACGAAGCATATCTCCCCCAAGTTCTTCTGGACACACGACCTTCAGAAGCAGAAGCAGATTGTGGTACAGAAGATCCAATCATGTAATAACTTGGCAGATTTGCTTACTAAATCCCTGCTTACTAGTATCTTTGAGAAACTTGTATATGAGATTGGGATGAGGAGAGTGAGAAAATGTAAACTGGGTCAGGACAAGAGAACTATGAACTCATAGATACAGAGGAGACTGATGTATAGATCCATAGGAAATCTGCAAGCCTGAAGCTTGGTCAGATGAGGGGGAGTCAACCGCAGAGTTGTACTCTTTTCCCTTGGCTACTGGTTTTTTCCCACCGGGTTTTCCGTAGTCAAGATTTTGACGATGAAGGGAATTGGGCGGTCCCTTAGGGCACAAAAACTCTAGTCCCGTTCGAAGTCGGACGGAACATAGACAGAAAAACAATAGCAGCGGAAGAAAAACTCTGTAAACTAATTAACATGCAGTTAAAAACAATTTTTAACTTAGCCCTAAGGTCCAAGACCCTATGCCAAGATCTATGCCGACTTGGGATGGATCTGACCATCCCAAGAAGGATCTAGCCTACTGCGATTAAACTAAACTAATGCTAATAAAATACTTTAACCACATACCCGGAATCTCAGCCCTGGAGCAGGCGAGATGTTCCGCGCCGTCTTCCGAGCTGCTCCCGTCCCACGCCGAGCCGCTCCTTGAACCGCTCCCCGAACCGCTCCTCGAGCCGCTCCGCATCCCGAGGCGATCAATCCCCGTGCCACCGAGCCAACCACGCGCCGAAGAAAGTTTCACGCGAGTGAAACCTCCGCCTAGATTTCGGATCCAGAATCCGAACTCCTTTGCGGCTTTGCTAGAGCCCGCAGGAGTAAGGCAGAAATTTAGGGAGAAGAGAAATATTAATTTAAGCTTAGATCCGAGCGTGCTCCAACATTTACGAGAGCCGCTCAGATCTAGAGCTTGGGACGAGTTTTGAGAAAGGGGAGAGACCCCTATTTATATAGGCGGCGGACTCTCCCCTTTTCTCAAAATCCGATGTGGGACTAAACAATGAGTTAATTTAAAATCAAGTTAGTTTGCACTTCACAAAGTGCAAACTTCCGTGAATTTTAACTCACTCACCGTTGAGCTTCAGGATTGATACAACATATCAATACGACAAGCGTTCAACGGTGAACGCATAGGAAAAAACCGTTTGTCAATCGGAGGTCGTTTGACCCTCCAATTGAGTGTTCAAACATCAGCCCAAACCCATGTATTTCTGAAATCTGCAGCCGTCACTCCTTGGGTTCAGAACCCTAGGCGTGGAGCCCAAAAACTGGGCCCCACAGCACTGTGCACGCGCAGAACAGCCTGGGCAGAGCCCAGGCCGTGCCTGGGCTAAGCCCAGGCTTGTGCCTGGCTAGCCCAGGCCGAGCCTGGGCTTAGCCCAGGCAGCCTGTTCTGCCTGGGCCTGGCCTGGTCTGATACTTTGGGCTGTTTTGGCTCTAACTTGAGCATTTGGTGTCCGATTTGGACGCCGTTCGAACCTGGGTCTAGACCGGAATATTTCCGTCTTACCCGTGAACTTTTCCTTGCGTTTATATTATTAAATATTGTATTAAACAATTTAATACACATTTAATCGCTTTTGCATCAAATGCAAAATAGTCCCTATCTAAGCTTAAATTATCATATTGCATCAAATGCAATTATTTCATCCCTTGCATCAAAAATGCAATTATTCTCCCTAACTAATTTCTACCTATTACTAGACGAAGACTCGCACTCTGTGTGAGACCCTACAGCCTGACCCTTACAACAGGTTGGGCTCGAAGCCCTATACGGCAGTGACCACGAGCAGTGGTTGCCGTCCCTGCTTCAGGAATCATCATTATGTGGTTAACTCATTGACATGAGTATTGTCGGGACCACCCTGACTGTTTCCGTGATGAATTCCGTAGTTATAGTCTTTTCGTCTTAACTATGTCGTGCAGATCAAGTCTGGGGTACGGTCAAAACTGTCAACCCCAATAACTTGACTCCGGTTAGTTTCTATCGATCTTTAGTCAATTAATGTTGGACTTCTTCCAACATACTCTGCGCAGAGTTTTTACTAAAGACCGAACTAACTCTACGACACTAACTCCCATTGACTGGGAGAGACGAATCCTCTCTTGATCATTTACTCGCCTCGTACGTTTCAAGTGACACCCAATCAAAAGACCTTTCGACAGGCCTTGCCTCGAAGCTAGGTCAGTTGATCTAAGTGGCACCGTTCACGCACAGGTTTGTCAAAAATGACCTCAAGTCAAAAGACCAACTATCCTATCATCACTCAGAGTTATCACTGACAGATTGGTCAATATAACCATATGATAACTCTAGTGGATCGTTCAGTGAACTCATTCTAATGAGCACCTGTGTCTCATCTTTGACTTCGCCAAGTCAAGCGATCATGAGATCATCGCCACCGCTAAACGGTGAAGACTAAGACACAATGGTCTATCCGATGTTTCGATATCCTTGTCTCGAAACATCTATGACCACGAACCATTTTAAACTTATGCTACAGACGGTCAAACGTTTCTCCATGATCGAGATACTCATCTCGATACCCGTTTGACCTTGCATAAATTCTCAGGACTTTACCTAAGTTGATATCTAATTACAATATAACTTAGATAAATTATTACCAAACAGCTTACTGTTATTTCGAACAAGATGTTTGTGCTATTCACACAGGAATAAATGGCCTTGAGGGCATCATATTCCTACAGACGAGGCAACCTCGTTGACTCTGGATCCTGAAGTATACACCCCTAGACACATCCCTAAAACAGGGGAAGTTATGAATTAACCGTTCTTTATTTAACAAGGCAGTTATCCTAACTCGGATCCTGAAGAATCCACCTCTTATTCAATGTTGGTTGGATAAGGGAAAGTGTTATGAATAGGCCCATGAGGCCCATTGGGTATCCAGCCCACTATTGAAAGCTATAAATATGAGGGTAGGGGGCTCTTAACCCTCTACACATATTTCCCTACTTTTCCCTTCACAACAATTTGAAACTTAGCCAAAGGTTATACATTCAAATATGGAAGCTATTTTTTCGAACCAACATTTTTTTGGCATCTTTAAAAGTATTTTGAAAAAAGTCACTTCTAATTCTCCCGCTTCATATACAGTAACATATCTTTAAATGTAGCCGGTGTGGTTTCAAATTCTTGATTTGAAATTTTTTTCTGTTATGAATAGGCCCATGAGGCTCATTGGGTATCCGGCCCACCATTGAAAGTTATAAATAAGAGGGTAGAGGGGCTCTTAACCCCATACACCTATTTCCTACTTTTCCCTTCACAACACGTTATCAGCACGATCACGCTCGTTGGAAAAGGCGGCGACGCACGAGGAAGGAGATCCATCAACCGCTCAGTCTAAGAAGATCGTAATCTTCTCAACATGGAGCGAAAATGGCATCCTTCACCAACCGTCATCTAGATTCCCTCGTCGAATCTAGAGGTAAATATCAAAACTTTTAGATCTAAACTTGCGTTTTCACGTAGATCTGCATGTTTTAAGATCAAAAGTTTGAAAACACGGTAAAAATCATTTTTTATTTAGATCCGCATGTCTAAAAACAATAAAAATCAGTTTTTAAGAGATCTAAATGCTAGAAAAAATCAGTTTTTTACCTCAAACCTTGATCCATACCCCGCACACCCGAAGGGCGAAACGGCGGCGCTCCACGAGCGTCGCCGGTGGTAAAAGCCGCGGCCGCGGCCTGAGGCCGCGAGCCTGAAGCCGGGGCGGCCGAGCCGGTCGCGGCCAGCGGCCGGCGGCCGCGGCCCGTCGTCGCGGCGGCGCGCCGCGGGGCCCCCCGTCGCGGCGGCGCGCCGCGCGGGCCCCCTTAGGGTTTTTCGGAAACCCTAGCTCTAAACGGGCCAATTTTTCGGGGGAGGCCCAATTAACCCTAATGGGTTGTTCTCATGGACCAAAAATCCTGAAAATTAGCCCATTTACACAATAATTTTTCCTTTTTTATTTTTGGCCCCAAAAGCCCAAAATAATTAAAGAAATCTTAAATGTTATAAAAAGGGTTAAAGTGGAATATAAAACATTAAAAATATGGATCAAAGGTAAAAAGTTTTTCAATATTAATTTTTAGCACGTTACACACTATTTAGATTATTTAATTAATCTTTACATGCCTGTGAAATGATTATCTGCGTGGTTGTATATTTTCCATATATTATCTGCGTGGATGTGCGATTAGGCTATGTTTTTAGGGATCAGCCAGGTTTCCGACATCTTTTCTCTTCTGCAATGTTTTCTTTTTGAGAGAAATTTGTAAGTGAGGAAATATATGTAAAAAGAAGACCAGATGACACCAAAAAGGAGTTGTAGGCGTATGCACAAAGAAGAAAGGAGCTCCTCTATGAAGTTCCCGAGTTGTATTTATTCTTTCATGCAATTTTTTGATGTAACTTCGGACTGTATTTTTCATTTCGGTGTCGGCTGGCTGATCCCATAGTCCTAAGTTATTTTTATTGCTTATACATTAAATGCGTGGATGCTAACTATTTTCATGATATGTTAATGTTACAATGAAACTGTTAAAAAGCATGTGTGGATGTTATGTTTTTCCTTATTAATTCACGATATGAAAATGTTAAAACGCATGCATGAATATTAATTTTCTTTATGAAAATGGTAAAAATACATGCGTGGATGTCTAATTGTTTTTACAGTTTAATAATCCATGCTGTTTTTATATTGTTAGATTGTTCAATGGCCAGACTTGCGAATGTCGACTTCTCGGTCCTGAAGGCCGATGGGTCGAACTACTTGAGTTGGCAGTTGGACCTGAAGTTCCATCTGCGATCTCATGGGTTCAGTCTCAGACTAACTGAGAAGGCAACAACAAGTACTGCCCCAGCCGACAAGGATGCTTCTAAAGAAGCACCTCATACAGAGGAAGTTTCCGATATACTAAAGGCGAAAGCCATTATCTATATCAGGAAACATTTAGACTCGACCCTGAAGGACGAGTATCTTACTGTAGAGGATCCTTACGAGCTGTGGGATGCACTTGAGGAGAGGTACAAGCATCAGAGGGATGTCATACTCCCCCGTGCGCATTACGAGTGGACTCACCTCCGCATACAGGATTACAAATCCGTAGCGGAGTACAACTCAGCACTCGTCCGTATCACCTCACGCCTGAAGTTGTGTGGTGAAACGGTGACGGAGAAAATGTTGCCGGAAAAGATGTTCACGTCTTTCCACGAGAAGGACATGATTCTTATGCAACAATACCGTGAGAGGAAGTTCACGAAGTACTCTGATCTTCTTTCATGCCTGCTAATGGCTGAACAGAACAGAGATTTGTTGGTTGCCACTCACAACCTGCGCCCTCCTGGCTCCGCTCCACTGCCACATCCTGCAGAGGCACACTTCCAGTCTTCCCAGAAGAAGAAGATGGACAAGAAGGCAAAATTCCAGAAATGGAAAGAACAGAAGAAGCGGAAGAAGGCCACTCCCCAAGCTCCTCCTCAGAACCAGAAGTTTGTGGAAAAGAAGCAGAAGTGGACGTCAAAAGGTGGTACTCCCAAGAAAAACTGGGAGGATAAGTGCTCCAAATGTGGAATGATGGGCCACTGGTCCAGAATCTGTCGCACCCAGAAACACCTCCAGGACCTCTACCAGGCAAGCCTCAAGCCTCGTGCTGAGACAAACCTGATTGAGAGCGCAGCGTTGCCAGAGACCTCATGGACTCCTGAAGACTTCATGGGAGATGACACTCTCTAGCTATGGACCATTTTTATCTACTAGCAATGTATCTTCCCTTTTCATGCATCGTATCTAGTTTTTTCCATGTCAAACAATCTTTTAAGCATAATGAAAGTAGATCTTTTCCTCTTCATATTATTTACTGCTTAAATGTCTTTCTTAATATAGGTATGTAATCAATTTGCCTAGTGGACAGTGCATCGATGCACTCGATCCTTCAGAACATAGACTACTTCACGAGCATAAGTAGCTACTCTGGTCCACTGAGAACAATCTCAGGGCCATCTAATATAATCGAAGGATCAGGGGAAGCAATCATATTGCTCCCCGGTAACACACAAATCACACTTAGGAATGCGTTATACTCCCCCAAATCCATCCGAAACCTCCTAAGCTTTAAAGATATCCATTTAAAGGGATATCACTTAGAGACAGTCAAGGAAAATGGAAGGGAATACTTGCTTGTAACGTCTCTTACAAATGGTTCAAAAACCATTGTGGAACGCTTCAAGGGACTCCCATCGGGACTCTACCAAACAAGTATACAAACTCCAGAAACATCAATGGCGAAGCACCTGCAGTGCTCCCAAACACCAGAATTCCAACTCTGGCATAGTAGACTGGGACACCCTGGATCTGTTATGATGTACCGCATCATAAAAAGCTCCAGGGGTATAGACTTGAAGAACCTGAAGATTCTTCAAAACGGTAAATTCCCATGTCCTCCCTATTACAAGGGTAAACTGATTACGAGACCCTCTCCACTGAAAGTGGACCTGGAATCTCCAAGTTTTCTGAAAAGAATCCACGGAGACATTTGTGGGCCTATACACCCATCAAGTGGTCCGTTCAGGTACTTTATGGTCCTGATTGACGCATCTACTAAGTGGTCACATGTGTGCCTACTGTCCACCCGTAACCTAGCACTGTCTAAGCTTTTAGCTCAGATAATCAGGTTACGGGCCCACTTCCCCAACTACCAGATAAAGAAACTTCGTCTGGACAATGCGGGGGAGTTTACGTCACAAGTCTTTCTAGACTATTGCCAAGCACAGGGAATTGAAGTCGAACATCCTGTAGCGCATGTTCACATCCAAAACGGGTTAGCAGAATCTCTAATTAAGAGACTGCAATGGATTGCTCGTCCATTATTACTTCAATCCTAGCTGCCAGTGAATGCATGGGGTCATGCAATTTTGCATGCTGCATCTTTAATAAAATTAAGACCTTCTGGAGGTCAGTCATCTTCTCCAATGCAACTAGCACTTGGAGCCCCACCAATTGTCTCACACTTAAGAATATTTGGTTGTGCAGTATACGTCCCCATAGCACCACCACAAAGGACAAAGATGGGTCCACAACGTGGCCTAGGCATTTATGTTGGGTTTGACACCCTCCATAATTAGATTCCTAGAACCCCTTATGGGAGACGTTTTTAAGGCACGTCTAGAAGACTGTGAATTTGATGAAACATCATTTCCAAGAATAGGCTCATAGACAAAGAAGCCCAAAGCTTCAAACTGTATCACTTGGGATACAAAGACATTATGTCACTTTGATCCGCCCACAAGCCAGTGTGAGGAGGAGGTCCTGAAAATTCTCCACATCCAAAACACTGTCCATCTCTTACCGGACAAATTTACTGACAACCAGAGGATTGTCAAATCACACGTCCCTGCTGCTAAAACTCCAGCTAGGATTGACATACCACAAAATGGATGCAATCCGCCTGTAGCAGAAATGGTCGGACCTCTCAAAAAGAGAGGGCGACCACCGGGATCCAAGGACCAAGTCCCTCGAAAGAGTAGGACCCTTGGCAATAATAAACAAATACCACCACAGGATGCTACTGTAAGCCCTGCTACCCCATCTCTCCCAAACTCTCAAACAGAGGAAAAACCGGGAGAAAATGAAGTTTCGATACACTATGTACGAACTGGGGAGTATTAGGACAGAAAGAGCACAACCATAGATGACACATTTGCGTGTAATATTACCATCAACGTCACGTACTGCGACGATGATATTGAACCACGCTCTCTGACAGAATGTCAAAGCAGAGATGATTGGCCAAAGTGGAAAGCGACAATAGGAGTGGAGTTGGATTCACTCACCAAACGCAAGGTCTTCGGACCTATAGTCCAGACACCAAAATATGTAAAACCTGTGGGTTACAAATGGGTATTTGTTAGAAAACAAAATAAACAAAACGAGATCGTTTGCTACAAAGCAAGGCTATAGCGCAGGGTTTTACCCAACGTCCAGGGGTGGATTTTGAAGCCACATACTCCGCGGTCATGGACGCGATCACCTTCCGATTCCTCATTGGCTTAACAGCCCAATAGGGTTTAGATATACATCTTATGGATGTCGTGACTGCATACCTATATGGCAACTTAGACCGAGACATCTATATGAGATTGCCTGACGGTTATTATTTGCCAGCAGCACTAAAAGAGAGACAACATGACATCTACTCAGTGAAACTGCAAAGATCATTGTATGGTCTAAAACAATCTGGAAGGATGTGGTATAACAGACTGAGCGACTTCCTTGCTAAACAAGGATTTACAAATGACCCAGTCTGTCCTTGCATCTTTATAAGAGCAAAGGCAACATGATTTGTCATTATAGCCGTCTATGTGGACGACTTGAACCTTATCGGATCTCCTGAAGAGATCGCCGAGATTTCTAGAAGTCTGACAGAAACATTCGAGATGAAAGACCTCGGAAAGTCAAAATTCTGTTTAGGTCATCAAATAGAGCATCTTAACGATGGGATCCTGTTACATCAGTCAACTTACACATCGAACTTACTGAAAAAGTTTCAGATGGATGAGTGCCACCCCCTCAGCACCCTAATGGTCGTCAGATCATTGGATGTGCATAAAGACCCCTTCCGGCCACTGGAAGAGGGGGGGAAGTACTAGGCCCGGAAGTGCCATATCTGAGTGCTATCGGTGCACTCCTTTACCTGGCTAACTGCAGTCGCCCTGACATAGCATTTGCAGTCAACTTACTAGCCAGATATAGTGCTGCACCTACACAGCGGCACTGGGCCGGAGTTAAGCATCTTCTGCGCTACCTCCAAGGGTCTATAGACTTAGGTCTATTCTACAGGAAAGGGGCATCAACTGGTTTAGTTGGTTATGCTGACACAGGTTACAGGTCAGATCCTCATTCAGAGAAGTCTCAGACCAGATACATGTTCACATATGGCGGCACTGCCATATCCTGGAGATCTGTAAAGCAGACCATGACAACCGTCTCATCCACTCACTCAGAACTGCTAGCGATCCATGAACCAAGCAAAGAGAGTTTCTGGCTACGCTCTGTGATCCAGCACATTCTCACCTCCACCGGCCTGATGACCGGCGTACTTGCACCTACTCCTCTCCATGAAGATAATGCAGCATGCATAGCCCAGCTACAGGACGGCTACATCAAAGGCGACAAGACAAAGCATATCTCCCCCAAGTTCTTCTGGACGCACGACCTTCAGAAGCAAAAGCAGATTGAGGTACAGAAGATCCAATCATGTAATAACTTGGCGGATTTGCTTACCAAATCCCTGCCTACTAGTATCCTTGAGAAACTTGTATATGGGATTGGGATGAGGAGAGTGAGAAAATGTAAACTGGGTCAGGATGAGAAGAATATGAACTCATAGATACATATGAGACTGATGTATAGATTCATAGGAAATCTGCAAGCCTGAAGCTTGGTCAGATGAGGGGGAGTCAACCGCAGAGTTGTACTCTTTTCCCTTGGCTACTGGTTTTTTCCCACAGGGTTTTCTGTAGTCAAGGTTTTGACGAGGCAACCTCGTTGACTCTGGATCCTGAAGTATCCACCCCTAGACACATCCTTAAAACAGGGGAAGTTATGGATTAACTGTTCCTTATTTAACAAGGCAGTTATCCTAACTCGGATCCTGAAGAATCCACCTCTTATTCAATGTTGGTTGGATAAGGGGAAGTGTTATAAATAGGCCCATGAGGCCCATTCGGTATCCGGACCACCATTGAAAGTTATAAATAAGAGGGTAGAGGGGCTCTTAACCCCCTACACCTATTTCCTACTTTTTCCTTCACAAAATTTTCAACTTTTTCCACTTTAAAATATAATTGCATCTTGAACTTTCTAGTTTTTTTTAATTTGAAGTACAATGCTTACACGGTTACCAATTTAACCTTTCCAAATCTTTGATATCTTCAAAAATCTAATTTCATTATATTACGTACAAAAGCTCCGTTTAGAAATTAATAGATGTACTTTCAACTTGTCTTATTTTTTCCACATATTTTTGTTTCAACTTGAGTCAACTTATTGTACTTACGTTAGAATAAAGCTTGTATATTTTTGAAACTATTATTAGTAAGTCGATTATTTTTATTCCAAACTTTGCATTCGGTAAAAAATCTTGTTTCTTTTATTTAAAATGGACTAGCTTGTTCTCAAATTATATTTTAATAATTAGTTTTTAGTTAAATTTGATTATTTTAAAGTGTGCTTGCCAGCTTCTTTTTCCTCACTATCGTGCTTTCTATTCCAAAGTTAAGTTTCTTTAAATATATTTTCATGTGTATGGTTTTTTAAATACATTCAAGTTTTAATCGCCACTTTAAAGCAATATTAATCGCCACTTTAAAGCAAGTTTCAAATAATATTATATTGTGAATTGTCCTTTGTTATGTTTTCAAAATGTTTTAACGAATATTTTTTGTTTATAGAATAACAGTTTTTAGTTAGGAAGTTTATTTTCAAACTTCTAAAATTTCTACTTAAATAAGAAAAGCTTGATTAGCATTATTTTTCATTCGAACTCATGTTTTCAACAAATTTTCCTACTTGAGATTGCTTTTAAAAGTTGTAAATTTATTCGAATATACATTTTGTCGGTATATTTCTTGGTTAAATTACAAAATACCATATGTACTATGTCTTTAACTTAAAAAATAAAAGAAAATCCCCAGTGACAATCAAAATTAGCAGAATCTCTTATTGTTTTGCACTATGGTTCATGGAAAAATTTTAGTGCCGTCATTATCTTTTTTGAAATTACATTTATGCAATTACTTCAAAAAAATTCGGAAAATCACATCAATTTGTTCTTCTTTCTATAAACAAAACTAAAATTTCTAATCCCAAAATCTTTAAAACTTTACATACTCATCAGCATCAAATATTTCAGTTCATTTCTTTCTTCCATTCGCCAAATATTATCATCACTCTCCCCCAAAATTTCAAATCCAATTGAACCCTTTAAAAACTTAATTAATTTCATCATCGGAACACATGAAACACTAACGTTCTCCTCCTTTGTCTTGAAATCTTAATCCCCACACCTTTAACCTTTTCTTTTTCAAATCCTATTGAAACCCAACAAATTAAAGTCATCTCCATTATCATCGCCTTAAATTTCGACCTGAGTCCCTCTTTTAATGAACTCCTCAGTTGAGATACCCGTTATAACAACGAAATGGCGTCATGACAGGTTTAATGAGGTTTCATGGCTTACATGTGCATGTATCACATTTTATACGTTTCAATGTTATGAGCAAAGCACTTGATCAATATATTTTAACATGTTAGAGTTTACATGAACCAAAGTGGAGAGCATGGACGTTTTTTCACTATTTTTGGTAGGTTAAGGTGTTTTCTAATTTGGGGGTTTCTGTAATTTACCAATACTTCTTTAATTTCGTTTGAAAGTTTGTATTTTTTTACTTCTCTATGTTCATATATAGCAACTTGCTTTTAGAAATAGATTCTTTATCATCGACATTTTTATTTTTAGCTTGAACATTTTTGTCTTAAACTTTTCAACTTTCAATTTTTTTTTGCATCTTCAATGTTCAATTTTTTCTATTTTCATTTATTAAAAAAACAAATTTTCCTTTTAAGTAGTCTATCTTAAATCATTTATGCAAGGTAATACTTGACTTGTATGCTCTTCCAAACAAATTTTAAATTTCTCGATTTTTTTTCATGTGTATATGAATATTTTAAATGCATTAATACATCTCTTTTATCTTTATAAAAAACTAAATCATAATAGTTGTTATGAGATGGGCCTATTGGGCTTATTGGGTATCCGCCCACATTGTTTATTATATATATGAGGCTAGGGGTTTTCTAGCCGGTAACCTTGCTCATAACACGTTATCAGCACGCTCGTTAGCTGAGCCGAACCTTTGCCGACGGACGAATCGCGATGCAAAAGGGCTTCCTTCACCAAACGTCGCTAGATCCACAGGGTAGGATCTAGAGGTAATTTTTATCCTCTAATTCTAAATTTTTCATGAGCATGATAATGAATCTATGATTTACTATAAATTAGATCTATCTTTTTTGCTTTGATCTGAATGAAAAATCACATTTTTAATATATATATATATATATATATATATATCTTTTCAAAAAGAATTTTTATATCATTTTTTGGATGAAAAATCAACTTTTTCACGCTAAAAATCATATTTTTGTGGTAAAAATGTTGTTTCAAAGATTAAAAATTGTATTTTTACAATAAAAATCGAATTTTTCCTCCGTCATCCATGAATCCATAAGATTTGGCACACCCGTCATCGCGCCTCGGAAAGAACCGCCGTGCGAGGTGAGGCCCGCCGCTGCGCCCGAAGCGCTGCCGCCTGCCGCGCGGTAGGCGGCCGTGCCCAAAGCGCAGACCATCGTCGCGCGAGGTGCGCCCTTCTGCCGCGCCTGCCGCGCGGTAGGCGGCCGAGCCCGAAGCACGGACCGCCGCAGCGCGGACCGTCGCAGCACGAGGCACAGCCAGTGGCCACGCCTGACGCTCCACTGCCGTGTGCCTGACGCACGCGCACGCCCATTTCCCGCGCGTGCCTCATTGCAACGAAAACATAACTAGGGTTTTTTCGATTTTTTTAATGAAATGCTATTTTCAGAAATTAATTGGATTTACTGATCGATTTTTTTCCAAATAAATCTGATTCATCATGTGTAAATAATTTCTAAGCGTATTTTTTTGGATTATTCGTTTATTTTTTACGTTTAATAATTAGGAAGATCCTGCAACCGCTCTGCCGTTAGTCAGCTAACCTAACGGTGTATGACGTTGCCTAGTGGTCCAATAATTATTAAACAAAAATATCTTATTCCATTATAAATGCCTGCGATGTTGCATATTTTCATTGCCCGTAGCATGAATTTATTTGCGATTTTACATACTACGTGCATGTGATGTTTACATTAATATCTGATACATTATAACTCCCTGTGATATAAATATAAATGCATGTGATGGAAATCTATGGCCTTTTGGATCGGCTAGGTTTTTCACTCTCTTTTTACTTTTCTTTTGAGTGAAAAATGTAGTGATGAATAAATGTAAATGTACAAGACCAGATATCGGCGTTGCTTTCCATACGGAGGGTATGGTGTATTTGCGGCACTTCCATGAAAACATCGTCTAAGGAACCTTCGAAGGTTTTCGAAGGTGTACTTTTCCTATTTTTATGTATGAACTGTAACTATGGATTTTTGGACTTTGTACTTTGTGGGTGACTAGTCGATCCATACAAATTTCCTTGTGTCTCTGTGATTATGCCTGTGATGAACTTATTCCATGCATATGTGTTCATAGAGCTAATTATAACTATGTTTATGGCATACATATAATTGTTCAAAATGGTAAAATTGAACCTGGAGTTCAAATAATGCGACAATACCCCTTATTTATAAAAATAATAAAACGTTGGGATTATGCGAACAATCACTTATGCCATCTTAAAGATGAGCAACACGCAGTAAATAGATCCTGAAAATCTATGGTCTAACTGGACCAATATGGACACCTAACGAGGATGCCATAACACTGCTAACTCTTTAAGAGTTATCTCACTACATGGCAGTATTCTTATATCTGACCTTGCACATAATAAAGACCACGTCCGAAGTCGTGACTTAAGTGAGAAATATATTCACACCCACGTAATTGCTTAACTGACCTATGTATCTTCTCCCACAAATACCTAAAGAAACTTACAAAGTTTCAAAGGATATTTGTTTAAACGAAATCCTTAATGTTTGTATAACATACTCAAGTGAAAGAAAAATGGCATTAAAGCCATACTTGAGTACTTAAATGGACATTCAAAAGTCTAAAGCTATACAACGAAATAAATGTTGAGTGGAAAAGTGGAAGAATAAAAACAAGGTCATATACAAATTAGGGAAAAGGAAGATGTGACAAAGTTCGAAGATGAATAGATGTTCACATGCTCCCGAATCAAGCTTGAACAGATGGTCCCTGTAGAACCGCCTCGACTTGCTTGACGGTCGGTCGTTCCGTTCGGTTATAGAGAAATACTCCCGGTCCTTCGGCTGGACAGAGTGATCAGCTGGCTGGTGGAGTTGTCCCCAGTCTCACAGTCGATCGGTGTGATCGGCCTGTTGGGGGAGTTGCCTCCAGTCTTATGGTCCATCGTGGTGATCAGCCTGCTGGGGGAGCTGCCCCCCAGTCTTGCGGCCGATCGTTGTGATCGTCCTGCTGGGGTAGCTGCCTCCAGCCTTACGGTTGATCGGAGTGATCGTCCTGATTGGGGACTCACCTCCAGCCTTACGGGCGATCGGGTCGTTCGGCCAGCCGGGGGAGCTACACTCAGGCTTGTGGTCGATCGACAGACCGGCCTGCTGGGGGAACTGCCCCCAGCCTTACAGTCAGTCGGATCGGTCAGCCAGCTGGGGGAGCTACACTCAGGCTTACGACAGAGCGAGAGACCGGCCTGCTGGGGGAGTTACCCCCAGCCTTACGGACGATCGTTGTGGTCGGCCTACTGGGGGAGTTGCCCCGCCGCCACACGCCTGACGTGCGCGCAAGCCCATTTCCTGCGCGTGCCTCATCGCAACGAAACCCTAATTAGGGGTTTTCCGATTTTTAAATAAAATGCTATTTTCAGGAATTAATTGGATTTACTGATCGATTTTTTTTTCCAAATAAATCTGATTCATCATATGTGTAAATCATTTCCAATCGCATTTATTTGGATTATTCGATTATTTTTTACGTTTAATAAATAGGAAGATCCTGCGACCGCTCTGTCGTTAGTCAACTAACATAACGGTGTATGACAGTGCCCAATGGTCCAATAATTATTAAACAAAAATATCTTATTCCATTATAAATGCCTGTGATGTTGCTTATTTTCATTGCCCGTAGCATGAATTTATATGCGATTTTACATATTACGTGCCTGTGCTTGTGATGTTTACATTAATATGTGATACATTATAACTGCATGGTTGTTGATAACTGCCTGTGATGTAAATATAAATGCATGTGATGGAAATCTTTGGCTTTTTGATCGGCTAGGTTTTTCACCCTCTTTTTATTTTTCCTGCATTTCTTTTCTTTTGAGTGAAAAATATAGCGAGGAATAAATGTAAATGTACAAGACCAGAGACCAGCGTTGCTTTCCATACAGAGGGGATGGTGTATTTGTGGCACTTCCATGAAAACGTCGTCTAAGGAACCTTCGTAGGTTTTCGAAGTTGTACTTTTCCTATTTTTATGTATGGACTGTAACTATGTACTTTTGGACTTTGTACTTTGCTTGATGGTGACTAGCCGATCCACACAAATTTCCTTATGTCTCTGTGATTATACCTGTGATGAACTTATTCCATGCATATGTGTTCATAGAGCTAATCATAACTATGTTTATGGCATACATATAATTGTTCAAAATGGCAAAATTGAACCTGAAGTTCAAATAATACGACAATACCCCTTATTTCCAAAAATAATAAAACGTTGGGATCATGCGAACAATCACTTATGTCATCTTAAAGATGAGCAAACGCAGTAAATAGATCCTGAAAATCTATGGTCTAACTGGACCAATATGGACATCTAACCAGGATGTCATAACACCGCTAACTCTTTAAGAGTTATCTCACTACAAGGCAGTATTCTTATATCTGACCTTGCACATAATAAAGACCATGTCCGAAGTCGTGACTTAAGTGAGAAATATATTCGCACCCACATAATTGCTCAACTGACCTATTTATCTTCTCCCACAAATACCTAAAGAAACTTACAAAGTTTCAAAGGATACTCGTTTAAATGAAATCCTTAATGTTTGTATAACATACTTAAGAGAAAGAAAAATGGCATTAAAGCCATACTTGAGTACTTAAATGGACATTCAAAAGTCTAAAGCTATACAACGAAATAAATGTTGAGTGGAAAAGTGGAAGAATAAAAACAAGGTCTTATACAAATTAGGGAAAGGGAAGATGTGACAAAGTTCGAAGAGGAATAGCAATGGCAAACGCCATCCACCGCCACATGGACAAACCTCTGAAATCAGATTACCTCACTGTTGAGGACCCAAACAACGGTATGGGTAGCCTTGGATGAAATGTATAAACATCATAAAGATGTTATACTTCCAAAAGACTGTTATGAGTAAGAGAATTTATGAGACACCATGGCTTCAAGTCCATTGCTGAATTTAATTTAGTACTATTATACTTCACCCCACGCCTGTAGCGTCATGGTGAGGATGTCTCTCAGACGCGCATGTTATAAATGACTTACACTTCTTTCCACGAGAAAGACACAATTCTGATGAAGCAAACTATGAAGGAAACTTCACAAAATACTTTGAGATGCTTGCCTGCCTACTAATGACAGAACAAATACAAAGAATTTCTCCCGACAACTCATAACATACGTCCAACTGAAAACACTAGTATTTGTCTTCCTCGCTATTCCTCGAGCACACATCACACTATAAAACTTGTTGCCATAACATAATTATCAAAAATAATTTCTTTCAGTATATATGTGTTTAAATGCATTATCACAATATTTCTTATTGATGAATTTCATGCTTTTTATGCATTTTATTTTACTGTCTGTGGATGATTTGTTATCCTGAATACTCCTAAAATGAGGATGTCATTTACTCTCTGAAACTTATAAAGTTTCGATGGATATTCGTCAAAACGTAATCCATAATGACTCAAGAAATCAATAAAGCCTGAAGCTTTGTCCCATAATGATCCGCATAATAGTTAATGTGAAGATGTAATCCTTCACAGTTTGAACACTGTTTACCTATTACCGGACAAAATTAACTTGGGCATTTTAATGGACTTTCAACAGTCCCACATAAATTCGAAAAGAGGAGTTAATTTGCAACACTAGAAGTGTCCAGAATCGACCAACTTTGGAACGATGTTACCCTGGATTGATGGTGTAAGACATCATTAACCAGACGAACCAGAAGATTCTTTAAAAAGGGTGAAAATTTCATTGTCCCATTCAAAAGGGAGAAATGATTACGAGATCATCTCCATTCACGTGGACATTGACTCTCCTCACTTCCTCAAACGAATTTAAGATGTTATACTATTATCATTAGGATACTGAGATTTTTAGGTCTCTTGAGAGTATTTGAGGGATTAAAGTGGACTTACACACTCCCTACATATGGCAGATGATGCACCTTAGAGTATACACCAATGTAACCTTTAAAAATGGTCATTATCAAATCTATTATTCAAACCGCAGTCCAACTTTTTCAAAGAAAATGGGACACATTACTAATTGGCGGGAACAGTGGATAACCGTGGGACTGCATGGGGACTTACAATTACAATGCAGACCATCAAAACGCTTCTTTAGAAT
Source organism: Scilla litardierei (assembly GCA_030789695.1). NCBI lineage: Eukaryota > Viridiplantae > Streptophyta > Magnoliopsida > Asparagales > Asparagaceae > Scilla > Scilla litardierei. The sequence continues at coordinate 137,558,111 of CM061139.1, forward strand.
CTATTTATCTGGGCCTGATCAACTCATATAAACAGTTTCCAATAACCACTAACGAGGGAAGCGTTTAGAGCACATCTTACAGATTGTGCCATGATGATTATACATCCCCACATCACCACTTTAAACCATCAAAATGCACTCTAAACAGGGGAAGCATTTACAAATCACTTTTCTTAAGATGTGCATTGATGAGCCATCCTTTAAAGATTTGATGAGATCCTGAAGATCCCTCACATCTTTAATTCCCCATTTTAGATTCAACAGAAATACTTTTCCGCATGCGGTGGGGTAGCGTCAATCACGGTAAAACCCCCATGAGAAGAACGATCCACTCATCATGACCTAAAGGCGTGAACCCTATGAGAGATATGAAATATTGACACGGAACTTGCAATTACTGTTGTTGTCTCAGTTAAATTGACATGCTAATAAATCAAAGAAATGCCTTACTTTACTTCTTAAACTACTTAGATCTGCATGTTAGGAATGCTTTACTTTACTTCACTTAGAACTGGCATGTTTAAACTTGTTATTGACATCTCGTATTAAATTATTACTGCTTCTTAAATTCAATATAATTTTATTCATATTGCCTTGGGTTTTCTAACCTCTTCTTGCAGACCCTTGCTGACATACATTCATATTTTTGGATGTATGTCAGATCCCGAGCTTGAGTATCAGGAGGATCCTTTTGAGACGCCTGACTTAGAGATCCAGGAGTTCACTGTAGACGTCGAGTCTCTCCCGGTGGAGGACTAGGGATCTTTATTGTTGATGCCTTCCTTTAGTTTTGCTTTCAGTACTTTGCTTATCGTACGTTTCCTTTTGTTGTTTCTTTGGCCCGGCTGTGGCTTTGACGCTTAATTTCGCATATGGACATTTTTATTTCTGGATGTGGCCTTAATTTATGAATGTTTCTTATTGTTCTGAAATGCATGCAAGGACTTGCTTTGTGTTTTTATCCCAGAACGCTCATTGAACTCGAGCTTCACAGCTCCATTTCATGTGGACCTCGTAACGTTCTCGCTTCCGGTGTCTTTTGGGAAGCGGGGCGTTACAGGTTTTAGTGATGGCCCATGCAGGTCCTGCAACTGCGAAATTCAGAACAATGAGAACGTTTTTCTTTAGCCAAACATCTAGAGTAATCGTGTACACGAGATTAATTTGGATGTTTTCTTGTCTCAGATGGCTGGAAGACGTAACACCCGACATGGACCCAGAGCTGCTGGAGGCGGAGAGGATGACATCTGCCAGATGCTTGGAGTTATGAGAGAGATGCTGGAGGTTCAGTACCATCTGGTCCAGCAGGGACGTCAGGCTGCGCCAGCTGCACCACCACAACCCCCCTATGAGTCTGGAGCCAAGCAGTTCCGAGAGATGCATCCTAAGAGCTTCTCTGGATGGGAGGGCCCACTAGCGACCGAGGAATGGCTTCGCAATACTGCAGATAACTTGGGTCTTGCCCGAGTCAATCCGAACGACATGGTGGAGCTCGCCAAGAATCAGCTGACAGATAATGCCAGTCACTGGTGGGATGCTGAAGAGACTAGGCTGACCAAACCGATACCATGGGCTACTTTCAGTCAGAGGTTTGACGCCCAATACTTCCTGAAGGCTGCGAAGAGAGCGATGCAGCAACGCTTCATCAGCCTGGAGCAGGGCACCATGACAATCGTCGAGTACGAGGCTGAGTTTGCCATACTGAGTCGCTTCACCCCTACTCTGGTGGCAGACACGGAGGACTGTGCACACCGCTTTCAGTAAGGCTTGGATATGGATATACAGGCCGCAATGTCCGCGAGTACCTTTACCACACATGAGCAAGTACTTGTAACTACGAGGAAGCACGAGCAGATCATGCAGGAGAAGAAAGCACGTAAGGCGGGCAAGCGCCCGATGGAGCTGTAGAGGAGTGCACCCAAGCCCGGTGTTCGTCCAGTTCAGACCACACAGTTCAAGAGGCCAGCTACACCTGTTCCCAACCGAGCTCAGATGACCTGCCATTTCTGTAGCAAGCTTGGCCATGTTAAGAAGGACTGCAGGAGGATGTTGAATCAGTGCTTGGTCTGTGGATCACCTGCCCATGCTGCAAAGGACTGCCCCGCGGTTCTCGACCTGTACCTACTAGAGCACCTGGACCCGCTCAGCGGATAGTGCCGCCACCTGGACATCGAGGACCATATCAGATACCACAATATCGAGCCTTTCAGTAGGCCAACCAGCTGAAGCGTCGGGCATTTACTATGACAACTGTTGAGGCTGAGGCTCAGGGTGTAAATTCGGCCCATCCGGGCCGGCCCGGCCCGCATGGGCCATGGGCCGGGCCGGCCCGGGTTTAAAATTTTCCTGGCCCGGCCCGGGTGGGCCAAACCCAGGCCCAGCCCGGCCCGGCAATTTAAATAAATTTTTTTTAAAAAACTTATTAATCGAAAATCCAAAAAATCAAAAAAAAAAAATCTAATATATAAAATTCTATATATAGATTTAAACATGTAAAAAATCGAAAAAAAGATAGAACTCTTCTAAAAAATCAAAATTTTAAAAACATGAAAAAAAATTTAATCATGTACAAAAATCTTAAAAATTTAAAAAAGTTCAAATTAAAGTTTTAATTACCTACTAAATATTTTGGGTAGGTTAACAATATATATTTAATTGTATATTTTAATGTTACTAACAATAAAAGAGAAAATTAATATATAACAAAAATTTTAATCCCGAAATTCTCGAAGGTCCCGGGTTGAACCTTGAAATTTTATTAATTGAATTTTTTTTGAGGGGGGGGGGGGACATACGTTGGCCAGCCTTATCCCTCATACATTGGCCCAAAAAAGAAACTAATACATGTTATAAACTGCTAATACAAGTAAATATATCAAGTCTCTGCTTCTTCTTCATCCTCTTCTTCTTCAGAGTCTTCAGAAAGGTCGGTCTGATATTGGGTTCTCGATTCAGCCCTGAACCAATCCTTCGCACAAACCGACGCTTCTACTATATCTGGCTTCAGCCGTGACCTCTTGTTGCTAAGAACATGACTGCCTGCACTAAAAGCAGACTCCGAAGCAATAGTGGATATGAGTATGGCTAACAAATCACGAGCCATCATGGAAAGAATTGGATAACTATTCTTATATTGTTTCCACCATGACAGAACATCAAAACTCTCATTATTCAAGTCTTCTTCAGAAAATGGACAAGAACTTGACAAATACCTAGACAGTTCACTAGCTGTGTCAGATGTTCTTTGCTTCTTCTTGCTCATAAGCAGGCGGACTCTGCTTGGAGCACTTGAAGATGCTTGAACATTAGATGTGTGTGTAGAACTACCATATCGTGTCTCATATACAGCAAAAAGTGATCTTAAGATATTCTTAAAACTAGCTTTGTGTTGTTCTGCTTCAGCTTGAAGGTTCAAGTTTTCGTAATAGGTATCTAAGAAGTCAAGTACTACATCCTCCTTAAACTGGGGATCTAAAACCTTCGCTATAGTGTATAGCAAAGGAACAGGATTCCAATTCTTACGGAGTTTAATCTCCATCTGTTCTATCATTGCTTTAAGGTCTGGAGTCCTAATGGTGTCATTATCTCTATGTTTTTGCATAACTTCAGAGATCACCGCTAACTGGTCTAAGCCTAGAACTGAAGTAAAGTAGTAAACACCAGAAAACTTGTTTGTTGTCAAGTAGAAAATTTCAAAAAAATCATAAAGTTCATCTATAATTAGCCACTCATAATCACTAATTTCATAATCACTATCATTTGCAAGGTATGCACTTGCAAACTCACTAAGTTGGGTTCTATTCTGTCTCATACAACGTATCATTAGATACGTTGAATTCCACCTATGGGGGACACTAAATTTAAATGCCATATAAGGCAGTTGGTTACTACGACAAAACTGCCTACATTCCCTCTTTTTTTGTGAATTAGTGGTAATTAAAAGCATAAGATTTCTAGCCTTTTCCAGATAAACAGAAGCAAGTTTAAGACCATCCTGAACTACTAAGTTTTACTAAGTTTAAAACATGGCATGCACAACGTTGATGAAAAATTAACACATTTAGATCTGGGTTCCATTGACGTTGCAAAAAATTAATGGCTAAAGTATTATTCGAAGCATTATCAAAAGTAATTGTAAAATTTTTTTGCTCAATATCATAATCACGACAAATATTTTGCAAAGTCTTACCAATAAACTGTCCCTTGTGTGCATGCTCTAACACCTTAAAACCAATAATTCTTTTCTGAATGATATAATCATGATCTGTAAAATGGGCCGTAAGACACATGTATGATGCACTCCATTTTGTAGTCCATATGTCATAAGTTAATGAAATTACATTCTAAATTAAGAAAAATCTGATGCAGATTTGCTTGTCCGTTATGGAAAATAGTCATACAATCTTTTCTAAGGGTGTTCCTAGATAATTTCCTAAAAGCAGGGTTAAATGCATTTTGCTGTAATCGTTCTAATTCTGGGCTTTCAGCATAATTTAGAGGTAGTTCTTTGCATAACACAAATCTCGCCATCTCTTTTCTCATATTTTCAACAGAATATGAGAAAGGAGTAAGAGAGGAAGATGATGAAGATAAATTTAATGTTGCTTGTCTAGCATCTTTTTTAACATGCGATTTCATGTGTCTTAGCAGATGTGAAGTGCCGGCAGTATGTGCGGCAGCAAAACTAGTTCTACATATCTTACAAAAGGCACGAATTTGTTCGATGCCATTACTATCTTTTACCATTTCATGTGTAAAGTGATCCCAAACACTGGACTTTGGTCCTTTCTTTTGGGTTTGTGTAGTAGGTGCAGGCATATGTGAAGCAGGTGTTGATGTTTGTGCCGGTGAACTTGTGTACGTGTGAGCAGCATGCGAGAAAGGTGAATGTGCAGGTGGTGGCATGACGGGCTAGGATTATTACTAGCCCCATAGTTATCAGGTTCTGTGTTTCAATATTTGCTATATCAAGATTATAACCAGCCGCATAGTTACCACGTAGTACATCAGCATAATATTCATAATCGGTAGTATTAGTATCATCATCTATATTAAAATTCATATTTATCTTCCTAGACAGTGCTGCCATTATGCTAATCTAAAATTTATACTACAGAAACCTGCTTGAGTATGCCCGGAGTTGTAAAGCCCGGTAGTAGCTAGCGACAGTCGAGGGAAGCTTGCACGGTATTAGCGAGAGACCGGACGTAGCGAATTGGAGTAGCGAATTGGAGTAGCGAGACGGTTGACGATAGTAGCAAGATTGACGATTGTAGAGACGGTAGACGGAGGTAGATGGTAGTCGCGAGAGTTGTAGAACACCAGGTAGAGAGGAGTTTAGAGAATTAGAGTTTAGAGTTTTGTGAGGGTAGAGAGGAGTGTAGAGATTTTGTGAGTGTAGAAATAAGGGGGAGGGGGGTTTTTTATAGAGATTTTTGTATGCTAAAAAAATTAAAAAAAGGCAACCGTTGCCAAACGGGCAAATTTTTGCCCATTTGGCAACGGGCAAATGCAGCATAAATGCAGCCGGGCCGGCCCAGCCCACCGGGCCGGGGGGCGCCCCAGCCCGGCCTTGGGGCCGGGCCCGGGTCGCAGCTCGGCCAGGGTTTGGGGTCCCGGGCCCGGGCCGGGCCGGCGGGCCGACGGGCCCCCGGGCCTAATTGACACCCTGAGCTGAGGCTGAAGCTGATGTGATTGCAGGTAACTTCTAGACTAATCTTTCCTTATTTATGCATTTATGTTTGATTAGTTAGATCCATGTTTAACCTAGTTGCATATTACACTTAGGTCTCATCTTAGTTTCATCTCACCCGGCCCTGACCCTGTTTGATTCTGGAGCTTCCATGTGTATCCTATCTCGAAAGTTCGTAGTCGGATACTCGATACCCACCTACACACTTCCCAAGTGTTGGAATATTACAACTAGGAATGGTGTAGTGAAGGTTGCACTAGGATGTAGACCATGCCCGTTGGTAGTTAGTGGACACGAACTATATGCTGATTTCATTGTCCACGACCTACCCAACTTCGATGCTATTCTCGGCATTGACTGGTTAGGAACTTTTTATACCACGATCGACTGTCACCGGAAGAAAGTGTTATTCGAAATTCCTGAGCACCCAGTGTTCGAATTCGTCAGCGGAGGACATTTGCTTGGACCTGTCAAGTTCCGGGCCCAGCCGTACAGATTGACCGTTGCAACCATGATAGCTGAACCGAAGAAGCCAGCGGTAATGAGAGATTTCGAAGATGTCTTCCCAGAAGACATTTCTGGATTATCGCCCGATTGAGCATAGGAGTTCAGCATTGATCATATGCCAGGAGCTCAACCGATTTCTAAGGCGCCGTACCGTATGGCTCATGCAGAGCTGGAAGAGCTGAGGAAGCAGTTGGATGAGCTACTAAAGAATTGTTTCATTCATCCAAATGTATCTCCGTAGGGTGCGCATGTCTTGCTGGTGAAGAAGAAGGATGGATCGAGGAGGATGTGCATTGACTATCGGGAGCTGAATCAGATCACAGTGAAGAACAAGTATCCGCTGCCCCGCATTGATGACATCTTCGATCAACTTGTTGGATCGAGAGTATTTTCGAAGTTGGACCTCCGGAGCGGATACCATCAAGTCAGAGTCAAAAAGGAAAATGTCCCCAAGACAGCTTTTTGGACTAAGTACAGGCATTATGAGTTCGTTGTCATGCCGTTCAGTGTGACCAACGCTCCTGCTGTGTTCATGAATCTCATGAACCTTATCTTTTATGACTTCCTTGACAAGTTCGTAGTGATCTTCAGAGATGGCATCCTGGTGTACTCGAAGAGCGAGGAGGAGCATGTCGAGCACTTGAGGATGGTATTAGAGACGCTCCGTCATCATAGACTATATGCTAAATATAGCAAATGTGAATTCTGGCTGGACAGAGTTGCATTTCTTGGACATGTAGTAGCAGGAGCTGGCATCTCTGTGGATCCGGAGAAGGTCAGAGCAGTCAGTGAATGGCCTACACCTTGATCAATATCAGACATCAGGAGTTTCCTGGGATTGGCTGGGTACTATCGCAGATTTATCAAGGACTTCTCAAGGATTGCTGAGCCGATGACGAGATTGAGGAGGAAGGATGTTAAGTTCAGTTGGTTAGATTCTTGTGAGCATGCCTTTTCTACTTTGAAGGAGAGGCTGACTACTGCACCGGTATTAGCTATTCCAGACAGAAGTAGAGGCTTCAAGATCTTCTGCGACGCATCGGGCAAGGGACTTGGATGCGTTCTACACTAGCATAACCATGTGGTCACTTATGCTTCGCGACAGTTGAAGGTCTATGAGAAGAACTATCCGACCCACGATTTGGAATTAACCACTGTCGTCTTTGCTTTGAAGATCTGGCGACATTTCTTACTGAGTGAGAAAGTGAAAATCTTCGCTGATCACAAAAGTTTGAAATATACATTCACTCAGAAGGAGCTGAATATGAGACAGCGCAGATGGTTGGAATTGATGGCTGACTACGACATCGACCTTCAGTATCATCCAGGGAAGGTGAATGTCATACATCATGCCTTGAGTCGACTGCCCGAAGTGATGATTCTCACAGCTCAGTGGAGATTGTAGCAGGATCTGCGAGAGATGGATGTTGAAGCTGTCTTACCAGGAGTCACTTCGTCGTTGATGAACATGCAGATTCAGTCGACGATTGTAGATCGGATCAAGACTGCTCAAGCTGGGGATGCTAAGTTGAAGAAGATCAGAGAGCAAGTCGATGTCGGACTTCAGACAGATTTTCTGATTCACGAGGATGGATCTTTGGGATATTGTTGTAGGATCTGCGTACTTGCAGGAGAAATCAAAGAGGAATTGATGAATGAGGCTCACAATTTTCCTTATTCCATTCATCTTGGAGGTACGAAGATGTATAAGGATCTTCGTCAGAATTTCTGGTGGCATGGGATGAAGAGAAGTGTGACATGGAGCGTTGCCAAGTGCCTCGTGTGTCAGCAAGTGAAGGCTGAGCATCATCGCACTGCTGGACTACTACAACCTCTACCGATTCTGGAGTGGAAGTGGCAGCACATCACGATGGACTTCGTGACTGGCTTACCTCGGATCACCAGGCAGAATGTCGCAATCGGGTCATCGTTGATCGATTGACCAAGTCTACGCACTTTATACCGTTCCGAGTAAGACAATCCATGGAGATGCTAGCAAGAAAGTATATGGAGGTAATGATCCAACTCATCCCTTCGTAATTCCCTTTCTAGTACCAATAGTGATGTGAATTATGTTGTGTAGGAGATCGTGCGCTTGCATGGAGTCCATGTGAGCATTGTATCAGATCGTGATACGAGGTTTACGTCTCAGTTTTGGAAGAGTCTGCAGACAAATCTGGGTACCAGTCTGAAGTTCAGCACTGCGTGTCACCCACAGACGGATGACCAGTCAGAGTGGACCATTCAGATTTTGGAGGATATGCTGAGAGCTTGCATGCTGGATTTAAAGGGCTCGTGGGAGGATCATCTACACCTGGTGGAGGTCTCCTATAACAACAGCTATCAGGCAAGATTGGCATGGAGCCATTTGCTGCTCTCTACGGGAGAAAATGTCGATCGCCACTGAGCTGGGATGACATTGGAGATAGAGAGTTATTGGGACCAGAGATGATTATTGAAGTAGTGGACGTTGTTCGATATATCAGGGACAAGCTTCGGATCGCTCAGGACCATTATAAGCATTGTGCAGATGCTAAACGGTGTACTCTGGAGTTTCAGCTAGGAGACCATGTATTCCTGAAGATCTCCCAAAATTGAGGAGTGATTCGCTTTGGGAAACGCGGTACGCTCAGCCTGAGATACATCGGACCCTTCGATGTTCTGGAGAGAGTTGGCGAGGTAGCTTACCGCTTAGCCTTGCCACCATCTTTGGAGGGAGTTCACGATGTCTTCCTTGTGTCTCAGCTCCGTCGGTACATCAGCGACCCATCTTACGCTGTGGACTACTATGAGATTACCGTCCGTCTGGATCTGACATATGACCAACAGCCAGTGCAGATTCTTGACATGCGTCGAAAGACACTCAGGAACAAGTCCGTCGATCTTGTTAGAGTGATGTGTCGACATGACTCGCCAGGAGAGTCCACCTGGAAGAGAGAAGATGAGATGAGAGAGCATTACCCACATCTGTTTCCTGATCAGTGATTGTTAGGAATTCCAAGGGCAGAATTGTCTTTAAGATGGGTAGGATGTAACTACCAGTTTTAGTGATACGTTTTATTCGTATTCTCCCTTGTTCGTTTTTTCTGTATCTGTACTTCGTATTAGTGCTAAGCGTATTAGCTGTGTCTCCTAAGCGTATTATTTATTATTATTAACTTTAACATTATTTTTATTATTATTATCAAACAATTTCTTTAAAATACTCATTTCAATTTTATTTTTCGAATTCAAAGTTCAAAATTCAAACTTTCTAAAATTCAAATATTTTTGAATACCTTCCTAATTAATCCTATTAAAACCTATAATTAAATTGACTTTATTAACTCCTAATTTCCTCCCCCATTTATAACAAATCAAATCTTATTAATGTATTTTAAAACCCTTCCTAATAAACCCGAGGCCACATTTTTTCCCAGCCGCCCAAACCTTTCCCCCTCACGTGTATCACTCTAAAACATCTCAAAATCTATATCACAAACCCTAGGGCATGGAGTTTCACGTGCTGCCTTCCCCTCATTTTTAACCCCATACACTAAAAACCCTAGAAGCAATAGTAGTAACCCTACCCTACAAAAACAAGAGGACAGCAGCCCTAGGCCTTCACGCAGCCAACAAACACCAAAAAAAAACCTACCCCAGGCCTCTTCTCCCCCACGCAAACACAGCCTCCCTCCTCACCGCCGGCCTCCTCCCTCACGGTCGCCCTCACCCACGCTAAGAACCTATCTCCGCTGCCCTCCTCCATGCGTGAACCGCAGACCCCCTCGCCACACTCACGGCCTCCTCCCTCCTCTCACCCAACTCCTTCCCCCACGTCGGCAGCGGGCGCAACCCAGCACCACCGCCCAGAACCGCTGGAACTCGCTGCCACCTCCCCTCTACGCCCAGATTTCATGCGAAGAGCTCTTCCCCTCTTCGTTTCCTCCCCTCCAGCCACATGTGACCCAGGCTCAAACCTCATTGTCGTCGGCCTCCTCCCTCACGGCCGTCGGACCCCTCCTCGCTGCCACACAACTTGACAACACTCCTCCGACCATGCTCCAGGCCGCGCAGACCCCGCTGCCCTCTTCTCCGGACGCTGTAACCCCCACGGCCAGATCTGCCCACCTGCAAATTCTCTCGCTGCCGCGACGAGAACTTTGTCCGTAGACGCCATTCAGATCTGTCGCTACCCCTCACCGCGACATCGCTGCTCCTTCGCCGTGTAAACGGTTAGTAAACCTATCACTAATCTTCAACCCACACCGTAATGTAGAGAATCTAATAAAAAAATGGACTATTAGACGTCGTAGGAATTTTTATAACGTTGTTATAATCAAAAAGGACCTGATCTGATTGTATGTTTTATCAAACCAGCAAATCAACCTCACCGTATCATAGTACCCGTCGAGACGAATCCAATGACGCCAAGAACACCGAAATCAGGCAAGTATACAATTTATAGTGAATTTTTGAAGTTGGACGCTCTTTTAGTCATTTTCGTTTAAAGCTGTATAACTCAAAATCTACACATGAAATGACGCATGAAATTAATACCATGATGTTCTGGACTTAAAATGTGACCCATCGACATATAACTTGATATGCTTTAATTTTAAACATTGGCAAAGAAAATTAGTTTCTATAACATGTTCATTAAATCCACATGTTCAACACTCTCTTTAAATTATTGTAATTCGACACCTCCTTTTAATCATTGGAAATGTTGTATAAAAAGAAATGATGACATTATTAAATTGGTGCATATCTTGTCTGGCCATTTTTGGAATGTTTAACAAATGTGTGACATCGTGAAATCATGCGCCTTGAAGGTGAAATCGTGACTTCGTGATGTTGTGTGAGTCGACTAGGCTGGCTCATGTTCCAGCACAAATCTGGGGTGGGGTTAGGGTTGTGCAGCCACTAGGCGTATGAAGGGGTTCTCTCTTCAAGAGCACCACCCGCATGCGGTGGGGTAGCGTCAATCACGGTAAAACCCACGTGAGAAGAACGATCCACTCATCATGACCTAAAGGCGTGAACCCTATGAGAGATATAAAATATTGACACAGAACTTACAATTACTGTTGTTGTCTCAGTTAAATTGACATGCTAATAAATCAAAGAAATGCCTTACTTTACTTCTTAAACTGCTTAGATCTGCATGTTAGGAATGCTTTACTTTACTTCACTTAGAACTGGCATGTTTAAACTTGTTGTTGACATCTCGTATTAAATTTTAATGCTTCTTAAATTCAATATTATTTTGTACATCTTGCCTTGGGTTTTCTAACCTCTTCTTGCAGACCCTTGCTGACATAATTCATGTTTTTGGATGTATGTCAGATCCCGAGCTTGAGTACCAGGAGGATCCTTTCGAGACGCCTGACTTAGAGAGCCAGGAATTCACCGTAGACGCCGAGTCTCTCCCTGCGGAGGACTAGAGACCTTCACCATTGCTGCCTTCCTTTAGTTTTACTTTCAGTACTTTGCTTAGTGTATGTTTCCCTTTGTTGTTTCTTTGGCCCAGATGTGACTTTGACGCTTAATTTTGTGTATGGACATTTATATTTCTGGATGTGGCCTTAATTTATGAATGTTTCTTATTGTTCTGAAATGCATTCAAAGACCTGCTTTGTGTTTTTATCACAGACGCTCATTGAATTCGAGTTTCACCGCTCCAGTTCATGCGGACCTCGTAAGTTTTCGCTTCCAGTGTCTTTTGGGAAGCGGAGCGTTATATAATTATTAAGTTTTAATATTTGCACAACCAAACTTAGTTTATCCATAGAATAAGCCAAAAATGATGCGAAGCATATAGTTATGATCCTACAGAGGGTATCATATAATGCCAAGGTTGTGCTAGTTGGGTTTATTCAAAAAGATTGAAAGAGGGCCCAAAATATAACATGTTCTTCGTGAAAAAGGAAGAAGTTTTCCTTTTAAATTTTCCTGAATTTATCCCCAAAATGTCTCCAAATGTCCACAAAAGTCCCCCTTTTGTCCTCTTATTGCCCCATAATTTATCATGATTTTCATGAATTTTTAGGTCCATAAGGCCATTTTTAATTAATTTTTAGCCCCCAAAAAGCCTCTTTAAAGCTTATTTTAGGCCCTTTTTTCGAAACAAAATTGGCCTGCGGGCTTGAAGCCCGCAGTGTGGCTGCGGGCTTCAGGCCCGCAGTGTGGCTGCGGGCTTCAGGCCCGCAGTCATTTTTCTTTTATCTTTTTGCTTTTTTTTGGAAAAATTGCTTGCGGGCCTGAAGCCCATAGCTCGGGCTTCAGGCCCACAGTCCATTTAGTTTGGGATTTTTTTGAGTTTCATGGGATTCAGGCCCAGTATTGGGGTTGAGGGGCGGTGGCGACGGGCTCTGATGCCTCTGGAGGCAAGGAGGGCCCCCTCGCCGGAGCGAGGGGGCGTGTGATGCGGGGAGCGGGGTTATACGGCATCGCCCTCTCGCCGGAGCAAGGGGGTGCGTGGGCAGCGGCCCCCCTCGCTTCAGGGGGGATGCGCGATTAATGGCGACAGCCCCCTCTTCGGGGGGGGGGGGAAGAGGCCGACGGAATCCCCCTTGCTACATGGGGGCACGAGTTACGGGCAGTTGGAAGGACCGGTAGAAGCCCCCCTCGCTTCAGGGGGGCGAGTTACGGGCGGCAGCCCCCCTTCGGGGGGGGGGGGGGGGGGGGAAAGGGCCGGTGGCATCCCCCCTCGCATCGGGGGGGCATGAGTTACAGGTGGCGGCTCCCTTCGAGGGGGACAAGCGGTGGGTAGAACATTGACCCGCCGTCGGGGGGTGGGGGCGGGGGCGACAAAGGCCGTCGGTAAGGCCAAAATAGTGTAAAACCCTTATTACTATTATTTACAGATTGAATCATGTTAAAAACATGATTTTGGACGATAAAACTCGTCGATTTAGGCTATAAGCCCTAATTCCGCTTCGATCTTGCGAGATCTATGGAGAATACCATCATATGTATGATAAAAACGACATTTTTAGCGAGTTTTACCTCTATATCCGTCCTCAGGATATTGCGACGGTTGAATGAAGCCTACGCGGATGACGCTCGTTTGATGAAGTTTGATGCCGCGCGCGTGGATCTCCCGTCTTTCTTCGCTTTTGCAACGATCAATTTTGTGTGAAATTTTTGTTTAGAGGCTTGTGCTGATAACGTGTTCTGAATCATCATCAGGGGGATGAACCCCCAGCTCTTTATTTATAGCATTTTGAGGATCGTATACATATTAGGTACAATAGATACGGTCTTATATATAAGATAAGCCGTGATCCCAACCGACTAACCAACTCGGTATTATCCCTTCACAACATATTTGTAATTTTCCAACTTCCAGTTTGAATTTGTTTTTAAACTCTTATTCTTTCCAATTATTAATTTTATTTGAACTTCAAATTTTAGCATAAATCTTAGTTTTATACTTTCAAAGGAAAATCATTAAATTCATATCAAATCTTCTTTGATATCTTTTAAAGAATATTTTTGAAAATTTTCTATTTTTATGTAAAAACTGTTTTACGAGTGGTATATTTTGTTTCATTTTTTGTTGATATCATTTCAAACATGCTTTAATGGTTTTGTTATCTAAGTTTGTTCTTTCATTTATTGGTACTTGATTTTAGAAGTAGTTTTGTGTTTGATATTTTGATTTTTGCTCTGGAAGTTTTTATCGAATTTCCTTGCTTAAAATGAATTCATTATTTTCTTAAAATGCTAAATTTGTGCACATTCAAATTAGAAACTTTTTTTTACTTTCAAATATGTTTAAAATTTCAATTTTTTATTCAATATTAGTACACCTTAAATAATTTTGCGTGTTATCTTTACTCAGTTTGAAAATTTCACAAATTTTCGAAAAAACGTTTTTAGTATGAGTACATTTTAAATGCATATGTTTAAGGGGAGTGTAAAAAACTGGTATTTTTTACTTGATGTGAATGTTTCCAAAATGTTTTAAATTTTTTTTCTAACTTCTCTTTATTCAAGTTACTTATTTTTCAATTAAGGAGTGCATTATCAAAAATACTTTCCGATGAACCAAAAAAAAATATCACATGTGTCATACTTAAGAAAGCACTCAAAAGCTATGCTATCGATGATTCAAAATTTCTATTTTTTACTTTCAAAAATAAAGCTTAAAATTTTAATAACATTTTGCTTTCAAATATAAATTTTGCGAAGCTTTCTATGTTTTTTACTTCTAATCATAAAATTTCTTATGTAAATACATTGTAAATGCATTCAAGTTTGTTTTCTTTTAAATTTATATAAAATAATCTCTGCAAGCAAATTTTAAAGAGATTAATTTTTTGATGTGTTTCAGTAATATATATTCCTACTGTTTCGACCAAGTTTTCTACTTTTCGTCTTCCATATACAAAAACTAATTTTAAAAATTGTAACTATATGTTCAAATTTCTTAGGTTTATCGTTAGGAAATAAAGTTTTAAAATTTTGTTTTGCTAAATTCTCTAGTTTTAAATATAAATCTCAATTTTGATTTCTAATTTCTATATTATAAGTATATGGCCTTTTACCAGCAATTCTTTAGTATCTTTCAAACTATGTTAATCTAAGTTTGTATTTTTTTTACAAAAGCTTGTTTTAGATCGTAATAAATGTATCTTCAACGTTCACTTTTTTCTTTAATTGTTTGAAAGGAACACATCTCTTTAACCTTTATAAAAAACTAAATCATTAAAGTTATTATGAGCGGGCTTTTGTAGGCCCATTAATGTAATGGGTATCCGCCTATTATGTAACCCTAATTCTATAAATACAAGGCTACGGGGTTCTGTAGCTGCCAAACTTACAACACGTTATTAGCACGCTCAAAGCTGAGCCGAACCTCTGCCGACGGACGAATCGCGACGTGAAAGGGCTTCCTTCACGAACGTCGCTAGATCCGAAGGGTAGGATCTAAAGGTAATCGTTTTTCCTAGATCTAAACTTTTATGCGCATACAATTAGATCCATGTTAGTTTAATCAGATCTAGATTTTTATCTTAAGATCTATATGATTGGATCAATGTTTGGTTAGTAAAGATCGAATTTTTATCTCAGATCTACATGCTGAATCAACCTTTGAATGATAACTCGACGTTTTTACCACTAAAAATCAAATTTTTACGATTAAAAACGCTGATTTGAAGACTAAAATAGTTTTTAAATAAAAATCCTATTTTTATGATCTTCTTCCTCAAATTTTCAAACCCTAGAGGGGATTTTTTGTCGCCACGCGGCCGGAAGCCACGAACGCATGAAACCTCCCCATCGCGATATACCCGCCGCTAGAAGCGACGGCGTGTCGCTGCCGCTCTGGCGCAGTCGGCGACAGACGCCAGCGGCCGCTCCGGAGGCAGACGCCGCTGCCGCCTGGAGCGACAGACGCCACTGTCGCCAGCAGCGGCGGCTGCTATCGTCTAACCGCCAAAAGCGGGAGCGATGACGTTAACCCCTTCACCCTCGCGTGTGGCCAAATCCTAGCCGTCAAAATCAGCAGCCCACACGACACAAACCTTAGCAGGTTGCACGGGATCGCACGACAGATCGCCTCCAAAAACCCTAACTAAAGCTTTTCCACAAAAATTTTGTTTTTACAAATTTTTTTCAGATTTAATTAAGATTTTTCTTCGTTAAATCCTGATTAATTACATGCTTTATAAATCATCCCATCTTTGGATTATTTGATTATTATACGTTTAATAATTAAGAAAATCTTGCGACCGCTCTGCCGTTAGTTAGCTAACCTAACGGTGTATGACGTTGCCCAGTGGTCCAATAATTATTAAACAAAAAATTTTCATTTCCATTATAAAACTGCCTGTGATGATTAAATGCATGTGATGATTAATTGCCTGCGATGAAATAAATGCCTGCTGCATTTTTCTGCGACGTATGTTTATATTTGTTGTGGTTTTGGATCGACTAGCTATCACCATTATTTTCCTCGCATTTTTTTCATTTTGAGAGAAATTGTAGTGAGGATAAAATTGTATAAACTCCAAGACTGGCACACATCCCATGAAGAGGAAGATCTATTTCCAGAAGAATAGGGGCCCCACGAGGGTTTTCGAGTTGTATTTTCTATTTTATGGGACTGTATGGACTTTATTTCTTTTAAAATGGTGACTAGCCGATCCACACAACAAATATCTGTGTCTAAATGCATAATTACTTGTTTTATTTTAAAATATCTAATTATTGCTCATTTTTAACATGCTTAGATAATGGCAAAAATCGCGAGCGTTGACTTTGACGTATTGGATGCTGTTGGATCTGGATCGTAGCCTAGAGGGGGGGGGGTGAATAGGCTAATAAAAATATTCGTGCAACCTACGAACAATCCCACGCAGTTATAGGCACAGACAGGGCAATAAAATAGCAATCACAGAGTACTCACAGATATACCCTGGTTCGGTCGTCCCCACGACCTACTCCAGCCCCCGAAAGCAACTACTAGATAGATATGTAATCAAGTACAGCTACAATGAGTCAAGATCCCAAATCTACTCTCACCTAGCCCGTACGCACACCACGTGCTCTACACTATCAATCTAGTCAGATGCTCTCCCTCCGTGACGACTCCCAAGTAGTCAGGTCCCCAAAAGTAACACAAGCAGGAAAAGTTTCCCCTACGAAGATCTAACACAACACTACACGATATAATAAAGAACAGAGTTTAGAAAGCTCAGATCGTGTAGTGGCGCGGTCTTCGTCAATCAGCGCAGGCCAGATGTCGTCTGGCAAGATGTAGTATTTCCTCGTTAACTGCAACTCAAGTTGCGACGATGTCTCTTGCAACTTGCGGCTTTGCCTCTTCTCTGAAAGTTACAGCAAATGGATAATGGGCACTTGGGTTGAGGCAATAATATCTCCTAAGAAATAATGCAACTTCCTCTCTGCTCTTGGTGATCACAACACAAAGAATTCGGCCAAACTTTGTGCTCTCGGAAAAATTAATTGGCCTTGGGATATTTTTGCATGTGAGAGCCTGCAAACAAAAAAACAAGAAAAATATTAATTTTTGGCAATGAATCAATCTGTGCTCTTGGAGAATTACTTCATGAGAGAGATCACAAATAAAAGGAAGTTGGTGTGTTCTGCAATTGGTGGAGAGATGTTGCCTGCAAAAACAATTGTTAAAAAAAAAAACCTTTCCCACAAAATTCGGCTGCTATTAGTCCCAACCCCAGGAACAATTGCAAACAACAAAATAAACTTGAAGCCCCCTTTGATTAATATTTGTGCCCGGAACATACAACGCAAAGGCAAATGATCTGCTTTTTTTTAAACTCTTTTTATGTGTGCGTCTCCCTTCTCTCAGGGTTTCAAAAGGGAATCCTCTTTTTAAAACAAAATGTGTTTTGTTGAATCTCTTTGATGATGAGCTCTTCACTTCCAAGATTTTGTGCAGCGCCCATCAACAAAACTTCGGCTCTGGGGTCGTGCAGCTGACATCAATCACGGTGTTGAATACATCACCTTAAAAAAATCCAAGGAAAGCAAAAATCTGTTAGCTTGTATATTTATTTAATAAAGGAGATCACAAAGAATAAATGAGTTGAGATTTTCGTGTGTACTTCCCTGGGAAATTTTTTTCTCTCTTAATCCATTGTTTCTCCTTTCTGATTCCATGTTCTGTGATGCCGCATGAACCCCCTTTTTGTGTTGCTCGGGTTTCTATCAAAGGAGGCCGGCTCTTATAAATTTTTGATGTGTGTGCCCTGCTTCAAGAATTTTAGAGGGAAGAACAAAAATTTCGGCCACACAGAGAAGAACGGCTCTTGGGGATTTTTTTTATTGGGAAGGTGAAAAAAAAACGGCTCTTCAAAAAATTTCGGCCAACCCTAATAATAATTCCCCAACCAAAAACACAAATCTCACAGCAACCAAAAAGGGTGGCCGGCACCTCTTTGATTTCTCAGGGGAATGATTAAAAAAAATCAACAAGATCTTTTTTCAAGTGGGGTTTTTATATGAAGACCTCTAGGGTTTTAAAGGGTTTTTTATTATTTATAACTTGGAGAGTGCGGCTGAGAATGACCAAGCATTCATGCGTGAGTGCTTATTAAAAACATCCTTTGGTTGACCTTTCACAATGACGTACTTATATAAGTATATAATAAAACTTGGTACTTCCTTGTTCTCCTCTGCACATTGACCAAGTCCAAATAGCTGTGTGTAGAAATTCCTCCATCTCTTTGAGTTACCCATCATTTGGATATTTACGTCCTTGCCAATCCTGCAAATACTTAATACACACATCAGATCGTTCACAACTGTTTGTCATCATCAAACCATAAATCCTAGATCGTTGTTTCCAACAGATGCTACATGCAAAATTTTCTGAGCTGGCAGTTGGATATCAAATTCCACATGCGCTCACAGGGACTGAGTCATGCCATTACTGTAGGCGATACGGTTTCTGACATAGATAAAGCGAAAGCAATTATCTATATCAGACGCCATATCGATCGGACCATGAAGGCCGAGTACCTCACTGTGGAAGACTCTTGCGAGTTATGGACCGCTCTCGAGGATAGATACAAACATCAAAAAGATGTTATCCTTCCTTGAGCGTGATATGAATGGGAGAACCTTCGTCTTCAGGACTTCAAGTCCATCGCCGAGTACAACTCGGTACTTTTAAGTATCACCTCACGCCTGAAGTTGTGTGGTGAGAAAGTGACGGAGGAGCGCATGTTAGAGAAGACGTATACATCCTTCCACGAGAAGGATTTCATACTCTTGCAACAGTATCGTGAACGAAAGTTCACGAAATACTCGGAGCTTCTCGCATGCCTTCTGATGGTAGAACAGAATAGAGATCTCCTACTGGCCACCCATAACTTGCGCCCTGCTGGTACTGCACATGTGCCTGAAGCGCACCACATCTCCTCCGAGTAGAAGAGGACCAACTTCAGAGGCAAACCCCAGAAGGGAAAGGCAATGAAGAAGCAGGCTAGAGGACCCCCTCCAAAGTCCAACAATGAGGGAAAGAGGAAAAATGAGTGGAAGAGGAAAGACAACGGCCAGACTTCTGCCCCTAGAAAAGACTGGAAAGACAAATGCCACAGGTGTGGCATGACTGGTCACTGGTCCAGAAATTGTCGGACCCCACGCCACCTCCAGGACTTGTACAAAGCTAGCCAGAAGCCAGCCGAAACAAACCTGGTGGAACATGAAGACCTGACACCAATCAGGTTCATCGCTGAGGACTTCTCAAACGATGACCTGCTCGACTGAAGCCTTATCTATTTTCCTGCACTGCATTGTAGTTGAAACAATTTACTCTCCAGTTATTTGTTTTTCAGCATGTTGGTTAATTTTCAGACGTTGAATGAAATTTAGTTATCTTTGTGCCTTATACTGCTATGTTTTTCTCTCTTACTTTAGATGGATTATAAATGCATAGTGTCTACGCACACGATCCTCCAAGATATTTGCTTTTTTCAAAGCATACACAAATATGATGGAACCGTGAATACCATTTCCGGTCCGTCAGGAATAATAGAAGGATCAGGGGAAGCACATTTTCTGCTCCCCAATAAAACACAACTATTAATAAAAGATGCTCTTCTCTCTCCAAGCTCACATAGAAAACTAGTTAAGTTTCAAAGATATCCGTCTAAACGGATACCACCTAGAAACGGTGAACAAACAAAACAAAGAATTCTTGTATGTAACGACTCTTAAAAACAGTGCTAAAACCATCGTTGAGCGTTTCGAGGGACTCCCGTCAGGTCTCTACCATACAAAGATACGAGCAATGGAAGCTAACACAATTGAGCACCAGAAGTGCAAGAATCAACCAGAATTCCAACTTTGGCACAATAGGCTCGGACACCCTGGATCGGCAATGATGCACCACATCATATCCTAATCCCGTGAAATTAACTCGAAAAGCCAGAAGCTACTTCGAAAGGATGCATTTCCTTGTCCTCCTTGTTACAAAGGAAAATTGATCGAAACCATCTCCACTTAAGCTGGACTCACAGTCCCCCATCTTTCTAGAGAGAATACATGGAGACATTTGCGGGCATATTCGCCCTGCAAGTTTTCCATTTCGGTACTATATGTTACTGATAGACGCATCTTCCAAATGGTCGTATATGTGCCTCCTGTCCACCCACAACGTAGCCTTTGCAAATCTACTGGCACAAATCCTTAGGTTACGGGCATATTTTCCAGACAACCAGACCAAGAAACAGCGTCTGGATAACGCTAGGAAATTCACATCACAAGTCTTCTTAGACTACTGCCAAGCAACTGGCATTGAAGTAGATCATCATGTAGCTCATGTTCACACCCAAAACAGGTTAGCCAAATCTCTTATAAAGAGTCTATAATGGATTTCTCGTCCATTGTTGATGCAACCCCATTTGCATGTGACTGCATGGGGACATGCCATATTGCACGCTGCATCGCTAATAAGATTACGACCGTCAGGTAGTCAATCTTATTCTCCAATGCAACTCGCATATGGAACTTCATCGGATATATCTCACGTGAGGACATTCGGATGCGCTGTCTATGTCCCCATAGCACCACCGCAGAGGACCGAAATCGGTCCTCACCGTCCTGGGTATTCACATAGGATTCGACTCACCATCGATCATTAGATACCTGGAACCCCTAACGGGGGACGCTTTTAAGGCACATCTAGCAGACTGTGAGTTTGACGAAAGTACTTTTCCCAAACTAGGCATAAACACAGAGAAGCCGGAAGATTCAAAGACCATTTCATGGGATACCAAAACTTTATCCCACTTTGATCCGCGTACAAACCAATGTGAAGATGAGATCCTGAAGATCCTCCAAATACAGAATACAGCTCACATTTTACCGGACAAATTTATTGACAACCAGAAGATTGTCAGATCACACGTCCCTGCTGCAAACACGCCAGCTAGGATTGACATACCCAAAGATGGATGCAATCCACCTGCAGTAGAAGCAGCCGTACCTCAACAAAAGCGAGGACGACCCCCAGGCTCCAAGGATAAATTCCCTCGAAAGAGGAAAACTCCTGGAGAAATGATAATGATAGCATCACAGGATGTTGAGCTCAGTCCAGATACCTCTCCTCTCCTAAAAACCCATGAAGAGAAAAATATAGGAGAAATATCATTAAACTATGTATGTACTGGAGAGGTACTGGACAGAAAAAGCTCAATCATCGATGATATCTTCGCGTTCATTATTGCCAATCACGTCACTGAATATGACGATGAGATTGATCCACGCTCTCTACCAGAATGTAAACATAGAGAGGATTGGCCAAAGTGGAACGAGGCAATAGAAGTAGAGCTGGACTCACTCTCGAAACGCAAAGTTTTTGGACTGTAGTCCTGACACTGAAGGGTGTTAAACCTGTGGGATATAAATGGGTATTCGTAAGAAAGAGAACTGAAAATAATGAGATCGTACGCTATAAAGCGCACCTTATTGCACAAGGCTTTTTCCAACAACCAGGAATAGACTATGATGATACATATTCTCCGGTTATGGATGCGATCACTTTCCGTTTCATTATTATCCTAACTACTACGGAAGGCCTTAATATGCAGCTCATGGACATTGTGACTGCATATCTATATGGCAATATAGATAAGGATATCAATATAAGACTTTCGGACGGCTATAAACACCGATGAAAATGACAGAAAGACCTCGGGACGTCTACTTTATCAAACTCCAAAGATCACTGCATGGTCTAAAACAATCGGGGAGAATGTGGTATAACAGACTCAGTGAATTCCTAGTGCAACAAGGATTCACAACTAATGAAGTCTGCCCTTGCATCTTTATAAGAGCAAAGGGAACATGATTCATAATTATTGCCGTCTACGTAGACGACTTAAACCTCATCGGATCTCCTGAAGAGATAGCTGAGATATCCAAGAGACTCACACAAACAATGTTCTGCCTAGGCTTACAAATCGAACACCTAAGCGGAGGAATCATGTTACATCAATTCACCTACACAATGAAGTTGCTTAAAAACTTCCTTATGGACAAATATCATCCGCTTAGTACACCAATGGTCGTCAGATCATTGGATGTAAATACGGACCCCTTCCAGCCACTGGAAGAGGGGGAGGAAGCACTGGGTCCCGAAGTACCCTACCTAAGTGCAATTGGAACACTCCTCTATCTGGCAAACTGCACACGTCCTGATATAGCGTTTGCAGCTAACCTACTAGCCAGATATAGTTCAGCGCCCTCAAAGTGCCACTGGAACGGAGTGAAGCACCTTCTGCGCTACCTCCAAGGGTCAGTTGACCTGTGACTATACTTCAAGAAAGGCGTATCCTCCAACTTGGTTATGCAGATGCAAGATACATGACTGACCCTCACACCGTAAAGTCCCAGACCGGCTTCGTATTCACCTACGGTAGAACAGTCATCTCATGGAGATCTATGAAGCAGATTTCAACATCAACCTCATCCAACCACTCCGAACTCATTGCGATCCAGAAGCTAGCAGAGAATGCTTCTGGCTTCGTTCAGTCATCCACCACATCCTTGTGACAATCGACATGAAGACGGGAGATCTTGAACCAACCACCATGTACGAAGACAATGCTGACTACATAGCTCAACTTCGACATGTCTACTTCAAAGGTGACAGGACGAAGCACATTTCTCCCAAACTCTTCTGGATGCATGAACAATAAGTAGACAACCAGATCGACATCCAGCAGATCCAGTTTTGCAACAACCTGGCAGATTTATTTACTAAAGCTTTACCTCGATGTACCTTTTGAAAACTTGTAATAGGGATTGGGATGAGATAGTTGAAAGATCTACAAGCCTGAAGCTTGTACGCAACAGGTGGAGTTAATATTGCGTTGTACTATTTTTTCCCCTTAACTATTGATTTTTTCCACTGGGTTTTCCATAGCCAAAGGTTTTAACGAGACAACCACATCAACTCTGGATCCAGAAGGATCCACCTCTGATGATATCCATCGATCAGGGGAAGTTATAGAGACTTGTACTCTTTTTCCTCAGCCATTGGTTTTTTCCACTGGGTTTTCCATGGCAAAGATTTTAACGAGGCAAGAACTCTTAACTTAGGATCCAGAGATATCCATACCACCATGGTTAGAAAAGCTCTATGAACCCTGAAGCGCTTATATGCCTAGTTTACAACAATGTATGGATAAGGAAAAGTGTTATAAGCGGGCTTTTGTAGGCCCATTAATGTATTGGGTATCCACCCATTATGTAACCCTAGCTCTATAAATACAAGGCTACAGGGTTTCTTAGCCGCCAAACTTACAACAAAAGTAAGTTTCTCGGAGAAGTATATTTTGAATTTTCTTTTTGACATGTCTTCAAAATGTTTTAAAAACATTTCTCACCTCTTTACAATCTAAAACATAATGTTAATTAGTGTATTTTCACTTTTCAATTCTCTATGATGTCACCTAAAATCATTAACCTTGTATTTTTATAAATTTTTAAAATTTAAATTTTATGTAAGCTTTCTAACTTGTCTAATTTTAAAGCTTTCATGTCGCGTACTCATCTTCAACCTTTCTTGTTTCAGTAAAGCCATATTTTCATGCCAATTAGACAAGTTAGACAAGTTAGAAAGCTTGCATAAAATTAGACACGTTACCTTTCCTGGTGGTGGATTGATGTGTAAAAACTGGTACTTTTTACTTGATGTGTATGTTTCCAAAATGTTTTAAATTGTTTTCTAACTTCTCTTTTTTCAAGTTACTTATTTTCAACTATTTTTTCTAACTTCTCTGTTTTAAATTCAACTATTTTCACTTTATTCACTATGCCGCCTTTAGTAAAAGCTTATTTTTGGAAGCGTGTTGCTGTTTTCTTAAACATGTTTTAAATGATTTTATTTTCTAACCGTTGAAAGTTCATATTTAGAACTTTACTATTAGAAAATAGCTTTTTAATATTTTTAATTTAACTTTTTTCTAATAGAAAATAATTCATTTTTAGAACTTTGATATTAGAAAATAGTTTTTCTAACCGTTGAACATTTTTTCTGAACCGTTGGAGCAACTTGTTTATCTTGTACTAATTTTTTGCATCTTCAACTTTTAAACTTTTCCAACTCCCAGATATTAAAAAAATCTATTTGTTTATTCAAAATCGATAATTTTAAAGTATGCTTTCTAACTATATTTTCTGACTTTTGTACTTACGATACAAATATAAATTATGATTTCATAAACTTTTTAATTTTTTTAACTTTTTTGTTTTCTTGTTTAAAAACTTATCGAGTTAACAAGTGTTTTATCAATTATTTGTTTATCAACTTTGAAAATAAAGGTTTGAAACTTTGCCAAGGTTCTATATTCAAATAATGACGCTATTTTTCGAACCAACACTTTTTTGGAATCTTTGAAAGTATTTTGAAAAAAGACACTTCTAATTTTCATGATGTCATATATACAGTAACATGTCTTTAAATGTAGCAAGTGTAGTTTAAAAATCTTGATTTGTATTTTTTTGCAACCTTTTCACTTTAAAATATAATTGCATCTTGAAGTAAAATGTAGCAAGTGTATTTTTTTGCAACCTTTATTATTTTGAAGTACAATGCTTGCACAATTGCCATTTAAACTTTTCCTTTTAAATAAAAAGCACTATAATTACAGCAAGTCTTTATTGATATGTTTTATGGATCTTTCCTATTTTTCTTGCTTTCTTACAAAAGCCCGTGTTTAAAATTGTGTTTAAAATTCCGGGTGTGCATGGGTACAGGGTACCCAGATACCCGATTGGAACCTACCCGAACGGGTAGGTTCTGGGTAGATAGTTATGGGTTCTGGGTAGGTTACGGGTAGGAAAATTGGGAATCGACAGGAATCGGGTCCTGTTCTGGTTCCCGTCTATAGGAAACGGGTACCCGGACCCAGAACCAATACGGTAATTTAATTTTTAACCATAACACAATCTTATATGGAGGAGAATACGGTAATTTAATTTCAAAGCGAATTAACTCTGAAGTGGGGGCGGCTGTTTCGGTTCCTTTTTTTTGCCGACGCAACCCCCCCTTCGAGGGGCGGCTGTTTCATTTCCGCCGCAACCCCCCCCGAAGTGGGGGCGGCCATTTTTATGCGCCGACGCAACCCCCCTCAAAGTCGGGGCGGCCATTTTTATGCGCCGACGCAATCCCCCCCGAAGGGGTGCGGCTGTTCGCCGACGCACCCCCCGACGGGGGGGCCCGTACGCCGCTGCCGTACCCCCCGAAGGGGGGCAGCCGTCTCCGATCGCCCGCGCCCCTGTGGGGCGTGGCGTCGTTGCCCCCTAAGCCCCCCCGAAAGTGGGGGCGGCCCCCCTCCTTGCCGTCGTCCGGCAGCCGCAATGTGAGGGGCGGCGCGGCTAACCCTAGCCGCGCCCCTCAACCCTCGATCCTATTGAATGAGCCCGAAGCCCATTCTCAGGGGAAAAAAATTTCAGACTGCGGGCCGGTAGCCTGCAACGACTCTGCGGGCTTTAGGCCTACAGACCATTTTCAAAAATAATAATAACAATAATAATATTTTTCAGACTGCGGGCCTGAAGCCCACAGCGACTGTGCGGGCTTCAGGCCCGCAGACCATTTTTCAAAGTTTTTTTGAAAATGGGCAAATTACAATTAAAGGGGATATAATAAGCCCTAAAAGGCTTATTACAATCAAAGATGGAATTTCGGAGACCTAAAAATTAATATTAACAAGGGATTTTTGGGGACAATTTGAGGATGATTTAAAAAGGAAAACTTTTTCCTTTTCCACAGAACATGTCAAAAATGGGCTCTTTTTCAAATCTTTGAATAAACCCAAATTTACACAACCCTTGCATTAAATGATTTCTTCTGTAAAATCATCTATACATGCTTTACATCACTGGCATATTCTGTGGATATTGTATGCGTAGTTATCCATTATATTTAAGCTTAATAATTAGGAAGATCATGCGACCGCTCTGCCGTTAGTCACCTAACCTAACGGTGTATGAAGTTGCCAAGTGGTCCAATAATTATTAAGTGATTAAATTCTTTATCCTCATGCGAATATAACTGCATGCGATGTCTGCGAATGAAAATGTTGATGAGCACAATATTTCTGCATGAATGGCTAAATGCGATTTCTGGATCGGCTGTTTAAGTCCCACATTTTATTTCCCGCACTTTTCTTTTATTTTTGAGAGAAATTGTAGTGAGGGATTTATGTAAATGTCAAAGACAGAAGACCACTTTCCATGGAGACGGAGGCCACAATTGAAGCTGGAGATATTATATGGGACCCAGGAGGTTTCCAAAGTTGTATTTTCCTTTCAAACTTTAAGTTGTGTAATATGGACTGTATGGACTTTGGACTCTTTTTTATGTGGGACTGGCCGATCCACGCCTTTAGCCTTTCATTATATATTGCCTCGGCATGAAAATGTTTCTTTGATTATAATATTAATTCATGCATATTTGTGCTCTGCTAGATAAATGGCTGCAAGCGTCGATTTTGAAGTACTGGATGCATCATGTAGAAACTATCTGAGCTGGTAGCTAGATGTGAAATTTCACCTGCGGGCAAAGTCCCTCATTGCTGATGTAACAGAAAAAAATGTTAGTGATATAGAAAAGGCGCAAGCCATTATCTATATTCGCCGCCATGTGGAAAAGACCTTAAAGGCTGAATACCTTTCGGTCGAAGATCCACTTGAGCTATGGACCACCCTTGAGGATAGGTATAAACATCAGAGAGATATTATACTCCCAATGGCACGATATGAGTGGAAGAACCTAAGACTGCAGGACTTCATGTCCATTGCTGAGTACAACTCAGCACTTTTTAGCATCACCTCACGCCTGAAGTTGTGTGGTGAGAAAGTCTCGAAAGATCGCATGCTGGAAAAGACGTATACGTCTTTCCATGAAAAAGATGCGATACTCATGTAGCAATATCGTGAACGTAAGTTCACCAAGTATTCTGAGCTGCTGTCATGTTTACTCATGGCCGAACAAAACAGAGAGCTTCTTCTCGCCACTCACAATATGCGCCCTCCTGGCACTATCCCTCTACCAGAAGTTCATCATACCTTTTCCTTCAAAAAGAAGAGAGATAATAAAAGAAAAGAAAGACCACAAAAAGGGGGACAACACAAAAGAGCCAAGGGCCAAGTACAGCAGCGAAAGAATGAAGGGAAGCGCAAGTTCACCTGGCACAGAAATAACAACAAGAAAAATGATGCACCCCCACCCAAGAGGGATTGGGAAGACCAGTGTCATAGCTGTGGCATGAAAGGCCACTAGTCCAGAGTGTACCGGACCCCACTATATCTCCAGGAGCTATATAAACAAAGCAAGAAAAAGAATGCTGAAACAAACCTGGTGGCTACAAATAATGTAGTCAAGTTCACAGCAAAAGATTCGAATCAGAGGACATGCTTGATTAGCCTACTACATTTACCTTAGCATTTTATTTTCAAAACAATCTATCTTATGAGAGCTTTTTATGTAATTTGATTTCCTTCGAATAAAATTTAGTTTCTGAATGCAAATGTTTTACTTAATTTTTTAGATGGAATGCTCTCATGACTGCTTGGTAGACAGTGCTGCGATCCTTCAAAATAAATGCTATTTTCATAACATTATACCGTATAAGAGCCCTGCAAATACAATTTCAGGACCATCGGATATTATTGAAGGTTCTATGAATGCAACTTTGTTGCTCCCCAAAAGAACAGAAATTAAAATTAAAGATGCATTATACTCTCCGAATTTCAAACGAAACTTACTAAGTTTCAAAGATATCCGCATAAACGGATTCCACTTGGAAACAGCAAATGTAAAAGAGAATGAATTATTGTATGTAACGTCTCAAGAAAATGGAGTAAAAACCATACTTGAATGTTTTGAGAGCCTTTCATCGGGCCTCTACCATACAAAGATTCGAAGAGAGGAAGCTAACTCAACGGAGCACCTGAAGTGTCCGACATCAGCCAAATTTTTACTTTGGCATGATAGAGTTGGCCACCCGGGATCTGTGATGATGCACCACATCTTATCACAATCTCATGGGTATAATCTGAATAACCAGAAGATTCTTCAGACGGGAGAATTCCCTTGTGTACCCTGCTTCAAGGGAAAATTAATAACAAGGCCATCACCACTTAAAGTGGATATCGAGGCTCTAAGCTTCCTCGAAAGAATACACGGAGACATATGTGGACCCATCCACCCCCTAGTGGGCCTTTTCGGTACTTCATGGTACTGATCGATGCATGTTCGAAATATTCGTATGTGTGTCTACTATCGACCCGTAACTTAGCTTTTTCAAAGCTTCTGGCACAAATTATAAAGTTGCGTGCGCATTTTCCAGACAACCAAATAAAGAAAATACGTCTGGATAATGCGTGGGAATTCACCTCCCAGTTATTTCAAGAATATTTCCATGCAACGGGAATAGAAATTGAACATCTGGTGCCGCATGTTCACACCCAGAATGGGTTAGCCTAGTCGCTAATTAAAAGACTGCAATGGATTGCACGTCCATTGCTAATGAAATCCCAGTTGCCGGTGGATGCATGGGGACATGCAATTCTGCATGCTGCATCATTAATAAGAGTAAGACCCTCAGGAGGTCAGAGTCTCTCTCCAATGCAACTTGCATATGTAATGCCGCCAAACATTTGTCACTTGAGAATCTTCGGCTGCGCAGTTTATATCCCCATCGCACCACCTCAGAGGACGAAGATGGGCCCTCAATGTCGCATAGGTATTTTTGTAGGGTTTGATTCACTCTCCATTATAAGATACCTAGAACCCCAAATGGGGGACGCTTTTAAGGCACGTCTTGAAGAATGTGACTTTGATGAGACATATTTCCCCAAAATGGGCCTAGACATTGAAAAGTCTAGAGCGAAGCAAATGTTAACGTGGGATACAAAAAGCTTGACCCACTATGATCTGGTAACAAAACAATGTGATGATGAGATCCTGAAGATCTTACACATCCAGAACACCGTTCATAGATTACCGGACTCATTTACTGACAACCAGAAGATTGTCAAATCACACATCCCTGCTGCAAATACTCCAGCTAGGATTGACATCCCAAAGGATGGATGCAATCCACCAGCAACAGAAGTGGCTGTACCTCAACAGAAAAGAGGCAGACCACCAGGCTCCAAGGATAAAAATCCAAGAAACAGAAAAATATCCGAAGACCTTGGGACAATACCTCCACAGAGAAACGAGCTCGTGTCCATACCCTCTCCCCTCCCGGAATCCACTGCAGAGGAATTTCCAGGAGAAACTGAAATATCATTAAGTTATGTACGTACAGTGGAGGTATTGGACAGAAAGAGTACAGTTGTCGATGATGACTCCGCTTTTCACATTTATATTCACGTTGTTGGAAGCGACGATGATCATGATCCACATTTCGTTGCTGAATGCAAACGTAGAAATGACTGGCCAAAGTGGAATCGGGCAATAGAAGCTGAGCTGGACTCGCTTCAGAAACGTAAAGTCTTTGGGCAAATAGTCCAGACACCTGCTGGTGTCATACCTGTGGGATACAAATGGGTATTCGTAAGAAAAAGAAATGAAAATAATGAGATCGCACGCTACAAAGCTAGACTTGTAACACAAGGATTTTCCCAAAGATCGGGTATTGACTATGACGAAACATATTCCCCGGTCATGGATGTGATCACCTTCAGATTCCTGATAAGCTTAATAGCAAAGGAAGGCCTAGATATGCAGCTAATGGACGTTGTGACTGCATATCTATACGGTAATCTCGACAAGGAGATATACATAAAACTTCCTGATCGCTTTTCAATGCCTGCTGAAGTAAAAGATAGACCTCGGGACGTCTACTCTATTAAGCTGCAAAGATCATTGTATGGTCTCAAACAATCAGGAAGGATGTGGTATAACAGACTCAGCAAATTCCTTGTTAAACAAGGATTCAATAACAATGAAGTCTACCCTTGTATCTTCATAAGAACAAAGGGAAAAGGATTCGTAATAATCGCCGTCTACGTAGACGATTTGAAACTCATTGGATCTCCTGAAGAGATCGCTGAGATATCTGTAAGCCTAACAAAAGAATTTGAAATGAAAGGCCTAGGCAAAACGAAATTCTGCCTTGGCTTACAGATTGAGCATCTAAAAGATAATCCTATTACATCAAACCACATACACAAAGAAAATGTTGCAAAAATTCCATATGGACCAATGTCATCCACTTAGTACACCTATGGTGGTACGATCTCTAGATGCACATAAAGACCCCTTCTGGCCGTTGGAAGAGAGGGAGGATATACTTGGTCCAGAAGTCCATTATCTAAGTGCCATCGGAGCACTCTTATATCTGGCAAACTACACGCGTCCCGACATAGCGTTCGTAGAAACTTGTTAGCCAGATACAGTGCAGCGCCCACACAACGCCACTGGACCGGAGTTGAGCACCTTCTGCGCTACCTCCAAGAGTCTACAGATCTGGGACTCTTCTACAAGAAATAGAATATCCTCTACACTTGCTGGATATGCTGATGCTGGTTATTTGTCTGATCCCCACATTGCGAAGTCACAGACTGGGTATGTGTTTACCTATGGAGGGACAACCATTTCCTGGAGATCCATCAAGCAAACCTTGACGGCGACCTCATCCAATCACTCAGAGATCATTGCCATCCATGAAGCAAGCAGAGAATGTGTATGGCTACGCTCAGTTGTTCACCACATCCTGTTGACTATCGAATTGAAGACTGGAGATCTCGAACCTACCACAATGTTCGAGGATAATGTTGCTTGCATAGCTCAGCTACGAGATGGCTTCATCAAAGACGACAGAACAAAACATATATCACCAAAGTTCTTCTGGATGCACGAGCTGCAGAGAGATGGCAAGATCGACATCAGACAAGTGCAATCATGTGACAATTTGGTAGACTTTTTCACTAAAGCCCTTCTTACTGCTACTTCTAGGAAGCTTGTACAGAAGATTGGAATGAGACGCCTAAGAGATCTGAAAGCTTGAGAGCTTGTTCAGATCAGGGGGAGTTAGGGAGAGTTTGTACTCTTTTCCCGTAACTATGGTTTTTCCCACATGGTTTTCTATAGCTATAGGTTTTAACGAGGCAAATCTCACCAACTCAGGATCCCGAAGTATCCACCCCATGTGAGTCTCTTCTATGCTCAGAATCCCGAAGTATTCACGGGCAGAGTCCACACCTATGGCTGGATAAGGGGGAGTGTTGTGAACGGTTATAAACCGGAGTTGGTTAAGATTCTGGGCTATCTTAGAGATAGGCCCATATCAATGTAGCCCACGTTTTTATTCTCCCTACTTGCCTATAAATAAAGGGCTGGGGGCTCCTCCCCCAGTAGTTGATTCATAACACTTAAAATAATTTTCAAAACGAAGTATATTTTGAATTTCTTCATGAATATGATTTCATAAACTTTTTGATTTTTTTTTTAATTTTGTGCTTTCTTTTATAAAAACTTATCGAATTAACAAGCATTTTATTAATTTGTAGTTTATCAACTTTGAAAATAAAGCTTTGAAGCTTGCCAAAGGTTCTACATTCAAATATGGAAGCTATTTTTCGTACCAACACTTTTTTGGCATCTTTGGAAGTATTTTGAAAAAAAGTCACTTCTAATTTTCCCGCTTTCATGTAAAATAACATGACTTTTAATGTAGCAAGTGTAGTTTTAAAAACTTGATTTGAATTTTTTGCAGCCTTTTCATTCTAAAATATAATTGCATCTTGAACTTTCTAGCTTTTTTAATTTGAAGTACAATGCTTGCACAATTACCATTTTAAATTTTCCTTTTAAAATAAAAAGCACTATCATTATAGGAGTCTTTATTGTATGTTTTATGGATCTTTCCTATTTTTCTTACTTTCATATAAAAGCCTATGTTTAAAATTGTAGGTTTGCTTTTTAATTTTTCATTGCAAACTTTTTTCACAAAGAGTAACTCCATTCATCTTCAATTTAGAAACTTCTCTACTTTTATAATTATTTGAAAGTTCAATTTGTTATTCAATAATGGAATGTTTTAAAGCATGTTTATAATCTACATTTGGTGAAAACTACACTGTGTGCATAAAAGTTATAACTTCCCAAAAACATTTTTCCATATGTAGGGAAATCTTCTATTCATCTCCTTCTAATTTATATAAACTAACAAAGCAATTTTCAAGGAGAATGTTTCATTGATATGTTTTCAAAATGCTTTTTAAAATAATGCTAACATCTTTTCTTATACGAATAAAAACTTATTTCCATTCTGATAAGTATATATTCGAACAAAATGTTTAATATCTTTTCCTTCCATATAACGGGCATGTATTTATGCCAAATTTATGCCAAGTTTTCGTATTTATGCCAAGTTTTCGTTGATATCTATTGAAGAATATGTTTGAACTTTACTACTTTTATATACATCTTATTTTATTTTGAAATGATGAGTTAAGTTCACTTTCAGTATTTTTGTAAAATCTTGTTTTGGGAAGTGGTAAGTTTATTTTCTAATGGTATCATTTTTAAAAAGCTTTGAAAACTGTTAATCAAATTTTGTCCATCAATTCATGATTACTTGATTTTTGTTATAAGCGGGCTTTTGTAGGCCCATGGTGTATTGGGTATCCACATATTTTTTTTTGACGAGTGGGTATCCACATATTATGTAACCCTACTTCTATATATACATGGCTACGGGTTCTATAGCCGCCAAGCTTACAACACGTTATCAGCACGTTCAAAGCTGAGCCGAACCTCAGCTGACGGACGAATCGCGACGCGAACGGGCTTCCTTCACCGAACGTCGCTAGATCCGTCGGGTAGTATCTAGAGGTAATTTTTATTCCCTAGATCTAAACTTTTATGTGCATACGATTAGATCTAAATGTTTGGATCGATATTTGATTAGTATAGATCGGATTTTTATCTCAGATCTGCATGCTAAATCAACCCTCTAATGAAAAATCGATGTTTTTATCAATAAAAATCAATTTTTAAGATGAAAAACGTTGTTTTGAAGACTAAAAATAGATTTTTTTCTAATAAAAATCATGTTTTTACCATCTTCTTCACCAAATTATTTTTCAAACCATAGAGGGGATTTTTTTGTCGCAACGTAGCCAGAAGCCACGACGCACGACCCCTAGCAATCTCCTCGCTGCCAGAAGCACGTCATACCGCTGCCGCTCCGGCGGCCGGCCCCGCCGCCCGGAGCGGCAGCCGGAGCGGCCGCCCGTAACGACGGTCGCCGCTGCCATACCGACAGAAGCGACGGCGGCGGCGACCCCCCCGTGCATGCGAACGAAACCCTAGCCGCCAGAAACAGCAACCCACGCGACGGAAACCCTAGCCAGTTGCACGGGATCGCATCCAAAAACCCTAACTAGGGTTTGTCCACAAAAATTTTGTTTTTACAAACTCTTATTCAGATTTAATTAAGTTTTTTCTTCGTTAAATTCTGATTAATTACATGCTTTATAAATCATTGCATTTTTGGATTATCTGATTATTATACGTTTAATAATTAGGAAGATCATGCGACCGCTCTGCCGTTATTTAACTAACCTAACGGTGTATGACATTGCCCAGTGGTCCAATAATTATTAAACGAAAAAAATTTATTTCCATTATAAAATGTCTGTGATGATTAATTATTAGTGATGAAATAAAATGCCGGCTGCATTTTTCTGTGACGTATGTTTATATTTGTTGTGGTTTTGGATCGGCTAGCTATCACCATTATTTTCCTCGCATTTTTTTTACTTTTTGAGAGAAATTGTAGTGAGGATATAATTGTATAAATTCCAAAGATCGGCGCATGTCCCACGAATATGAAGATCTATTCCAGAAGAATAGGGGCCCCACGAGGGTTTCCGAATTGTATTTTCTATTTTATGGGACTGTATGGACTTTATTTAAAATGGTGATTAACCGATCCACACAACAAATATCTATGTCTGAAATGCATAATTACTTGTTTTACTTTAAAATATCTAATTATTGCTCATTTTTAACATGCTAGAGATAATGGCAAAAATCGCGAGCGTCGACTTTGAGGTATTGGATGCTACAAAAATTATCTGAGCTGGCAGTTGGATATAAAATTCCACCCGCGCTCACAGGGACTGAGCCATGTCATCGCTGTAGGCGATAAGGTTTCTGACATAGATAAAGCTAAAGCAATTATCTATATCAGACGCCATATCAATCGGACCCTGAAGGCCGAGTACCTCACGGTGGAAGACTCTTATGAGTTATGGACCGCCCTCGAGCATAGATATAAACATCAAAGAGATGTTATCCTTCCCCGAGCGCGATATGAATGGGAGAACCACCGTCTCCAGGACTTTAAGTCCATCAACAAGTACAACTCGGTACTTTTCAGTATCACCTCACGCCTGACGTTGTGTGGTGAGAAAGTGACGGAGGAGCGGATGCTAGAGAAGACGTATACATCCTTCCACGAGAAGGATGTCATACTTATGCAACAGTATCGTGAACAAAATTTCATGAAATACTCGGAGCTTCTCTCATGCCTTCTCATGGTAGAACAGAATAGAGACCCCCTTCTGGCCACCCATAACTCGCGCCCTGCTGGTACTGCCCATGTGCCTAAAGCGCACCACATCTCCTCCCAGAAGAAGAGGACCAACTTCAAAGGCAGACCCCAGAAGGGCAAGGCAATGAAGAAGCATGCTAGAGGATCCCCTCCAAAGTCCAACAATGAGTGAAAGAAGAAAATGTGTGGAAGAGAAAAGTCAACGGCCAGACATATGCCCCCAGAAAAGACTGGGAAGATAAATGCCATAGGTGTGGCATGACTGGACACTGGTCCAGGAATTGTCGAACTCCACACCACCTCCAGGACTTGTACAAAGCTAGCCAGAAGCCAGTCGAAACAAACCTGGTGGAACACGAAGACCTGGCACCAATTAGGTTCATCGCTGAGGACTTCTCTAACGATGACATGCTCGACTGAAGCCTTATCTATTTTCTGCAATGCATTATAATTGAAACAATTTACTCTCTAGTGGTTTGTTTCCTAGCATGTTGAATGATTTTTCAGACGTTGAATGATATTTGGTTATCTTTTGTGCCTTATACTACTATACTTTTTCTCTCTTAATTTAGATGGATTATAAATGCCTAGTGGACAGTGCCTCTACGCACACGATCCTTCAAGATATTTGCTTTTTTCAAAGCATACATAAATACGATGGAACCGTGAATACAATTTCCGGTCCATTAGGAATAATTGAAGGATCAGGGAAAGCACATTTTCTGCTCCCCAACAGAACACAACTACTAATAAAAGATGCTCTTTTCTCCCCTAGCTCTCACAGAAATATGTTAAGTTTTAAAGATATTCGCTTAAACGGATACAACCTAGAAACTGTGAACAAACAAAACAGAGAATTCTTGTATGTACCGACTCATAAAAACGGTGCTAAAACCATCGTCGAGCGTTTTGAGGGACTCCCGTCTGGTCTCAACCATACAATGATACGAGCAATGGAAGCCAACACACTTGATGACTAGAAGTGCAATAATCGACCAGAATTTCAACTCTGGCAGAATAGACTCGGATACCCTGGAAGGGACATGATGCGTCGCATCATATCCCAATCCCGTGGAATTAACTCGAAAAGCCTGAAGCTACTTCGAAAGTGAGCATTTCCTTGTCCCCCTTGTCACAAAGGGAAATTGATTACGAGACCATCTCCACTTAAGGTAGACTCAGAGTCTTTCAGCTTCCTAGAGAGAATACATGGAGACATTTGCGGGCCTATTCACCCTGCAAGTGGCCCATTTCGGTACTACATGGTACTGATAGACGCATCTTTCAAATGGTCGTATGTGTGCCTCTTGTCCACCCGCAATGTAGCCTTTGCAAAGCTACTGGCATAAATTATTAAGTTGTAGGCACATTTCCCAGATAACCAGATCAAGAAATTGCATCTGGATAACGCTGGGGAATTCACATCATAAGTCTTTCTAGACTACTGCTAAGCAACTGGCATTGAAGTTGAACATCCTGTAGCTCATGTTCACACCCAGAACGGGTTAGCCGAATCTCTTATAAAGAGACTACAATGGATTGCTCGTCCATTGTTGATGCAATGCCAGTTGCTGGTGAATGAATGGGGACATGCCATCTTGCATGCTGCATCGCTAATAAGATTACGACCGTCAGGAAGTCAATCTTATTCTCCAATGCAACTCGCATATAGTACTCCACCGGATATCTCTCACCTGAGGATATTTGGATGCGCTGTCTATGTCCCCATAGCACCACCACAGAGGACCAAGATGGGTCATCAACGTCTATTGTGTATCTACATAGGATTCGACTCACCATAGATCATTAGATACATGGAACCCCTAACGGGGGACGCCTTTAAGGCACGTCTAGTAGACTGTGAGTTTGACGAAAGTACCTTTCCCAAATTAGGCATTAACACAGAGAAGTCAGAAGCTTCAAAAACCATTTCATGGGATACCAAAACTTTATCCCATTTTGATCCACGAACAAACCAATGTGAAGATGAGATCTTGAAGATCCTCCAAATACAGAATACAGCTCACATTTTACCGGACAAATTTACTGACAACCAGAAGATTGTCAGATCACACTTCCCTGCTGCAAACACGTCAGCTAGGATTGATGTACCCAAAGATGGATGTAATCCACCTGCAGCAGAAGCGACCGTACCTCAAAAAAAGAGAGGACGACCCCCAGGCTCCAAAGATAAAAACCCTCGAAAGAGGAAAAATCCCGGAGTAATTATAACGATACCACCATAGGATGCTGAGCTTAGCCCAGATACCTCTCCCCTCCTAAAAACCCCTGAAAAGGAAAATATAGGAGAAATAACATTAAACTATGTACGTACTGGGGAGGTACTGGACAGAAAAAGCACAATCATCGATGATAACTTCGCGCTCATTATTGCCAATCACATCACTGAATACGACGATGAGGCCGATCCACGCTCTCTAGCAGAATGTAAACACAGAGAGGATTGGCCAAAATGGAACGATGCAATAGGAGTAGAGCTGGATTCACTCTCGAAGCGCAAAGTTTTTGAACATGTAGTCCTAACACCAAAGGGTGTAAAACCTGTGGGATATAAATGGATATTCGTAAGAAAAAGAAACGAAAATAATGAGATCGTACACTACAAAGCGCGCCTTGTTGCACAAGGCATTTCCCAAAGACCAGGAATAGACTATGATGATACATATTCCTCGGTCATGGATGCGATCACTTTCTGTTTCATTATTAGCCTAACTACTACGGAAGGCCTGGATATGCAGCTCATGGACGTTGTGACTGCATACCTATATGGAAATATAAATAAGGATATCTATATGAGACTTTCGGACGGATATAAACTACCGACAAAAATGACAGAAAGACCTCGGGACGTCTATTTTGTCAAACTCCAAAGATCATTGTATGGTCTAAAACAGTCGGGGAGAATGTGGTATAACAGACTCGGTGAATTCTTAGTGCAACAAGGATTCACAACTAATGAAGTCTGCACTTGCATCTTTATAAGAGAAAAGGGAACATGATTCGTAATTATTACCGTCTACATAGACGACTTAAACCTCATCGGATCTCCTGAAGAGATAGCTGAGATATCCAAGAGACTCACACGGACTTTTGAGATGAAAGACCTCGGCAAAACGAAGTTCTGCCTAGGCTTACAAATCGAACACCTAAGCGGAGGAATCCTGTTACACCAATCGACATACATAAAAAAGTTGTTGAAAAACTTCCTTATGGACAAATGTCATCCGCTTAGTACACCAATGGTTGTCAGATCATTGGATATTAATACGGACCCCTTCCGGCCGCTGGAAAAGGGGGAGGAAGCACTGGGTCCCGAAGTACCCTACCTGAGTGCAATTGGAGAACTCCTATACCTGGCAAACTACACGCGTCCCAATATAGCGTTCGCAGTTAACCTACTAGCCAGATACAGTTCAGCGCCCTCAAAGCGCCACTGAAACGGAGTGAAGCACCTTATGCGCTACCTCCAAGGGTAAGTTGACCTGGGACTATAATTCAAGAAAGGCGTATCCTCCAACTTAGTTGGTTATGCAGATGTAAGATACAGGTCTGACCCGCACACCGCAAAGTCCCAGACCGGCTTCGTATTCATCTACGGTGGAACATCCATCTTATGTAGATCTATGAAGCAGACTTCAACAACAACCTCATCCAACCACTCTGAGCTTATTGAGATCCACGAAGCTAGCAGAGAATGCTTTTGGCTTCGTTCAGTCATCCACCACATCCTCGTGACTACCATCCTGAAGACGGTAAATCTTGGACCAACTACCATGTACGAAGACAATGCTGCCTGCATAGCTCAACTACGAGGTGGCTACATCAAAGGTGACAAGACGAAGCACATTCCTCCAAGCTCTTCTAGACGCATGAACAACAAGTAGACAACCAGATCGACATCCAACAGATCCAGTCTTGCAACACGACAGATCTATTTACTAAAGCTTTACCTCGCTGTACCTTTAGAAAACTTGTACTACGAATTGGGATGAGACAGTTGAAAGATCTACAAGACTGAAGCTTGTACGCAACAGGAGGAGTTAATGTTGTGTTGTAATTTTTTTCCCTTGGCTATTGGTTTTTCCCACAGGGTTTTCCACAGCCGAAGGTTTTAATGAGGCAACCACTTCAACTCTGGATCCAGAAGTATCCACCTCTGATGATATCTACCGATCAGGGGAAGTTATAAGGACTTGTACTCTTTTCCCTTAGCCACTGGTTTTTTCCACTGGGTTTTCCATGGCAAATGTTTTAACGAGGCAATAACTCTTAACTTAGGATCCAGAAGTATCCATACCCCCATGGTCAAATAAGCTCTATGAACCCTGAAGTGCTCATGTATGGCTTACAACAATGGATGGATAAGGGGAGGTGTTATAAGTGGGCTTTTGTAGGCCTATTAGGGTATTGGGTATCCACCCATTATGTAACCCTACTTCTATAAATAGAGGGCTACGGGTTCCATAGTCGCCAAGCTTTCAACACTTTTAGAAATGTCATGTTTTTGTCGAAATTTTTTGATTTTTAGTTCCAGTTTTTCGAACATTTTTACTATTAAATAGAGAAGTTTGACTCCTGCATTTTCAATTTTTATTGTTTTAAAATTATTTGAAAGATCAGCTTGTTATGCAATTGTTGCAGGGTAAAACTCGCGTACAATGAATTTGTATTAAAGAGAACCAAGGGCACGATGGTTATGATTAGGATGAGGGTTAAGGTAAGCTGTTTGACAGGTGATTGGTGTAATGATGAGGCTAAGCGCGTTGCGAAGACCGACAACGGGATAGATTCCGCTAGGATTTTGCCCCAACGATCGCACTGCTAGAGATGGGGTTGAGCGCGACCGGTGTTGACAAGCTCACCTGCACAAGGAGCAGCTCGTCAGAAAGGCCAGGTTGGGGTCCAACCCTTAGCCTCTCCGATGCCTAAGTAAGTAATAGGACTTAAAGCGGGGGCTAGGCACGCAGGTCGGATTACGAGTGGGTCGACCGTATGTGTCGAGCTACCGGTTGTGGAAGAACAAAGATATGGGAGACCTTTGCTCTTGTGTGTGAATAATACGATTCAGAGTTAATTTGCCAACTCCTTTCTTCGATGGAGGGAATGGGGTATTTATATCTGAGGGAGGCGGTTAGGTGAGGCTGACCTGGCGTGCTGACTCGACATGCTAAGCCGGTCCATCTGTCAGCGGAAGCTTCAGATGAGGATGTCAGGATCAGGGGTGTCATCCATGCTTTTGTCAGATGGTGCAACGGCTAGGGGTGCTTTTTTCAGGGTGCTAGGGCCGAAATCACCAAGTGTCAGGGGGCGCATCGGCCAGAGGCGCTTTGTTAGGTTGTCGAGCGGTGGAAGTGTCAGTAGCATCCTTGTACTAGGTTGTTTGTCGTGTCTGACGTGGTGAAGGGTCATCGGAGTACATTTAAGGAGTGAGGCCACAGATGAGTCGCTAGGTTGCTCCTGATTGATGACGAGCAATCGGTCGCATGCCTAGCTCGCTATGCCCGACGAGCTCGGAGGGGAACGTGAGCGCAACCGACGGGGACCTTGGTGGAGTGCGCCCCTCGCACCAATCATGGCGGCGTGTGCCCCTCCCCTGGCTTAGGCAGAGTGCGCCCTTCCCCTAATCGTATTGGATCTTAGGGTCACGGGATGCCTGTCGGACCGGGGGAATAAGCGAGCGGCCTACATGGTCAGGGCGAGGAGCGTCCTGCCGGTTGTCTAAGTAGGCTTCATGAAGGAGGGGCGAGCCGGCCAGGTATTCGATGGCCTTCGATGGAAGGTCGGACTATCACGATCTTTAGTTCATAATAATTGACCTCGGCATTTGAGTTCGAGGTGGGAGCCTGGCTCGGCTCGGATGACGTACCACTTCCCCTACCTGAAAACGGCGGTTTGGACTTCGTTCCATGCTCGGAAGCGGGGGCATTGGTCTTGGAGTTCCCGCCCGGCTAGACATTATTGCGATTTGAAAGGGGGAAATCGAAGCGCCTCTGCTACAGAACTTGCGACGCGTGGCTGAAGTGACTGTCACGCCATTCGAGGCGTCAGAGATGCTCCGATGGGTGCCACGTGGCGGTGCATCGACGGTCGAGATGGCCCGCTGCTTGCTATAAGTATGGAAAGGAGAGGATCGATGGAAATTTTCTCCCGGTTTCCTCATCTCTTCGTGCTCTCCAGTTTCCGTTTGTCGCTCGCCGACGTTGTCACCGTCGCTGTCGCCGGAGATTCGGTTCCGAGCGTCGTCATAGCTCGGCTGCTCTGCTAGGTAATGTCTTGATCCTCTCGACCAATGGCTTCTCGTTTTGAGTTTAGAGGCGGTAGGGGGGCAGTGGAGGAAGAGTCAGTGGAAGAAGAGAGGTTGCAGTGGATGCAGAGACCTTGGAGGCAGAGCATATGGAAAACCGATGTGCCGAGGACGATCGTGACCGTCTGGTGTAGGCCGGACAGGGTAAACATTTGGGAGATTCGAGCGCAATTCATCCGTCAGCCTTGCGAAGTGCGGCTTCCTGGGCCCCCAGGCCCCCGGAGAGGGTATGTCGACCTGGTGATAACGAAGTTGGGGTCTATTCTCGGTCCTTCGAGTTGGGACTCCGCTTCCCGATCCATCCTTACCTTCTCCATCTCTTAAATTTTTTGGAGCTGTCGATCTTCGCACTAGTGCCCTGGTCCTTGGGGTTGCTGGTGGGTTTCGTCGTCATATGCATCGCCAGCTCCTTGAGCCCGTCCCTGTCGTTATTCCAGCATTTCTTTGCAGTGAGGAAGTGGGGGATGTACTATCGTGTCTATGCGAGGAGGGGACGAGAACTAATTGTAGGGGTCCCGACTGATGTAGGAGAGTGGATGGAGAGTTTCGTCTTCGTCAAGATGTCGTCGACACGGTGCTGATGTCGAACTGGGGGAGTTTGAACCGTTTGGTGAACGAGAAGGTGAAACTGACAGGTGAAGATTTGGCGAAGGCCGGAATCTTGGCAGAGATACCTGAGGCAAACCGTCGACTGGCGAGCTTGACACATGATGATCGGCTCGTCGAGGATTTTTGGCCCCAATGTACTTTAAATTTGGCGAGCTCTCATGTCGGCTTACCCTGATCTTTCTTTCCTTCGCAGGCGAAGATGCGATGCTCTCGCAGGAGGAAGTGCTTAGGGCGGCCGGTGTGCTCGTTGCAAAGGAGACCGACCCTCTGGATAATGGTGCAGCGGACAGTTTGGCGCTTGTGTGTGTGCATTCGTGTCTTGAGTCGTCGGCACAGTCAGTTGAGGTATGGAGCCGGTGGACGGCGAGTCTTGATGACAGACATCAGCAGACAGAGTGGATACAGATAGCGTATCAATGTGACCCAACTGGGATCAGTCTGTAGTGTAGCGGGGGAGATGATGTGTTTCTTGTAGATGATGGCCATGGCGAGCATGAGTTGCTCGCATACCCATAGGGTGATGATAGGGATGTTTATGGATCGACAGAGGGCTTATTGGACGCTGGCATGACGTCATTTAGTTCGTTCATGCAGTCTGAGCTCGTAGGGTTATCCTCAAAGACAGATGACTTTATCGCAGACATGGCGTTGGATGAGGCAGAGATGCGTGAGGCTAGGCTCAGACGACTTCTGATCTTGGCATATCTCTCGAAAGATTGAGGCACTAGAGGACGCGATTTCTGATGCATATGATGGAGGTTCACATGTCTGATGGTAAAGTCAAGGTGAGTTCATACACGACAGGTGCATGTTGGTGCTGGAGCTGGAGTTGTGCTGAAGAGTATGTGTGGATTTATCAGCAGGGTAGAGTGTTGTTTTGTAATGTGCTGAAACATCCAGCACACTTGCACAGCATATAGGCCCAACCCCTGTGTGGGTCGTTGGGGTTTTAATTTGTTTTGGCTACCAGCCCTTCTCTTCCCTTTGACTGTCAAATGGAGAGCAAAAGTGGGTCTGCTCTCATTTTTTTCCAGAGAACAAATAAGAAAAGGCGGTTGCCTTTGTTTTCAGAGGGGGAAAAGGGGGGGAATCCAGTGAGAGCCAAAGGGATGCTTGGATTTGAAATTGGAGGGGAAGAAAGTTAGGGAGCTTCTTCTTGTATGAGATCCATGGTGAGTGTCTTGCTTCTTCCTCTAGCTTGTAGATCTTGAGTCCATTTAGTAACTTTCCTAGTTTGGAGCTATATTACCAAGCATTGATAGCTAGGTGTGGGATTGGTCCCTTGAGGAGCTCTACATGTTGTAGGGGCTTTGTTATCAAGGATTCCCACTTGGTTGAGTGTGTATGTTTGTGTATGTGTGTGCGCGCGCGCTTGGTGAGAGATCTAGGGTTAGGTCTTATTGCTTGGAGCTATTCTCTCATTGTGATAGAGGAAGAAGAAGATGATGGGGCCGATTTATGCCTTACTTGATCATTAGTGGAACCGGGTGCATTGGATGTTGGATGTAGGTTGTTCGCAATTGAACCAGGGTAAATCTCCGTCTCTTTAATGTTGCTCTTACTTTCGTATTATATTTGCATGCTTACATTATCTATCGCAAGATCGTCGAGAGAGTTGGAAGTTGGTGACAACTCTCTCTTGTGCCCGAGAGGTGTTTGGTTTTATGCCTAGGTGATGCCACGATGGAATTCGGTTCTTGGGATTATTTGTGTGCCATTGTGTACTTAGCCAAAGTGTTGGGGAGGTGCACAGGGATCCAACAGATCCTTCATGTACAAATAGAATAAACTGTCATAAAGCCCATCGTCATTTTCTGTCTTCCTTTGTCAGATAAGCCTGTATAGCCATGGTGTAAGCGGAAAT
This sequence comes from Scilla litardierei, assembly GCA_030789695.1. Classification (NCBI taxonomy): domain Eukaryota; kingdom Viridiplantae; phylum Streptophyta; class Magnoliopsida; order Asparagales; family Asparagaceae; genus Scilla; species Scilla litardierei. Next base: position 137,601,673 of record CM061139.1, read on the forward strand.
TTACTCCCAGATCTTGCAGAATAAAGGTTTGCACTGAGATGTTATGACCCTCATGCGTAAGCCAGCTTAAAAATTAGTATGCATATAAGATTCAATGCGGAAACTGTTGTCTTTCTCATGTAAAATTGATGCAGCCTCAAACTGATAGGAACCAGATTTGATTTTGGGATAAAAATTGGGTTTTTATTGATAATTTGAGGAATACAAAAGATAGTTGGGCACAATTCAAAATGATGACCGCTCTCCTAGCTTTTGATTCGAGAGAAAGGCCTAATTCTCCCAGGATCTAGTCTAATCCTAATCTCTTCTGTTTTCAATATCCTTCACCAAATTCTACATCCCACTGTTATTCCATCCCTCCCATTTATAAGAGCTACTGATTTCCTGAAATTTCAGCAGTCCACCCCAGCCCAAAATTATAAAAATGCCACTAGTTGTGGTCGCACCCCTAGTCGCATCACAAACTCAACAGTCAAATCAAAACAGTCACTTAAATCAAGGATGTCATTGAAGTGGGAAAGATAGGTAACTGAAAGAAACTCCCTTCATCATACAGCACTAAATGCCACCATTGTAGATGTGGAGAAACTTCAAGGCTTAGTGAACAATTAACAATAATTATATGCAGCTAACAATCAAACTGATGTGCTTATCATATATTCTCGGCGGCGCACCAAATGAGGAGTCGGCCAACCAATTGACGCATGGGACGTGTTCGCACCGCTATTAATTGATTTCTATTATTTTATTAGAATAAGGGCAAACTTGTAATTTGCTTATTTTTGCAATTGGTTATAATAAGGGGGTGCAGCGGCCGGCCCTATGCATGTCAATTCGTGAGTTTTGAGTCGTCATATTAGGGAAGAGTGCGGACGTCCTCTTAACTGCATCTTGGGAGGGTGGTTGCCCCAAGAATTGTAACCAAAGTTATCATTTTTATCGTGCTTTCTTCAATTAAAGTTCAGATTTGTGTTCGAACCTATCAATTTGGTATCAGAGCATTCGGTCCATGGAGGCATCAACAAGGGCTAAAGATCGGGGCGAAGCGGGGGAGGAGAAGAGCAATGGAGAGATTGTGGAGGTAAAGAGAACCCTAGCGGAGAACGGTGAGTTGATTGCAAAGTTAGCGGCTTCTGTTGATCGGCTCGTGGCTAAACAAGACAAAACTGACGAAGCCCTCGCCCAGATCATCTTCCAACTTTCGATTCTCAATGAAAAGGTGGGGGACGATGGCGCGAACCCTAGTTCTTCAAAAACGGTCACACCTTTGGAGAAGGGGAAGGAAAAAGTGGAGACGTTTGATGAGGATTTGCTCTCTGACGCCGATGAGTACTTCAAAGATGAGGAGGAAGAGCTGTGGAGGGACGATGAAGTCACGGGACCCTGCCAAAGCATCAGAATGGGACGGCCGAACCCCCGGATGCATCCCAGGGGTCGACCGTCCCCTATCGGGGGCAGGGGCTCCCGTCTGCCCCAGAGACTGGCCGACAGGGCCTGTCGAACCCTGTCGGCCATCGGCAGGGTCTGCCGACCCTGCCCGGCCCGCCGGAGGGCCCGCCGGAGGGCCCGCCGGGCCTTCGGCAGCTTTGGCAAGGCCTGTGATGGATTTGACAGACCGCAGCGCCACCTCGCAGCTGCCAGGGGTCTTCGACGACATGGACATCCCCCGAACGGCCCCTTCCGGGCTTTCGCTGATCCGTCAAGGGTACGATGAGCACTTTTAGGAGCCCCACGAGTTTTCTGGACATAGGCACAGTGAAGGTTATCACTATGGGGATGAAGGAGGCGGCGGACATCACATTGACGATGGCGGGGGGACCTATGGGGTGACTTTGGAGCTGAAGATGGCTGGGAAGATTACGGGGGAAACAGAGGAGGTCCACGAGGAGGCTATAGAGACCGTGGTATATGGCCACAGGGAGGGCATGAGACACATCATGAGAGGTGGAAACATTATCACTAGTATGGACGTACAGATGGTAAGCCCGACCGGGGGCATTTTGGGGGTAACTGTAGGGTAATAAAGTTGAAGATGCCCGTATTAGAGGGAGAGGACCCACATGCGTGGATTTTCAAAGCGGAGAGGTACTTCACTGCTTATCGCATGACAGAGGCACAGAAGCTGGAGGCGGCAGCCATATGTATGGAGTGAAAAGCCCTAGGCTGGTATCAGTGGAAGGAGAAGCGACACCATTTTCGCAGTTGGTAGGAGCTCAAAGATCTCATTTTGGAGAGATTTCGAGATTCCCACGTAGGAAACTTTCACGAGCAGTTGTTTACACTCAGGCAAGACGGACCAGTGAGGGAGTACATTGAGAAGTTTGAGACCTTGTCTCGGCGAGTGCACGGGGTCACTGACGAGTCACTAGAGGGTACTTTCATAAAGGGCCTGAAGCCTATTATTCGGTCTAGGATTCGACCATACAAGCCCAGGGGGCTGGCGGAGGTCATGGAGATGGCGCAGATGGTCGATGACCACCAGGCCGAGGAGAGGGGAGCTAGGAGCGTGTATGGGGGACATGTGCAGCGTGGAGCTTCAACAGTTACAGGAGGGGTAAAGACTACCACGGGGACAGATCCGACTGGCAAGGAGAAAACGGGCGAGAGGAGAAGTGTGCCACCAGCAGGGGTCAGTTCAGGAGGATGTCCGATGCGGAGATGAGGGAGAAGCGTCAGAAGGGACTCTACTTTAGGTGCGACGAGAGGTTCACACCGAGCCATAGATGCGTCGGGCGCAAATTATAGGTACTGCTGCTGGAGGATGAGGATGAGGACGCGGAGGTTGAAGCCGAGGCTATTGAGGAGGAGGATACAGAGGACCGACAACTAGATGTAGCAGATGCCTCCCTTAACTCTGTGGTATGGTTCACACTGAACCATACCATGAAGTTGAGGGGACATAATGGTGACCAGGAGGTGACAGCTCTAATCAATAGTGGGGCAACCCATAATTTCATCTCCAGGAGGGTAGTTGAGCAGCAGTGGTTATAGCTGGTAGACAGTGACAGTTTTAGTGTGATGATGGGGACGGGTTAGAAGGAGAGCAGCATGGGGTGTATGTTGAGGACTGGTGCTGACGTTACAGGAGATACTGGTCATAGCCGATTTCTTGCCTCTAGATTTGGGCCGCACATTTATCATTCTGGGCATGACTTGGCCGCAGACATTGGGGGAGATGTAGGTGAACTGGAAGCTTCTCAGGATGGAGTTTCAGGAGGATGAGAGAGCAGTGATGCTGCAGGGAGACCCCAGTCTATGCAGAGTGCTGGTTTCACTGAAGACTATAGTACGCACCATCCAGGCAGACGGGGGAGGCTTTCTGGTGGAGCTACACATGATGGCAGGAGAGAGTGGTGCTGATGCAGGAAGAGAGCAACCGGTCCCACGAGAGGTGCAGTCGATGCTGGAGCAGTTTGGAGATGTTTTTCCGGAGCCACAGGGACTCCCTCCACCTAGGGACCACGAGCACGCCATAGTGTTGCGAGAAGGGATGGCCACTGTCAGCGTCAGGCCCTATCGCTACCCCCAGATACAGAAGGATGAAATAGAGAGGATGGTGGCAGAGATGGTTCAGGCTGGTGTCATCCAGCACCGTGTGAGTCCCTTCTCCAGTCCGGTGTTGTTGGTGAAAAAGAAGGATGGGAGCTGGCACTTCTGCGTAGATTACAAAGCGCTGAACAAGGAAACTGTGCCAGACAATTTTCCCATTCTGGTGATTGACGAGCTCCTCGAGGAGTTACATGGGTCAGCTATCTTTTTGAAGATAGATCTCAAATCAGGCTACCATCAGATCATAATGAGGAAGGAGGATGTCCCCAAAATGGCCTTCAGAACACATGAAGGCCACAATGAATTCTTGACTAATGCACCGGCGACGTTCTAAGCACTGATGAACAAGGTACTTCGTACATACTTAAGGATATTCGTACTTGTATTCTTTGACGATATCTTGGTATACAGCTGCTCGTTGGAGGAGCACTTGGATCATTTGCAGGTGGTGTTCCAGGAGTTACAGTATCACCAGTTGTATGGAAACAGGAAGACGTGTTTATTTGGGTAGCCACATATGGAGTACTTTGGCAATGTGGTATCTGCTGAGGGAGTTGCTGCAGACATGACAAAGCTTGCGACCATGTTGGACTGGTCGTGCCCTAACACTCTTAGGGGGCTGAGGGGGTTTCTAGGCCTTACAGGTTACTACCGAAGATTTGTAGAGGGGTATGGGACGATCGCCTAGCCACTCACAGAGTTGTTGAAGAAGAATCAGTTTGTGTGGAGCGACGGGGCGACACTTGATTTTGAGGCCTTGAAGAAGGCTATGACTACCGTACCAATGTTGGCGCTGCCAGACTTCTCGAGGCCTTTCGTGGTGGAGGCTGATGCCTCGGGTCATGGACTAGGGGCGGTACTGATGCAGGATCAGTGTCCTACTACATACTACAGCCAGGTGCTGACAGCGAGGGCCAGATTGAAGTCAGTTTATGAGAGGAGCTGATGGCAATAGTCCGGTCTATTATGAAGTGGAAGCCATACTTACTTGGGAGATACTTCTTAGTGCGCATAGATCAGAGGAGTCTCAAGTACCTATTGGAGTAGCGCATGGTGGCAGAGGAGCACCAAAAGTGGCTAAGGAAGATGATGGGGTATAGATTCGAGATAGAGTACCGCCCGGGGCTTGAGAATAAGGCGGCTGACGCTCTGTCATGGTGGAATGGAGATGTTCAGTTGGCGGCTATATCCGTTTCAGTGCTTCGGGACTGGGAGCCATTGCAGAGGGAGGTCGAGGTGAACGAGGAGCTGGCTGACATTCGAGCGTCACTTCTGCAGGGTTCAGCAGATCACCCACGATATTCCTTATAGGATGAGAGGTTGGTTTATTGGGGACGCCTGGTAATACCAAGGACTTCCACACACATTCCAGCCATACTCCAGGAGTTCTATTGCAGTGCCATGGGTGGGCAACACGGAGTCCTCAAGACCTACCAGAGATTGTCTATAGAGATATATTGGCGAGGTATGAAGAAGGACGTCTCGAAGATGGTGGCTGAACGTGACGTGTGCCAGCATCACAAATATATGGAAATGTCACCAGGGGGTTTACTGCAGCCTCTGTCCTTGCCCGAGCGAGTCTGTGAGGACCTATCCATGGACTTTATAGACGGGTTGCCGAAGTCTGGGGGTTCTCGGTGATTTTTATTGTGGTGGACCACCTCAGCAAGAACACGCATTTCATACCGCCCAGGCACCCTTACAACACAGTTTCAGTAGCAGAGGTCTTCTTGAGGGAGGTCATCCGCTTACATGGGCCATCAAAGTCCATTGTCTCGGATAGGGACATTTTGAGCAGATTCTGGAAGGAGCCTTTCAAACTGCAGGGGACAGTTGTGAGGCGGAGTACCACCTATCATCCACAGACTGACGGCCAGACAGAGGTCGTCAACAGGAGCATCGAGACTTACTTACGGTGTTTCATCTCTGAGAGGCCGAAGGAGTGTACCCGTTGACTGGCATGGGCAGAATATTGGTACAATACTTCCTATCACATGGCTGCACAGACAACGCCTTTCAAGATTTTGTACGGTCGGGATCCCCCTCATCTGTTGCACTACGGACAGGAGACGACCCCAGTATTAGATGTGGAGAAGAATTTGGCAGAGTGGGACAAGATTTTAGATGATCTGAAGCTCCATTTGGCCAGAGCTTAACAGGTCATGAAGGCGAGAGCGGACTTGCACCGTCGGGACATACAGTTCGACATGGGGGACTTGGTATATCTGAGATTGCGGCCCTACAGACAGAGATCTCTTGCTCACAGAAGAAATGAGAAGATCTCTCCCCGATATTTCGGTCCATTTGAGTTGGAGGCCAAGGTGGGACCAGTGGCTTATAGATTGAAGTTGCCCCATGATAAGTCATTCATTCGATCTTTCATGTGTCCCAGCTGCGCCATGAGATTGGGGAGCATATACATTCTCCTTCTCTTCCGGCGACATTGACCGAAGATATGGAAGTTTTATTGGTGCCTGAGGAGTTGAAGGGGGTGCATAAGAGGGGAACTGGAGATCAGGAGGTGTTAGTGCGATGGAAGGGCTTGCCAGAGCATGAAAGCACTTGGGAGTTGGTGAGCGTCATGGAGCAGCAGTTTCCAGATTTCCACCTTGAGAACAAGGTGGCTCTTTGGGGAGGAGTAGTGATGGGTGCATCACATATTCGCGATGGCGCACCAAAGGAGGAGTCTGCTCAACTAATTGACGCATGGACGTGTTCGCACCTTTATTAATTGGTTTCTATTGTTTTATTAGAAATAAGTGCAAACTTGTAATTTGCTTATTTTTGCAATTGGTTATAATAAGGGGGTGTGGCGGCTGGCCCTACTCATGCCAATTTGTGAGTTTTGAGTCGTCATATTAGAAAGTGTGGACGTCCTCTTAACGGCATCTTGGGAGGGTGGATGCCCCTAGAATTGTAACCAAAGTTGTCATTTTTATCGTGTTTTCTTCAATTAAAGTTCAGATTTGCTTTCGAACCTATCACAAACTAACACAGTTTCAATGACTTGAACAAAGTCAAGATTAACACAATCTATTTGGATTTTGGTCTGGCTGAACGTTACTGCAACGTCTAAATAATGACGGTATTGAAGTTGAATGCCTCTGATCCATCTTCCATTAGTAAAAAGGTTATACTAAACAGTTTTGAGTTGTAGCAACTTGCAAGGGCTGTTTATCACAATTTCTAATATATGAAGAAATGTCCAAAACAGTGTCAATCTGAACCAGATAGTGAACCAAATATAGATAGTCTAACATGCCGCCAAGAATAATACTGACAATACAGCATATGGTGTTTCCACTGTTGCCATGGTTGATCACACCAACATGGATATGCCCATAGCCTATGATATCAAGGGACACTACACCCCCATTCACATGAACAAGGAATATGTAAGAAAAATTGATGTACATTAAAGCAGAATGGTTAACAGCAATGTCAAATTCAAACCTTGTGGTGTATCCTATCTTTTAAAGCATTCCAGAACAAAACACGGCAAATGAGCATGTGAAACCATACAAAAAGAGGAGACATGCAAGGATAAGCTCAGTGTGGTGTTTTATTACTGCAAAATCCCCACAGCACAGTTCTCATGGGGTCCAAGTCTTTATTTGGTTGTTAAGAGTTTTTGGCATCCAACTCTTAACCTGAGAGTGATTGACAACAGAAAGAGGGGGGCCAAGCCTTTACGTTTGTTGTTTGGGCTTAATGAATGTTGAGCTTCCTTTGTTTTTTTTTGTTTCCCCTTGGAAACCTAACACGGAGAGAGGTGCTTCTGCCTTTGTTTAGCATAGCCCAAAAAAACTGAGATAAGAGGGTAGACAACATAGAAAAAAGAAGCGGCTGCCGCTGTAATTTTTAGTGAGAAAATGAGAGCTTGGATCTGAAATTAGAGGAGAAGAAAGCTAGGACCTTTTGGAGAGCCAAGAGAGCTTCTTCTTGTGTGAGATCCATGGTGAGTGTCTTCATGTCTTCTTCATTGTTTGAGATATAGAGTCCCTTGGGGAGTGTCCTAACGTTTGGGAACTCTATTATCAAAGAGTGATCTCTGTTTGTATGGGATTAGTCCCTTGATGAGCTCTAAATGTTGTAGGAGCTTTGTTATCAAGGATTCCCACTTGGTTGAGAGTGTGTGTGAGCTTAGTGAGATATCTAAGATATCTCGGGTTAGGTCTTGTTGCTTGGAGCTATTCTCTCATTGTGGTGGAAGAAGATGATGATTATGGGGGTCGGTGTATGCCTTGCTTGATCATTAGTAGAACCAGGTGCATTTGGATGTTGGATGTAGGTTGTTCACAACCGACCCAGGATAAATCTTCGTCTCTTTTATGTTGCTCTTACTTTCATATGATTGTTTTGTGTGCATATATATTTCTATTGCAAGATCATTGAGAGGGTTGGTTGTTGCTGACAACTCTCTCTTGTGCCCGTGAGGTGTTTGGTTTTATGCTAGGTGACGCCTCTTAGAATTTGGGCTTGGGATTATTTGTTCGCCAATGTGTACCTAGCCTAGATGTTGGAGAGGTGCGTGGGGATCCAACAAGTGGTATCAGAGCTTTCGCTTGGCGAAGAAGTGTAGTGTCGTGATGGCGTCTTGCTCATGTAAGGAGACGGTCGGGTGTTCATATGAAGTAGAGAGGCTTAATGGCTTGGACAACTATGGTCCGTGGCGACAAAAGATGGTGGCTTTGTTGAAGCACCGGGGAGTTTACGATGTCGTATGTGATACGAGCATACCATGTAAGGCAACGGTGTATGATAAGCGAAGGATGGAGCTTAAAGCCATTGGCGAGATCATGCAATCCTTGGAGGATGAGATCCTTCGGTGATTTGCCAATTTGGAGATCGTGAGCGACCTATGGAGGATGCTTGAAGCTCGGTACTCGACCAAGACACACATTGGACGAAGGTTGCAATTGTGGCAACGCTTCTATACTCGTAGGATGAAAAGAGATACCTCGTTGTGGAACTATGTTAGCCATATGGACCGTATAGTAATGAACCTACGGGGATTGGGGAGTGTGATTGAGGACAAGCAACATGCAATGTCACACTTTGTTCTCTTGATCCGATGTATTCCAAGTTTGCAGGCTCGATGTTAAATGGCTGAGACTCACTCACGTTGGATGAAGTGAAGTTTGCATTGCATACTGAGGATCTCTAAATTTTGGTGTTAAGTGACACCGATAGTTATGACGTATCCAACGTCATCCGATGTCGCTAAGATAGCGGACCTACTCCAAGATCCAAGACGGGCCGTTCCAAGAATATGAATCGGAGGCAGTCTAAGTCAAGAGGCCGTAATGAAAACAAATGCTTCTTATGTAAGGAAAGATGGCATTTGAAGAGAGATTGCCTGAGGTTGAAAGCGAGGACGTCGAGTGGCGTTCTGAAAGAGGTTGCTCAGAGTTTGACTCATATTGGAGCATGAGACGTTATATTTCTAACGATGATGATTACACGATGTTTGCATCATACTTCGTGGGAGAAGCGCAATGTTCATGGCTATTGGACTCTTGATGCTCATTCCATATGACTCCGAATCACAGTGTGTTTGACTCATACATTCCATGCATTGGAGAGCGGATTCTCGTGGGGAATGGTATGGAGTGCGAGCAAGTTGGCGTGGCATGATCAGAGTCAAGATGCACGATGGCATCGTCCGTGTGTTTGATGACGTCAGATATGTTCCTGCTCTTCACAGTGGCCTGATATCGATAGGAGCTTTGACTAGGATGGGCTATAGGCAAGTGATCAAGGAGGATCGACTGTGTATTTCCTGAGGATACCTGGTTGTCATGAGGGGAAAGAAGTGTGGCAACTTGTATGCGCTCGATAGGCACACAGTAGTAGGCGAGACTGGAAGATCACAGGAGTCGGAGAGTGGATATCTAGCAAGACTGTTGCATGTCAGATTGGGGCATGCAGACGAGCAGAACCTTGACATTCTTCAGAGGATGAGTGTGTTTAGAGGTGATCGTGGGCTTAAGTCTTGCAGTGACTATGATGCGGAGCGGCCGAGGCAAATGCAGTTTGGGACATCTGTCAGACACAGTAGGAAGCCCCTAGAGTGCGTCTACGTCAGTATATGGGGTCAACGTCCGGTTCCTTCCATGTAAGGCGCGATGTACATCACAGCCTTCATAGATGACTTCTCGAGAAGAGTCATTGTTTCTCTCATGGGATCTCGGGACGATTCCATTAGAAGGTGCAGCTATGGAGGAGCATGTCGAGAGGTGGATGGATAGACATGTAGGAGAGATCCATACAAACGATGTAGAGATACAGGATGTTTGCAAATCAGTGGGTATCACGTGTCGACACACCATTTCAGATGGAGACCTCACAATGGCGTAGCAGATAGCATTATCAGGATATTGATAGAGAAGACACTGGGGCTACTGAGACCATCTGGTCTTCCTAGGGAATTATGGAGGGAGACCCTAGCTACTGCGGCATACCTCATCAACCAAACACAATCACTAGCCGCAGAAGGTTCTATTCCCGAGGAATTATGGACGTGCAGAGTCATTAACTTCTCGTACTTGTGTACATTTGAATGTCCTGTGTGGCCACTGTTTAGAGATGTATGCCCTCGAGGAAATTTATCTATGTAAACATCTCGTTCACAAATGAAAGTATGCTTTCTGGTATCAATTGTCTGTGTAATTTTCTATTAATGTGTTGCTTAGATAATTTCATTAGACTCATAGTTAGGTCATACATGTTTCGAGATAGAAATCGCGATTATGAGAAATGTCTGACCGATAGGAGCTAGAGTCTTAAAATGTTCGTGGTTGTAGATGCATCGAGATAAGGATATCGGCACATCTGACTGACCATTGTGTATTTGTCTTGATGATCTCATAATCATGCGACTTAGTGAAGTCGGAGACAAGACACATGTGCTCATTGGAGAATGAGTTCACTGAATGACCCAATAAAGAGTTATCAAATGGTTAAACATTTACTAACTGTCATTAATAACTCTATAGTGACGATAGGCTAGTTGGTCCTTAGGACTTGAGATCATTGTAGGAACCTGTGCATGAATAGTGTTGCTTAGATCTATGATCTAGCTTCGAGGCAAGGCCTGCTGAAAGATCTTAGGTTGGGTAACACTTGAAGCGTACGAAGTGAGTAGTGATCAAGAGAGGATTCATCTCTTCCGTTAATGGGAAGTTAGTGTCGTAGGCTCAGTACGACTCTTGGTAAAATCTTGGCCAATGTATGTTGTAGGTCATAGGCTCAGTACGACTCTTGGTAAAATCTTGGCCAAGGTATGTTGTAGGAAGTACAACATGTATGTACCATGGACCGAAAGACACTAGCCAGTGCGAGCTAGTGAGGTTGACAGTTTGCCATACCCTAGGCTATGCACATGACATAGTTAAGACGAAGGGACTAAAACTGCGGTATTCGTCACGGACACAGTCAGAGTGATCCCAGCAACACTTTTGTCGACAAGTCAATCACATAATTATGATACCGAAACAAGGACGACACCTGATTTTTGTGGTTATTGTCATATAGGGATTTCGAGTCCCAAACTATAGTAGGGTCAGGCTGTAGGGTCTCACACCGAGGAGTATTCACGTCTTTGTAATAGGAAGAATGTTAAGAGGAATGCATTTGATGTAATTGGGTAATTTGGCTAACAAGTTAGTTGTGAACTTAAAGCTAAATGGTTTAGCATTTGGGACAAAATAATACTTGGTATTAAATTGACAAAGATGCATGGGAACGTATGGGACTTCCTGAGAAATCCACAGGAAGAAATCGCTTTCGAATCGGAGCTCAAACGAGCCCAGAAAAGCAAAAACGGCAAAGGAAGGCACTTAGTGGGCTTGAGGGTCTGACCCGCACCTGGCGGGTCAGGCCCGCAAGGAGGTAACGGGTCGGACCGACCTGCGGGAGAGGGAAACCCGCATGCACTGCACGCGGGTTGAGCCTGCATCAGGCAGGGCCCGCACTCACTGAGTGCGGGCGGCTCTTTTCCCTGTACGTGCCACGTGGCGTGTGCAGATCACGCCACGTGGCGTGTGCAGATCGCGCCACGTGGCGCGATCTGACCAAACGTCTCGAGAGGCGTGTTATTTTGCTGATTTTTGTGAAAACAGGATTTGGACGTCTATTTTCGACATTCAATGGGTCAAATGATATCTTAATTGGATGTCGTTTTTTCTATGCGATCGTTGTCTCGAGATCTTTGATTTGACATGTTACTTGAAAGTCGAAACTCAGAAATGGATTTGTGGTTGATTTTAGAAGTTTGGACTTCTAGTGAAATCAATCCATATTACCCATTTTATTGTCTCACATTGCTCGTAGCAAGAGGGGAGGGGCCGGCTCCCTATATAAATAGGGGATAGCCCTCCTCATTGAAAAGTGCACCAAGTCACCGGTTCAAGAAGCTCTGAATTTTTGAGCACGCTCCATCGACGACTTAAATCACTCCTCCTCTTATATTTCTTCCTATCCTCCAATCGAGTTCTGGCAAGACGGTGAGGAGGTTTGGATCTGATCCAGAAGTCTCTGACGTGGATATACTTAAGTGAAATCTTTTTTGACAAGTGATTGGCTCGGAGGTGCGGTGCGGCTCAAAAAGTGGTTTAGCTCGGGGCAAAGCACAGCGCGGTGCGGTTCGGGAAGCGGCTCAGCTCGGGACGCGGTGCGGGTAACGGTTCAAAACACTTTACCGGTGTAAGCAAAGTTCCGGGTAAGTCAGTTTCTTTTATGCTTTTCATATTCTTTGCAGTAGTTAGATCTCTCTTCGGGTTGGTCGGACCCAACTGAGTTAGTAGTTTATCCTGTCTAGGGTGCATGCTTCTTTAGGGTAATGAATTATTAAAGAGTTTAATGATGTTTCTACTACTTCTTTTGATTCTAATGTCCGTCCGACGTAGGACGGTCATATTTTTTGCACTAAGGGTCCTTGAAACCCCCAACATTGGTATCAGAGCGATATCTACGCTGATCTAATGCTACAATATTGAAATGATTTGCTTGTTATGTTTATTAGAAACATAAAATTAATTATGTGATAATTAAGAACTAAATTCATGTGATGTTATTAAGTTGGAATTTTAAAAATGGCTATGTTAATTCTTGCTTATTTGATAACACAAGAAAAACTTGTTAGGTTAGCCATTAAAAGCCATCTAATGATTATAAGATAATTTTTAGATTGCGTCTGCTATGATTTAAAATTATTTTAAATGCCTAATAGACGAGTAAGATAGCACCTCATAAATCATTCCTTATAGTTGATAAGGACTAAATAAAAGTTATTAACAAATCCATAAAATTTTGAATTTTAATGATTCACTGGTTGATAGGATTAATTAGTTCTAATGAAAGCCTTTTAGTTTATGGCATGCATATATAATTGATAAGTCTCATTCAATGGACCATGATTCGGTCAATGTGCTTGGCTAAGTTTGTTGGATCACCCTTCCTAGACTTGGGGTTAGTGATTCTGGCTTAGTCAATTCTCTGGCCTTGTTCGTTGGACCGCAATGACACGAATCATGATTATATGACACCATGAACTATACCTAAGTCTAATACGTTAATAATCTTTTTCAAGATAAAACGTATCCCTCCTTATTTTAAAGCCTGGCAACTATAGGATCCATGTTACAGTTGTTGAGTACACTCAAGCTGTGACAGGGCAACCTTATAGAAACCAACTTCTTAATACATATGATGTAGTCTAGCCTTGACCCAAACCGTCGTGTCGTGAATACACCGAGCGCCGGCACAAGTTAAGCTAGATACGTAAACAAGGGTCTGACTGGGCTAGCCATTGTGATTTGGATGAGCATACTCATGATCATAAGTGGCTAGGGGTAAAATAGTATAAGGAGTCATATTTTACATGATTGATGAAGAGTTCGTCTACCGACTGCAGAGTCAAAACAACTTGTTGAGCACGCTCAAGGTTGTGAGACTCAGGGTGGTTGAATCCCTCTCCCACCAATTTTCTATTATAATAAATTGTTTATTGTTACGGCTTAAAAGTCTTTAAAATAGTGGAAGAATGTAATTTGATAAAAGCCAATCTTATTATATTTTAAATAATAATGAACATATGCTAATATTAGGAGTTCTATCCTTTGCAGCATGATGGGTGAAATTAAATATATCCAAGATAAGAATAAATCAACTGGTTATGATAATAATGACTGGCAAAGGGAAACAAAAGCAGTATGAGTACATAAGAAGAAAAGGTATTCTAATGCCTGAACTTTTATAATCATACAAAGTGTAATTCTTTCCGTGACTTCTAATGCATGGGTATTAGATACCGGTGTAGGCTCTCACATCTGTAACCAGTTACAGGGAATGAGAATTAAAAGAAGGCTCGAAGAGAATGAAGTCGTTCTCCAGGTCGGCAACGCAGCAAATGTTGTTGTTGTAGCCATGGGAGACGCCAAGTACACATTGGCAAATGGAAATTACTTACTTCTGAAGCAATGTTACTATATCCCAAATTTCATATGCAATATTATCTCCGTCTCAGCCTTGACCAGATAAGGTTATAATTTTACTATCAACAAAAATGTTATGAACATTTTTTTGATAATAAGTTGCTAGGTTTTGGGACCCTCAATAATGGTGTGTACACTTTGAATAATGAAGTTGTATTAAATGTTAATACACGAAAATGTAAGGAATCGAGTTATAATGAAACCTATCTTTGGCACTATAGACTATGCCATATCGGAGAGAAGAGACTTAGCAAGTTACATAAAGAGGGGTCCTTGGGCCTATCGAATTATGAGTCATTCGACACTTGCGAGTCTTGCCTCAAAGGTAAGATGTCCAAAACTCCTTTTGTAAGCCAAGGGGAGAGAGTTATTGAACTCTTGGGTCTAGTATATACTGATGTATGTGGACCTATGTCTATATTAGCCAAAGGAGGATATTCATATTTTGTTACATTTACTGATGATCACTCTAGGTTTGGACATGTGTTCTTGATGAAACACAAATCCGAAACTTTTGAGCGATTCATAGAGTACCGTAAAGAAGTTGAAAAACAGACCGGTAAGAATATTAATATCCTTCGATCTGATGGAGGAGGAGAATACTTGAGCCATAAATTCCTTACATATTTAAAAGAGAATGGGATTCTCTCTCAGGTCACACCTCCTTACACACCTCAACATAACGGTGTGTCAGAGAGGAGAAATCGCACTTTGTTAGACATGGTGCGATTTATGATTAGTGAAACTGAGTTACACACCTCCCTCTACGGCTAAGCCCTAGGAATTGCTATCTAATTCTCAACAAGGTTCCATCGAAATCTCTACCAACGACACCACATCAGATATGGAGTGGCAAGAAACCCAGCCTTAATCATTTAAGGGTATGTGGTTATCATGCATACGTCATAAGGCATAATCCAGACAAACTGGAAGATCGATCTTTTTTGTGTAAGTTCATTGGATACCCAAGACATTCATTCGGGTACACCTTCTACCATCCGGAGACACAAAAGATTGTTGTCTCCAAACATGCCACCTTTTTAGAAAAGGAATTCCTTATGAAGGAAGCTGATGGCAAGGTGGTAGATCTGGACGAAAGCTTAGAAAGAGAACTAACACAAGAACATGTGTCGGAACCAGTGGGAGGATCAGAACTCGATGTCTCCCAACCAGTCGTCAAGAGGTCTGATAGGATTCCTCGAGCCCCTGATAGGTACTACGGTTTTCTCGTAGACGGAGGGATTGGGGATAGCGTCATATAAGATGATGATCCTATTAGCTTCCAAGATGCCATTAAGAGTAGAGATTCTGATAAATGCTAAATGCAATGAAGTCCAAAATTGAATTCATGCACGTAAATGATGTATGGACCTTAAAAACGTGCCGAAAGGAAGTGTTCTCATTGGCTACAAATGGATCTTCAAGAAGAAGATTGGTGCAGATGGAAAGTTAGAAACGTACAAGGCTAGGCTGGTTACGAAAGGTTATCGTCAGATTCTAGGAATAGATTATGACGATACTTTCTCACCAGTCGCCATGCACAAGTCTATCCGAATCGTACTCGCGATTGATGCCTATTATGACTATAAAATCTGGCAAATGGATGTAAAGACTACTTTCTAAATGGTGATTTAGAGGAGCAGATTTACATGACTCAGCCAGAAGGTTTCGAAGTCAGTGGGAGTGAAGGAAAATTGTGTAGACTGCATATGTCTATCTACGGACTTAAGCAGGCATCAAGAAGCTGGAACATCCGTTTTGTCAAAAAAATCAAAGAGTTTGGTTTTGTCAGATATGAGGATGATCCATGTATTTATAAGAAAACCAGTGAAAATTCTTTAGTCATCCTCGTACTATACGTGGATGATATTCATATAATAGGCAACAACATAGGGATGTTGAAGGCTATAAAGGAATGGCTATCAACTAACTTCTCCATGAAAGACTTGGGAGAAGCATCCTACATACTGGGTGTAAAGATCTATAGAGATAGATCTAAACTGATGCTAGGTCTGTCCCAAGCCAGGTACATTGACACCGTGCTAAAACGATTTAGCATGGAAAACAGTAAGTGTGGTTTTATACCAGCCAATCAAGAAATAAACCTTTCCAAGAAGATGTCTCCAAATACTGACTTAGAAAGGGAACGCATGAGTAAGATCTCATATGCTTCAGCTGTAGGATCTATCATGTATTCCATGATATGTACCAGACCTGATGTCGCTTATGCACTAGGTGCAATAAGTCGATATCAGTCTAACCCTGGAAAAGAACACAGGATAGCCGTCAATACAATTCTTAAGTACTTGCGAAGGACTAAAGACTTGGTCTTGATTTATGGAAGTGAAGAGCTCAAGGTTGAAGGCTTCACAGTTTCCAGCTTTCAGAGTGACATAGATGATAGCAAATCGATCTCTGGATATGTTTTCACTCTCAACGGAGGAGCAGTCAGTTGGAGAAGTTCCAAACAAGACACTGTTGCAGACTCCACGATGGAGGCCGAGTACATATCAGCCAATGATGCGGCAAATGAAGTTGTCTGGATGAGAAAGTTCATAAACCAGTTAAGGATGGTGCCTGCAGTTAAAGATCTAATACCTTTGTATTGCGACAATAATGCAACCATCCGTCTGGTTCAAGAACCAAGATTCCACAAGAGTTCCAGACACATTCTTCGGAAGTATCACCTGATACGGGATATTGAGAAGAGGAAAGACATAGAACTCCTTAAAATATGTTCAGAGGACAACATAGCAGATCCATTCACAAAGGCGCTGGTACGCGACCGTCTGGAGAGACTAGTGTGTAAATGTGGTATGAGATACCATGATAAATGGGCCTGAGTGCAAGTGGGAGATGTTGAGAGATGTATGCCCTCGAGGCAATTTATCTATGTAAACATCTTGTTCATAAATGAAAATATGCTTTCTGGTATCAATTGTTTGAGTAATTTTCTATTAATGTGTTGCTTAGATAATTTCCTTAGATTCATAGTTAAGTCATACATGTTTCGGGATATAGATTGTGATTATGAGAAATGTCTGACCGATAGGAGCTAGAGTCTTAAAACGTTCGTGGTCATAGATGCGTCGAGATAAGAATATCGGTACTTCAGACAGACCATTGTGTCATTGTCTTGATGATCTCATAATCATGCGACTTAGTGAAGTTGGAGACAAGACACATGTGCTCATTGAAGAATGAGTTCACTGAACGACCCAATAAAGAGTTATCAAATGGTTAAACATTAACTAACTGCCATTAATAACTCTCTAGTGACGATAGGCTAGTTGATCCTTAGGGCTTGAGATCATTGTACGAACCTGTGCGTGAACAGTATTGCTTAGATCTATGATCTAGCTTCGAGGTAAGGCCTGCTGAAAGATCTTAGGTTGGGTAACTGATGCGGCTGCTACCGCATCAGGCCACGAGTGGGGCGTGTGCCCTGGGGGACGAGTGGAGCCCGCAGATGAGGAAAGAGGCCCCACGATCACTTATTTCCATGGAAGGAAACATGGGGTTCAGATTTAGTTATCTCGGGGGTATTCCGGTCTTTTCAGACCGGATTAGTAAATCCCGCTTTCTTTATTATTAGGGTTGGTCGCCATTATTTTCTTTTATGCTTATTTTATTGAAGAACACTCTTAGGCATCTTGTGAGGGATAGTTATGCTTTTAATCCATTCAGATAAAAGCTAGGAGATAGGGTTCGTCTCGAAGGAACCCAAATTATCTGTGTTCTTCGTCAATTTTCCCCAAAAATTCCATCTTTTTAATTTTTCCTCTTTAAAAACTGATTTGATTGATTCGATCCACTGGATCGTATCAAATTGGTATCAGAGCGGTGAGATCCGATGGCGGTAAGCACGAGATCGAAGGCGGATGGCATGGACGAGAAGATTCAAGGATTGCACGACGAATTCCAAAAAGAACTAGCGGCCACGATTGAGAGGATCACGGCCGTCGTCCACAAGCAAGAGGAGACACAAGGGGATTTGCGAGCAATGAGAGGGGAGATGAAGGAGGAGATGGGTCACCTTGGCCAAATGCTTCAAACCCTAATGGTAGATTTAGGGACGACGAAGGGGAAGAAGGTTCAAGGAGAAATTATTGAGGAAATTTTGGATGATTCGGATCCGGAAATTCAAAGACAAAAGATACATGATGCGAAAATACCGAAGATGTTTCCCGGATCTTCAACCACTCAAGCGGCGACAGGAACGGGGGAATCCGGAGTGGAGGGAGGGGGGTCAACCCCCTCCAAACATGGCGAGCAGACCTGCCAGCAGCCGGGAGGGTGCGTCGGCAGTCCGCTGGGCCGCGGGGGCCGCGCGACCCCCTACGGGTCGGTGCGACCCTGTCGTGGGCCGCAGAGGGCCGCGCGGCCTGGAGGGTGGCTGCCGAGGGCCGTGCGACCCAGCTACAGGCGGGCGGTGGTCACACCGCCCTCGCCCAGCCACACCGAGCCCTGGGGGCTCCGTTTCTGCCCTTGGGGGTTCCGCCGAGATGGAGGGGGTCGTGGGGGTTTATTCCAGGGACGACCAGCGGCGACGAATCCTCAAGATGTATTTTTGGGCTTTCCAGGACATGGGGATGACACATGAAGACGATTTGGAGGCCTGAATGGGTTGGGACCTGATGGTAGACCACAGTGGCCTGAGGAGGAGTATGCTTGGAAGGGAAACGAACCTCCTTGGGGTTATGTTCCTCAAGGGAGGAGACTGGAAGGGGTGGCGCATGGAGATGCCAATGCGGACCGACGATTGAAGAAGCTAAAGATGCCCGTATTTGAGGGCACAGATCCGGATGGGTGGATTTACCGGGCTGAGCGCTACTTTCAGGTGATGAGATTCACGGAGGAGGAGGTCCTTCATGCCGTCGGCATTTACTTTGAGGGGGAGGCACTGGCATAGTATCGGTGGCAGATCGCCCGGCATCCTTTTGGTTCGTTGGGGGAGTTGACATCCTACTTGATGGATCGATTCCAGGAGACTCCAGGAGGAGATTTTTACGAGCAGCTGAGAGTACTCAGGCAGGAGGGAACAGTGCGGGACTTTCTCAGGAAGTTTGAGCTACTGTCGGGCCGAGTGCCTGGGGTCACTAAGGAGGTGCTCATGGGGAACTTCATGGGGGGCTCAAGCCCTCCATTCGATCTGAGTTGAGGATGCAGAGCCCGTGGGGCTTGGAGGACCTGATACGCCTCACGCAAAAGGCGGAGGAGAAACATACGGAGGAGAGGAGGATACGTGCGACCTGGGGAACCCAAAATCCTCGACCCACACCATCAGCAGCAACGCCGAGAGCACCCACCAGTGCACCGAAGACTAGAGGAGAGACTCGCCCCGCTACTCTTGGGCGACGGATGTCGGAGGCGGAGGTGAGGGAGAGGCATGCCAAGGGGTTGTGTTTTCGTTGCGACAAGAAGTTCACCCCTGGCCACAGATGTTCGAGCCGCCTGCTACAGATCACCATGGTGCCGGACGACGAGGAGTGTCAGGATGACGAGGAGGAGCCCTGGGTGGAGTCACCCGAGGAGGAGGAGAAGTCTCACCTAGACTTCGCGGAGGTTTCCCTGAACTCCGTGGTGGGGTTCACCCCGAACCACAACATGAAGTTGTCAGGACAATTGGGTGATACGGCGATGACAGTACTGATAGACAGTGGGGCCACCCACAATTTCATCTCTAGTCGAGTAGTGGAGCGTCATGGGCTACAGTTGAGCACTATGGAGAAAGTTACTATTTTGCTGGGGACAGGGAGGATGGAGGAGAACAGGGGGCTCTGGAAGGGTTTGTGTATGACCTTACAGGGAGTACAGATTATGGAGGATTTCTTACCCCTGGAGTTGGAGAATGTCGATATCATTCTGGGCGTACAGTGGCTGAAGAAGTTGGGGGGACGTGCGGGTGAACTGGAAACGTCTCAGGATGGAGTTTGAGGAGGGTGATCGCACGGTGGTGCTCACAGGGGACCACACCCTATGCTTTCCGTTGGTGACCTTTAAGGCCATTACTAGGGCCTTGCAAAGAGAGGGAGAGAGGTATTTAGTGGAATGTCGTGCAGTTGGAGTTGAGCAGGAGCATCCGGCAGAGATTCCAAGGGTGGTTGAGCAGATACTGGAGCAGTTTCAGGAGGTCTTTCAGGACCCGCCGGAGCTACCACCGGTGAGGGGGCATGAGCATGCGATAGTCTTGATAGAGGGAGTAGCACCAGTGAGTGTGCGGCCATACCGATACCCCCATGTGCAGAAGGATGAGATAGAGAGGATGGTTGGGAGATGTTACAGGCTGCGGTGATCCAGTCCAGTGTTAGCCCTTTTTCTAGCCCGGTTCTGTTGGTGAAGAAGAAGGACGGGAGCTGGCATTTCTGCGTAGACTACAGAGTGCTGAATAAGGAAACGGTGGCCGACAAGTTTCCTATCCCGGTGATCGACGAGCTGTTGAATGAATTGCATGGTGCAGTTGTCTTCTCGAAGATCGACCTGAAGGCAGGGTACCACCAGATCCTGATGATGCCAGAGGACGTACCGAAGACCACTTTTCGCACCCACGAGGGGCACTACGAGTTTCTTGTCATGCCTTTTGGCTTGACGAATGCTCCGTCCACCTTTCAGGCCTTGATGAACAAGGTCTTTCGGCCATTCTTGAGGAGGTTTATAATCGTGTTCTTTGACGATATCCTTGTCTACAGCAGGACCATGGAGGAGCATGTGGGCCATTAAGAGGAGGTATTCTGGGAGTTCCTTGTGCATCAGTTATATGCAAATCAGAAGAAGTGCAGCTTTGGACAGACACAGATAGAGTACTTGGATCACGTGGTGTCGACAGCAGGGGTCGAGGCAGACATGGCAAAGATAGAGGCGATGCTAGACTGGTCGGTACCTACCACTCTGAGGGCGTTGCGGGGATTTCTCGTACTAACGGGATACTACCGGAAGTTCGTATGGGGGTATAGCACCATCGCACGTCCACTTACGGATCAGTTGAAGAAGGATGGGTTCCAGGGGGAGAGGAGGCGACCAAGGCATTCGAGGCCTTGAAGGTGGCGATAACGATCGCTCCGGTGTTGGCGCTTCCTGACTTCATCATCGCGTTCGTGGTAGAGACTGATGCTTTAGGCATTGGTTTGGGGGCAATATTGATGTAGCTGGGGTGACCGATAGCCTATTTCATTCAGGTGCTTTCTGCTAGAGCACAGCTGAAATCTGTGTACGAGAGGAAACTGATGGCTATTGTGTTAGCGGTGCAGAAGTGGCGGCCCTACCTGTTGGGGAGGGAGTTTGTGGTCAGGATGGATCAGCGCAGCCTGAAGTATTTACTGAAGCAGAGGTTGGTGACTGAGGAGCACCAACGTTGGCTGTCGAAGTTGGTAGGGTATCGGTTTGACATTGAGTACAGGCCGGGGTTGGAGAATAAGGCGGCTGACGCCATATCTCGTCGAGAGGAGGAAGTGCACTTGAGGGTGCTCTCGTTACCGATGTGGTTAGACTGGGAGCCCATGTTATAGGAGGCAGAGGCCGATCCAGAGTTGAGACAGATCAGAGAGCGACTACAGGGTAGCGGGGAGGAGCCGAAGGGGTACTCTTTGGAGGGGCGCAGGCTGTTGTACCAAGGGCGGTTGGTCTTACCTCAGACTTCGGCATTCATACCAATGTTGTTTCAGGAGTTCCACAGTTCGGGGGTTGGGGGACATTCCGGGGTGCAGCAGACTTACATGCGGATGGCCTGAGAGGTTTACTGGCAGGGGATGAGGAAGGCGATAGCCCTCTTAGTGGTAGCTTGTGATGTCTGCCAGCGTCACAAGTATATGGCCATGGCACCGGCGGGTTGCTGTAGCCTCTGGCATTGCCTGAGCGGGTGTGGGAGGAGGTGACGATGGACTTCATCGATGGGTTACCCAGGTCGGAGGGGTACACGGTGATCTTCGTGGTTGTGGACAGGTTGAGTAAGTACGTGCACTTCATACCGCTGAAACACCCTTACACGGCAGTTTCGGTGGCTATAGCATTTACTGGAGAGGTGATACGGCTGCATGGGGTCCCTGGCTCTATAGTGTCTGACCGGGACCAGGTGTTCATGAGCGGGTTTTGGCGGGAGTTTTTCGGGTCCAGGGAACGGTGTTAAAGAGGAGTACTGCCTATCACCCTTAGATAGACGGGCAGACAGAGATGGTTAATCGCAGTATTGAGACATATCTGTGGTGTTTTGCTTCAGAGACACCTCGACAGTGGCACCGTTGGTTGGCCTGGGCAGAGTATTGGTACAATACTTCATACCATTCAGCAGCAGGGACGACCCTTTTTCGGGTGTTGTATGGGAGGGACTCACCAGAGTTGATTCGATTTGGGAGCAGACAGACACCAGTCTCATTGGTGGAGGGTTACATGGAAGAAAGGGATGGAATGCTGGAGGAGCTGAATAAGCACTTGTTACGGGCTCAGCAGGTGATGAAAGCGAGGGCAGATGGACATCGTCAGGATGTGAGCTTTTAGGAGGGGGATATGGTATATCTAAAGCTGTGGCCGTACAGATAGAGATCAGTGGCGAGGAGGAGGAATGAGAAGCTATCTGCTAGATTCTTTGGCCCCTTTGAGATTGAGGCCCAGATTGGCCAAGTGGCCTACAGGTTGAGGTTACCTCCGACGGCTACGATCCATCCGGTTTTTCATGTATCACAGCTTCACCGTGCTATTGGAGAGCATACGGTGTCATCCACACTACCACCGACACTGACGGAGGACATGGAGGTGATGCTGGAGCCGTTGGACGTCAGGGTGGTGCATCGAGGACCCGGGCGTCGGCAGGAGGTCTTGATAGATTGGGTGGGATTGCCGGACTGCGATGCCACATGGGAGGCATTCGATGCTGTTCGTGAGCAGTTTCTGGACTTCTACCTTGAGGACAAGGTGGCTCTTCTACGGGGGGTAATGATGCGGCTGCTACTCATCGGGCCACGAGTAGGGCACGGGCCCTGGAGGATGAGTGGAGCTCGCGGATGAGGAAAGATGCCCCATGATCACTTATTTCCACAGGAGGAAACATGGGGTTCAGATTTAGTTATCTCGGGGGTATTCCGGTCTTTTCAGACCGGATTAGTAAATCGCTCTTTCTTTATTATTAGTGCTAGCCGCCATTATTTTCTTTTATGCTTATTTTGTTGAAGAACCCTCTTAGGCATCTAGTGAGGGATAGTTAGGCTTTTAATCCGTTCAGATAAAAGCTAGGAGATAGGGTTCATCTCGAAGGAACCCAAATTATCTGTGTTCTTTGTCAATTTTCCCCAAAAATTCCATCTTTTTAATTTTTCCTCTTTAAAAAACTGATTTGATTGATTCGATCCACCGGATCGTATCAGTAACACTTGAAGCGTACGAAGTGAGTAGTGATCAAAAGAGGATTTGTCTCTTCCGTTAATGGGAAGTTAGTGTCATAGGCCCAGTACGCCTCTTGGTAAAACATTGGCCAATGTATGTTGTAGGAAGTACATGTATGTATCATGGATCGAAAGACACTGGCCAGTGCAGCTATTGGGGTTGACAGTTTGCCATACCCTAGGCTATACACATGACATAGTTAAGACAAAGGGACTAAAACTGCGGTATTCGTCACGGGCACAGTCAGAGTGATCCCGGCAACACTTTTGTCGACAAGTCAATCACGTAATTATGATACCAAAACAAAGACGACACCTGTTGCTCCTGGTTACTGTCGTCTAGGGATTTCGAGTCCCAACCTGTAGTAGGGTTAGGCTGTAGGGTCTTACACCGAGTAGTATTCACGTCTTTGTAATAGGAAGAATGTTAAAAGGAATGCATTTGATGTAATGGGGTAATTTGGCTCACAAGTTAGTTTTGAACTTAAAGCTAAATGGTTTAGCATTTGGGACAAAATAATACTTGGTATTAAATTGACAAAGATGCATGGGAACGTAGGGGACTTCATGAGAAATCCACAGGAAGAAACCGTGTTCGAATCGGAGCTCAAACGAGCCCAGAAAAGCAAAACGGCAAAGGAAGGCCCTTAGTGGGCTTACGGGTCTGACCCGCACCTGGCGGGTCAGACACGCCAGGAGGTAACGGGTTGGACCCGCTACCCGCTAAAGCGGGTCCGACCCGCATGAGAGGGAAACCTGCATGAACAGCACATTGGCTGAGCCCGCGTCAGGCGGGGCCCGCCCTCACTGAGTGCAGGCGGCTCTTTTCCCTGCACGCGCCACGTGGCATGATCTGACCAACGCCTCGAGAGGTGTGTTATTTTGTTGATTTTTGCGAAAACGGGATTTGGAAGTCTATTTTCAACATTTGAGAGGTCAAATGATATCGGAATTGTATGTCGTTTTTTCAATGCGATCGTTGTCTTGAGATCTTCGATTTGACATGTTGTTTGAAAGTTGAAACTCGGAAATGGATTTATGGTTGATTTTAGAAGTTTGGACTTCTAGTGAAATCAATCACTATTACCCATTTTATTGTCACACATTGCTCGTAGCAAGAGGGGAGTGGCCAGCTCCCTATATAAATAGGAGACAGCCCTCCTCATTGAAAAGTGTACCAAGTCACTGGTTCGAGAAGCTTCGAATTTTTGATCACGCTCGATCGACGACTTAAATCACTCCTCCTCTTATATTTCTTCATATCCTCCAATCGAGTCCTGGAAAGACGGCGAGGAGGTTTGGATCTGATCTAGAAGTCTCTGACATATATCTACTCAAGTGAAATCTTCTTCGGTGAGTGATTGGCTCGGAGGCGTGGTGCGGCTCGGGAAGCGGTTTAGCTCGGGGCAAGGGACAGCGCGGTGCGGTTTGGGAAGCTGCTCAGCTCAGGACGCGGTGCGAGAAACGGTTTGGAACACGTTGTCGGTGCAAGCAAAGTTCCGGGTAAGTCAGTTTCTTTTATGCTTTTCATATTCTTTGCAGTAGTTAGATCTCTCTTCGGGTTGGTCGGACCCAACCCGGGTTAGTAGATTATCCTGGCTAGGGTGCATGCTTCCTTAGGGTAATGAATTATTAAATAGTTTAATAATGTTTTCGCTGCTTCTTTTGATTCTAATGTCCGCCCGACGTAGGACGTTCATAGTTTATGCCCTAAGGGTCCTTGAAAAACCCAACATCCACACGAGAGAGATGATGACGATGTAGGACAGTGCATGCATGATTGTGTTCTAGTGGGGTACGCTAGTGGAGGGCGAGAGGGATTGTCAGACGACACGTCATGGTTGACGAGTATGCAGTGTTTAGGACAGAGCAGACTTATGACGGTATGCAGAGAATAGAGGACATCCCGGTCCATAGAGAGGATGAGGTGATGTAGATTCAGACTCAAGCAAGTGATCAGACACGTGTGCAGACGGATAGGGTGCAATGTTCATCCGATGTGGTCTCACGATGTAGCTCTAGGTTCAGTTCAGTTGGAGGTGCAGAGGACCGTGGTCTACAATGAGACATTGCAGTCAGTCGTCGTATCGATGCAGTCAGTTGCAGTGTGTGAGGAGACAGAGGTCTCTCACAGTTCTAGCATGCATGTTGTGGGTGCTCTTGAGGAGATCCATCATGTTGAGGTATGCAGCTTTAGCTTCGATACAGAGCCGTCGATCTACGGATGAGTAGTGCAATCAATTTCCACACTGATGCCAGAGGTTGAGTGGGTGAGGAGACGGAGGTCTCTCACGTTTTTAGCATGCATGAGTTGGTTGCTTCTATTGAGGACCAGTGTGTTGAGGTGTACAGCTTCAGCTTCAAGGTAGAGAGGTCTTCTGAGGAGCTTGACATCAGGGTAAAGCATTCATTGTGCATGAGATTAGTTTTCACAGTATGGGTACATGCGAAATGGCTCTTGTTTGGCTGGGGATGATTTATTAGGTGCATCTTCTGATACTTTGGAGGCCAGACCGGTCGAGATGCAAAGGAGTAGGGAATCTGATAGCGTTGTGGAGCGTGGAGACTCCCACGGTAGTGTGGATACTGCGATGGTGGTCCCAGGTGGAGTTGCCACTAGGGACATATAGCTGAGAATTAGGAGGCCACGTATCGAGCTTTTGGGAACTCTATTACCAAGGAGTGATCTCCATTAGTGTGGGATTGGTCCCTTCAGGAGCTCTATGTTGGATCTGGATATAAGCCTAAGGGGGTGAATATGCTAATAAAAATTCTCGAGCAGCACAATCAATCATACACCTGGTAAATAAAATCAATCATAGAGTGCACAAGAGATTTACCCTGGTTCGGTCGTCCCAATGACATACTCCAACCTCAAAGCAATTACTAGCATTAATATATTACAAGGGTACAACCGTAAAGAGCTACGAGCACCTACTCTATGCTCACCAAGTTCCGTACCGCACTCACCAAAGTGCTAAACATTATTAATCTAGAAAACGCTCTCTCTTGCCTAGCACTGACTAGTCAAGACTCTCTTGTCTAGTATCGACTAGACAAGACCCCAAAAACAAATGTATAAGTAACCTACAAAGATCAGCATACCAATACATGAATATAAAATAACGAAGAGTTTAGAAAAGCTCAATTTGTGTCTGTGATGTTGTCTTTGTCGTTCAGTGCTGGTCTGATCTGATCTGATAAGATGTAGTCGTCTATATCAAACCGTGGCACCCCCAAGATGTTGCGGCCTCCTTTGGCTTTGAAGCTTGCGGCTAGGATGTTGAAGCACTTGGAAACTTGCGGCCTTGGATATGAACCCCTTTGGAACTTGCGGCAGTGGAGGATTGTTGAAGCTTCAATGTTGCGGCAAGGAGGAAAACTTGGTAGCTTGTGGCAATGGATGAGAAGGAGCTCTTGATGTTGCTAGTTTGCGCCAATGGAGGAGAGGATGCAAATTTGCGCTTTGGATGAAGAAGTCCTCCTTTGCTTTGAAACTTGCGGCCTTGTAGGAGGATGCCTTGATACTTGCGGCAATATAGAGGTAGAAGAGGCTTGTGGCTTACACAATGGAGGAGGAAGGAGCTTTGTAGCTTGCACAATTGAGGAGGAAGGAGCTTTATAGGAGCTTTGTAGCTTGCGCAATGGAGGAGGAAGGAGCTTTGTAGCTTGCGCAATGGCTATCCTTTTTGTGTTGGCCGCATGGAATATTGATGCTTGGGCTTTTCCTTTTTGTGTAGCCACATCTTTGCTCTCCTTTGGATATGGGTTTATATAGGAGGTGGTGGAGTCAATTATGCTCTTGTAGAATCTCTTGGAATAAGGAGATTGAGTGGAATCCTAACTTGAATAGGATTTGAAATAATCATATGGAAGATCTCTTCTAATCACAATAGGATTTGGAGTTTGAATTTGATTGCAATAGGATTTGAATTTGAATGGCAATGGGATTTGAATTTGATCTCATTTAATCATAAATTGATTTGCATGAGATTTGGTTCAATCACTTTTGATATGAATGAGATCTCTCCTTATCTCTCCATTTTTGACCAAATCCACTTTGCAAATGAATTGCAATTTTCTCCATCACTTTGACTAAGTCTTCTTTGTGTATGAATTGAAATTTTCCATCACTTTGACTAAGTCCCCATTTGAGTATTTATGAGCTTGCCACTCTAGAAAACACTTAGGACACACATCAAATTGTTCACACACGTTAATTATCATCGAACACTAAGTCATCGATCGTTGTATCCAACTACACAGTTGTATCCAACACTCAACATGTTGTAGGAGCTTTGTTATCAAGGATTCTCGCTTGGTTGAGAGTGTGTGTGAGCTTGGTGAGAGATCTAGGATTAGGTCATGATGTTTGGAGCTATTCTCTCATTGTGGTGGAAGCAGAAGATGATGATGGGGGTCGTGTATGCATTGCTTGATCATTAGTAGAACCGGGTGCATTTGGATGCTGGATGTAGGTTGTTTGCATCCAAACCAGTGTAAATCTCCGTCTCTTTTATGTTGCTATTACTTTTATGTGATTGTTTTGTGTGCATACATATTTCTATCACAGGATCGTTGAGAGTGTTGGTTGTTGGTGACAACTCTCTCTTGTGCTTGTGAGGTGTTTGGTTTTATGCCTAGGTGACGCCTCGGTGGAATTCGGGCTGGGGATTATTTGTGCGCCAATGTGTACCTAGACTTGGTGTTGGGGAGGTGTGCAGGGATCCAACAGTGGATGGAGAAGATATATTGAGATTAATGATGAAACTACAGAAAAAGATACACACGGCATCATTGGTTTGACTAAGTTTTAATAAAGGGTGATGAAAATGTTCCTTGTGTACAAACTTACTTGTAAAGTAAATTCCAATTGTTTCGCTACAACAGTTGTGAAACGAGGATATATATAATGAATGGAAAAGGTATCTTCTCTCCTTCAGCAGCAAAAGAACAGTCACCTTCCAAGTGGAACTCATTGACATTGATGTCCCCATGCCAAGAAACCAAGCAGCGGTCAGAAAAGCTGTTTATGATTGGTGATGAATATGATTGGTGATGAAAATGATAGTTCTGAACTTTGTTGAGCTCAAAAGAGTCGGTGTATAGTCTTATCAGGGAAACAAAAACACTGATACCACCCACTATTTGCAAGAGGAGAAAACTATGAGATCTTGTAGCTTGTTTACAGGCATTTACATGGGTCCAATTATCTGTAGTATTACATGCCAGAGAAGCATGTAAATATGTATCTAGTAAGGAGGAAAAAAGCACGTGTATAATGCACATTCAACACAGTAATTTCTCACCAGCAATCTGATCTTTCTTCTCCATGAACGGGTCAGCAACATATTCGACACCTTCTGGAGTGACTTCCATGCTAACTGACATTTTTTACATTGATCAATACTAAGTTAAGATGATCCAATAAAAGCAAGTGAATTTATGACATAAAACAAATGAGCACCCAAATTGCGAGCTTCACCGGTCTTGCTATTGTATCTATTACGAAGTTCATCCATAGGTAGATCAACTTCAGCCTGCAAGGCTGTCAATTCATCCGTTCGTTCTTCATCGGTAATGTGCAGTTCGTCATCCTTAATAGTATTTTCATCATCTTCATACATTTCAAATCACATCACATATATACTCATGATCATACGTGTTGAAAAGAGTGATCTATTGGAATGAACCACGACCTCGGACAAACTTCATAAATTTCTAGTTTCATAAACTCTTGACCTTTTTAGCATGTTGCTTTTTATCTTGCATCTTAAAGTTGAATTTGAATGCAACTATTAAAAACTAGGCCATTGTCCCCCTATCTAGACTCTTGATCAGCATTGTTTTTTGATTGCACGAGCTTATTAAAAATGCCAATAAGGTATGTTTCACCAAGACACCCACCCATGTATTGTCTTTTAAGATCCAAGGCAGTAGCATATATCATCCGCGTGTTATGTGACATAAATTGAGCAGCAACATAGGGGATTACATAAGATTGCTGACAAAATATGACCAATCTAATGTGCCTTGTCCTAAAATTGCAACCGATTTAATTGAAACATGTGATCATGATCATGCGATCAATGAGCATAAAGAATACACATCTAACTACCAGTACATGTATAGCATGTGAGTTCTACCAGTACATGTATAGCATGTGTGTTCGCACACATACATAGCTATTAGACAAAGGTAAAACTATAAATGTAGACATATGGTCAAGTTGTTTGCATAAGCAAGACAGCCATCTTTAAAAGCCACTTGGCTAACCCACAATGTCTTATGCAAATCGTAATATCTATGAAATCAGATCCACATGTATTGTGATGAATTGGACCAAGTCCAACAAATGTCATACACAGTTCAACCAACTGAGAACCGGGATTAGGCCTAGGTTTTGGCCTGCTTTGTAACCAGACGATGTTTGGGCTTGTGTGGTAAGAGTTAATTCTAAAGTTCAATAAATTTGATAACATAGTATTTATATCGTATTGCTTACCATCTTTATGTGAAGTTTTATACTACGTAGATTCAATCTAAGGAGGCGCCCCCATTTCCCATCATCTCCCACATTTTTTTCGAATTTTTCCTTGGGATTATTGTTCACCTCATGGATAATCAACATAACAAAAAACAAGCCATTCCAATACTTTTAGAGCCTCCATCTACCCCTTGCAAATTCGTGGGTTTTTCAGCACGTTTTCGGACCGTTGAAATTGCAAGGGGTAGATGGGGCTCTAAAAGTATTGGAATGACTTGATTTTTGGTAAGTTGAGCATCCATGATGTCAACAACCACCCCATGAAAAATAAAATCCAAAGACATTGTGGGATATGGGAGAAAAAGGGGGCGACTCCTTAGATTTCATCTAAGGATTCGCCCTATGAGCACTTTATCCATATCCATATATATATATGTATATATATTTCTTTATATATATTTCTTTATATATATATATATATATATTTGAAAGGTTAAAGTATCTATATTGAAAATCTATACAAAAATACAAAGTGGTTAGATGTAGGCAGATGGAATTCTATAGGGAGAGGATAGGGCACAAGCGCCGTCATTCTCCACTAAAGTCTTCCCCCCTAATCATAACCAATCAACACATCATAATGTAATTTGCATACATGACATTCTCAACAGGAAAAGCCTAACACAATGAATCGGCCACTACACTAGCCATTATCCCGGAAGCCCCAATTTGATAATGCTTCCGCTGCTTCAATATCCTCCAAGTCTGGTTCCTGTATTGAGATTCTGACATCGGCTGCGATGTCTTCAAATACCTGGGTTTTTGGCTTCTTAATGTTTTGAAATAGTCTGCTATTTCTTTCCCTCCATACGTGCCAAACAGTTGCACTTAATACATTTCTAGCTAGCTGGCCCAAAGCATTGTTGTTGCCAAATTTGCATACGTACATATCCCCCACCTCACTCAAAGTAAACAGCCCTTGATATCGGACTCCTAGCTTCAACATGGCTCGCTGCAAAAGATATTGTGTGAAATTGCAACCGAAGAACAAATGGGATACACTTTCCTCTACATCGCCCTCACATAGATCACATGTACTTCTTGTATTTATCCCCCAGCGATGTAGTTTATCTTTAGTAAGCAATTTACCTTTAAAAGCACGCAACAACATTAGTGACATTTTGGTAATATGCTTACCATACCATATTAATTTGTAGTATGGGAATATCACCCCGCGGGTTCTCGATACTTCCCATGCTTCCCTGAACGTGAATCTTGGTCCAGGCCCCCAGCTCCATGTGTCATCGCCGTGGGTGATGGAGAAACCGTGAAGAAGTGGTTTGATACTTTGAAGGCACGGCTCAAGTGCCCAATCCGCACCATTCCAATAATCCGCCACATAACGAGCACTTGCCCCAGTTGGAATAGCTTGAATGTATTTCAGAGGACCGCAGGGCAACTAGTTGTCATGCCAGAAGAGTGTGGATCTACCATTCCTCACCTTCTTGATAATTAATTTCTGGGAGATATCTCTGCATTGAAGCATAAATTTCCATGTACCTGAATGCAAAACAGTTCCATTTGATGCATAGAAGTGTTCATGGTTGCTGTATTTCTCCTTCATATGATTGGCCCATAAGCTTCCTGACGATAGGAATCTCCATATAAGACGGATCCCATATGCCAAATTGATGTCAGATAGCAGACGGAGACCTACTCCACCCTCTTTCTTTGGAGAGCACAGATCCTTCCAAGCCCAAGAATGAGAAGTGCCCCAGATAAATCTTCTGAATACCGAAGTTATAGTACGCAATACAGCAATAGGAATACGGAAAGCTTGCATCCAAAAAGATATCATGCCATATATGATAGTTCTTACGAGCTCTATCCTCCCAGAGATAGAAAGCGTAGTACAAGACCAGCCCATAAGCCTCCTTTTGCATTTGTCAATGAGCATGTTGTAAGAAGGAGTCTTGGGGTATTCAGATGATAAAGGCAGACCTAAGTAAGTTGTTATAGTAGTTGCTAGCTTAATGCCCAGTTGATCAGCCAGGGCCAACGGGTTTCTGGTACCCTTGCTAAAAATGCCTGCACTTTTCTCCCAATTTACTTGGAGGCCAGTAAAATTATAGAATTCTTCAAGTAAAGATGTAAGCCCAGAAATAGAATGAGAATTTGCACGGCAAAAAACCAACATGTCATCAGCAAACAGTAAGTGAGTAATATACCATGTTCTCCTCATAGGGTGGATGGTGCGAGCTGTGATAGCTTTCCCAATCAAAAGAGAGAAGGCTTCCATAACTATCACAAATAGATAAGGGGAGATAGGATCACCTTGGCGCAGTCCTCTGTTGCCTGCAAAGTAGCCTTCAGGAGAACCGTTGACCATGACAGAGAAAGATGGAGTTGAAACACATTCCTTAATCCAGTTGATGAATGTTCACTTGAATCCCAATTGATGAAGGAAATAGTATATAAATTCTCTGTTAACGCTGTCAAAAGCCTTTCGCAGGTCCAATTTTAAGCAGGCACGGGCCCCCATAGGGTTGCTAAAATCTCTTATTTCTTTATGAGCCAATAAAGTGCTATCAGATAGTAACCTATTTTTCAAAAAAGCTGCCTGGTTTGGGGAAATGAGCGCGTGGATAACCTCTTTCAATCTGTTGCATAATACTTTGCTAATAACTTTGTATATAACGTTGCAGCACGCAATAGGCCTGTAATCCCCAAGGCTAGAAGCATTAACGTTTTTTGGAACCAAAGTAATGAAAGTGTGATTTACCTGCGGAGGCAAATAACCAGATACGAAGAAGGACATAACCCCAGCAGTAACGTCAGAGGCAATCAGGTTCCAATTGCGCTGAAAGAAAAATCCGTTGTATCCATCGGGCCCAGGGGCTTTGTCAGCCCCTATTTGAAAGACAGCTTCTTTAATTTCCTTTGTCGAAACTCGCCGATCAAACCATGTGGCAGCTTCAGTTGTCAATATACGCTTGGGCACAAGCCTAAGGAAGACAGTCCAGTAGTTTGTCTGATTATATAAATCCATATAGTATTTGAGAGCCTCAGTTTTTAGTTCCACATATGAACTGTTCCTTCCGCCGCAACCGTTTATCAAATGGCCCAAATTGTTGTGTATCTGCCTAGACTTCATGCAATTATAGAAGAATTTCGTGTTCCGATCCCCCAGACGGAGCCAGTCTTGGCGTCTTTTCTAACGCATCATATCTTCCTCGATGCTCAGCAGCTTGAATAATTCATGAGATAGTTCATGTTCACGGACCTGCAATGCTTTTTCCGTATGTATATCTGGATGCGCCCGGACTTTAGAAAGCAAGTCACTGCATTTGTGAACAGAGTTCATCTCAGCTTTGTCACGTGCCCATTCTCTCAACGCAAGCTTTAGCCTTTTAAGTTTTTTCACAAGACAGAACATAGGCCTACCAGAAATAAACTGACCCCAATTCTCTTCAAGAAGCTCTGTAAATCCTGTGTACTGCATCCAGTGATTAAAGAATTATATATATATGGAAAAGGGGATCTAGGGTGCCTCCTTAGATGAAATCTAAGTAGGCGCCCCCATTTTCCACAATATCCTACAATTTCTTTTTGAAATTTTTTTCATGGAATTGTTGTTCTCATCATGAATGATTAACATACCAAATTTCAAGGGATTCCAATACTTTTTAAGCCCACATCTACTCCTTACAACTTCAACGGTCTAAAAACGTGCTAAAAACCAATGAAGTTGCAAGGGATAGATGGGGGCTCAAAAAGTATTGGAATTCTTTGAAATTTGGTATGTTGATCATCCATAAGGTGAACAACAAACCCATGAAAAAAAAATTTCCAAAGAAATTGTGGGAAATGGGGGAAACGGGGGCGCAATCTAAGGAGGCACCTTAGGATCCCTTTACCCATATATTTTTTTTTGAAAGGGGGCGCCTCCTTAGATTGAATCTAAGGAGACACCGTAGGATCCCTTTACCCATATATATATGGGTAAAGGGATCCTAAGGTGCCTCCTTAGATTCAATCTAAATCTAAGGAGGGGCCCTCATTTCTCCACATCTCACACATTTTTTTGAAATTTTTTTCATGGGTTTGTTGTTCACCTCATGGATGATCAACATACCAAATTTCAAGAGATTCTAATACTTTTTGCGCCCTCATCTACACCTTGCAACTTCATGGAGTTTTTAGCACGTTTCAGACTGTTGAAGTTTTAAGGGGTAGATGTGGGCTCAAAAAGTAGTGGAATACCTTGAAATTTGGTATGTTGATCATCCATGATGTGAACAACAATTCTATTAAAAAATTCAAAAAAATTTGTGTGAAATGGAGGGAAATGGGGGCGCCTCCATAGATTTCATCTAAGGAGGCGCCCCCATTTTCTCCCATCTTCCACAATTTTTTTTGGAATTTTTTTCATGGTTTGTTGTTCACATCATGGATGATCAACATATCAAATTTCAAGGGATTCCAATACTTTTTGAGCCATCATCTAACCCTTGCAACTTTGACGGTATGAAAACATACTGAAAACACCATGAAGTTGCAATGGGTAGATGATGGCTCAAAAAGTATTGGAATCACTTGAAATTTGGTATGTTGATCATGCATGAGGTGAACAACAGACTCATGAAAAAAATTCAAAAAAATTGTGAGAGATGTGGGAAAATGGGGCGCCTCCTTAGATCTCTTTTACCCTACACACACACACACACACACACACACACACACACACACACACACACACACACACACATGGGAGAAATGGGGTTCAGCTGGCCTAGGAGGGAGTCTCTCCTTGGTTGTCCGTATGGCTCATCTCCATCCTCCATCAAGCTATCAGCTCCTTCAGCTCAAATCAAATAATTTTTGCGTGTTTTTTGCAATCAGCCCCCTGCTTTTCACTTTCCACTTTTCCCCTCACGCGTTCCCAGGACCACCTCTCATAGTTAGGAAGATGAAGCCTCGATCGAAACCCTTTCTCCCCTCTCGCGTTCCCAAGAGCTCATCTCTTTCTTCCCTCTTCGATCGATCTCATCTCTCATCTTCGTGCGATCTCCTCCACCAGCTCAAAAGAAGTTGCAATCGCGGAGAACGCTGGAGGTTGCTTCGGGAAAATTACGACTGTGCCACTCCCATTCAATCGAGGCAGCAACATTCCTCACGTTCTCCCTTCACGCCCTAGCTCACGATCTCCTCTACCCCAAGATCACAATCGTGTGAGCCCCAGAAAAAACCATCCTCAAGAAAATCAAGCTGCATCTCAGTCGTGCCCCCAATCTCCTCTCTCTCCTTCAAGCGGCGGCGCATCCATCACCCCATTTCCAGATTTGTGTTTGATAAGTATTTTGACATTCGATAAAGCTGCGATTTTGATGATAAAGTTGTGATATTTGTTGATTTTTCTCGAAGTCGGTTCAATTCGTATTCTTCAATCATCTTCTTTTTTGAGAGAAAACTATGAGGTTTTTTTGGGTTGCTAGGCTGTTTGCTTTGGGTTTGGGTAGGTCGATTCATGGGTTTGAGCTTGAGGATTTGTATGCACCAGAAGTTGGTTATGATGCCAATGGGTTTGTAAACAATCCCTTGTTAGTGGGACACCTTGCATGTACGGTGTTCAATGGAATTCCTCAATGAAAACCAAATGCGTTATTCAGATCTTGGGCATCT
Organism: Scilla litardierei; assembly: GCA_030789695.1. Taxonomy (NCBI): domain Eukaryota; kingdom Viridiplantae; phylum Streptophyta; class Magnoliopsida; order Asparagales; family Asparagaceae; genus Scilla; species Scilla litardierei. Next base: position 137,637,258 of record CM061139.1, read on the forward strand.
TCCTCCTTCATTGCGTCCAAGCACATGTCAATTTTTTTAATTTTTTTAAAGAGGCGATGATGATGTCAATACTCTTTTTTGTTGTGGTGTTTGATTCTCTATAATCCTTGGCACAATATCGCTTGGTGAGGCTTCTCGGATTGTCTGCTTTTATGCAGGCAACCGCTTGCTACATCCATTTGTGTATGCTACCTTATGCACATTGTTCTCTTGTTGTTGTTGTTATTTATTATGGGTAAATTTCTATAAACACCTATGAACTAGCAAGAAAGGTTTTGGGCTAGGCCCTGATGATGATGATGGAGTAAAGATGAATCTGAGTCTCTCTCTATTTATCATATTATATATTTTCAAGATGAAGGTTGTTGTTGTTGTTCCCTTGTTGCACTGGAATTGCTTGTTATTTCCTTTAGCACTGTATTACTTAAGATTTCCATATTACTTAGTCTAGAATTGTTAGATTTTTTTGCTCACCCAATCATTTTCTTATAAAAATCAGAACTTTTAAATTTTCATAGCATCTTCTGTTCTATATGCTTGTAGATTTATAGAAAAAACATGAATGCTATGTTGTATCTCAAAAGCGTTTTATATTTTCGGGTTTTATTAGTCCTATTGGGTTTGCCAGCAGTCGATGCAATCAGAGGAAACAGTAATGGTGATGGTGATGGGCAATGCAAATATAAGATGTGATTGGCTCCTAGGCCGCATAGCGTTTCAATATTGGAGTTTGGCACCGTTGGGGACGGCGTGTCCCTGAACACGGTCACCTTTCAGAATGCCATCTTCTATCTGAGGTCGTTTGCCAACAAGGGCAGAGCTCAGATATATGTCCCCAAGGGGAGGTGGCTCACTGGGTGTTTCAACCTCACCAGCCATCTCACTCTATTTTTGGAACGGAGGTTCGGTATAGACCGTTGAGTTGCAAGCTGAGGGATCGTACCTCCTTTTGCTTTTTCACCCTTTCTCTGTGTATATAGATCATGTCTCCATTTCTTTACTAGTTTATTTAAAACATTTGGTAGTCTTTAAACCCCATTTTTCATATTCTCCACTACTTTTCTTTACTAGTTTAGTTTTGTCATGTAATCAGGTGCCAGGGGCAGGTGCCAGTGCGTAGGCTAAATTAAAATCTTTGTATCAATATGACGCGGATTTTGGTACGGAATGTGGCAGTTATGGTAGTTTATATAACTATGTCAGATGTTGAATTCTTTTCATAAATTGATACAAGCTTAAAACTTTATTGTGTTTGCAATAGATTGTCTTGAGATTCCTCGAGAGCATGAAGGATAACATGATTTGGTACATGTGGTCTGATTATAATCTTGGGGTAAGCTCTTGAACTGCATAACATGAGCTGAAAATGGTAATATGGTATGATATGATAGAGATCAATGGACTAATGATGAGTTTTTGTGACCTGCCGATCTTGGATGATCTTTTTGCTTCAACTACGATTGTTGGTCGCTGCTTTTGGTGTTATAGGTCTTACGGAGTCTTGTGCTGGGACATTTGTGTCACTACCAGATTAGCTTGGAGTCTGTTTCAGAATGTTGAAATTTGGTGATTTAACTCTTTCACACAATATGCCCAGGTCACTTGGTCGAGCGTGGCAGTCGTTCGACCGAGCTGGAGGCTTTGAGCGGAGGCGTAGATGAGGAGAACATTTACTCGATCAAGTACTCTACCACTCGACCGAGTTAGTGTCCGCTCAGTTGAGTGGCTTAAGTACTCGACCGAGTAAATTAAGCTCAAATTTTACAGAGAGTTGGCATCTTTTTGAAGCTCTACAAAGATTGTCAACTCGATCGAGCGATGTTGACACTCGACCGAGTAATTGCCAACTCGGTTGAGCAAAGTTGACGCTCGACTGAGCTCCATGCTTTCCACCCCAGCAGCAGCAGCAGTGGAGAGACAGCTCGGTCGAGCAGCTTGACCGAGCGGCACGGGGACAATGCTTTTCAGCCGACGGCTGAGATTTTTTTCACTCGTTTTGGGAGCCCTATTTAATCCTAAGTGTTGATTAGATTAGGTTAAGGCCTAGTTCGAGATCTGGAGCTAGAGAGAGTTGTAGCCGCCACCATGAAGAGTTTTGTCGAACGATTAGGGTTAGGAGTTTGATTGTGAAGGTGAGTGATTCTCTTCATTACTCCTTTGATTTCTTCTTCCTTGAGTGAGATTGTGAGGGCTTGTGCTTTCCGCGAAGTTATTACTCACGTGAGCGGAAGATAGATTGTAAACCCTTTGTGGATCTCTCTGATAGTGGAATCATCTCGAAATTGCTGGACGTAGGTTGTGCGCAACCGAATCAGGGTAAACTCTTGTGTATCTGTGATTGATTTGATTGGTGTTGCCGTTCTTCGTTTTCTACTTTACTTCGCAAAGTCGTATGGATTTTGTTGGGTTATTTGAGAATCCATTTTTGCTAGTCATAGATTCCTGATCAGCTTTTAGAATTGGTTGTTTCTGCACGGATCTCAATTTTGGCATCGCCATTGGACTTATTCCCCAACAAGTGGTATCAAAGCTTGTGTTCTTTTGTGAAGGAATTTTGTGGCGAAGATGGTGTCATTAGCAACATTGAACATTGAGAAGTTCACTAGCCAGAATGATTTTTGAATCTGGCAGACGAAGGTGAAGAATGTTCTGATGCGGACAGGGTGTTACCAAATCGTATTCGATGAGGCAAATATCGATAACGAGGTGAAGGAATCCGCTAGGGTGGAGATGAAGAGAAAGGCTTACATCGTGATTCAGTTGTCGTTGGCAAATAATGTTCTTATAGAAGTCTTGGATGAAGCTACGGCGTCTGATATCTGGAAGAAGCTTAAGGGACTGTATATGAAGAAGTCATTCACGAGTCGTCTCTATTTGCTTCAGCAGTTGTATACTCTCAAGATGAAGTCTGGATCCGCGGTGAAGGATCACATGGATGAATTGAACCAGATAGTGCTAGAGCTGCGGGGTATGGATGTGAAGATTGAAAATGAGCAACAGGCGGTTATCTTGTTGTGTTCATTACCTGAGGAGTTTAACCAGTTTGTTCAGTCGATGATTTATAACCTAACGACTCTCACCGTGGAAGAGGTGAAGGCGGCGCTTCACACCGAGCAGCTATGTGGCAAGGTTCAAAGTAGAGACCATGTGAGTAACCGTGAAGAGGCACTACATGTGAGGAGTCGACAGGACAGGAGAGGAGGTCACAAGAAGCACAATGATCGCTCCAAGTCGAGACATTCACATGATAGGTTTGCGAAGGTCACATGTTACAATTGCCAGCAGAAGGGCCATTTTGCGAACCTGTGTCCTAACAAGAATAGGAAGAAAGGCAAGGATGCCGATAAAGAGTCCGGTTCAGCATCATTGGGGATAGATGATATGTACATCCATGATGAAGGTAGAGATCCGGAGATGTTTGCAGCATGGATTGCAAGTGAAGCAAACATTGTGTGGCTTATGGATAGTGTGTGCTCATACCATATGACTCCGCATAGAAGTTGGTTCACAACATACTGTCCCAAGGAAGATGGAGGTTCAATCCTCATGGGGGAACAATGCAGTGTCCGAGACTGCGGGTATTAGAACCATCCGGATCAAGATGCATGATGGCATACTGCGTACGCTAGCCGATGTGAGGCATGTCGCAGATCTGCGGAAGAGCCTAATCTCCATAGGCGTTTGGACATTGCCGGATGCAAGTCGGTCTTTGAGAAAGACCAATTGAGAGTATCGAAAGGAGCCATGGTTGTGATGAAGGGAAGGAAGGTGAGAAACTTATATGTCCTTCAAGGTACCACAATGGAAGGAGATGCAGATATTGGCGCTACTAGCTCAAGTTCCGAAGATTCAGCCAAGTTATGGCATTATCGTTTGGGTCATCCATGTGACAAGACCCTCGATGTACTTAGAAGGAGAAAATTGATTGATGCTACAAATGAGGGCGAAGAATTCTGTGAGTCATGTGTGTACGGAAAGATGACAAAGGTGCAGTTCAACACGGGAAAGCACACTAGCATGGGACCACTTGACTATGTCCACACAGATGTGTGGGGACCATGCCCAGAGCCTCAAGAGGAGGAGCTAGATACTTTGTTCTTTTCATAGATGACTACTCTCGCAAAGTCGGGATGTACTTTATGAAGTCAAAGGACCAAACATTTGATTGTTTCAGAAAGTGGAATGGTAGAGAAGCAAATCGGAAAGCATGTGAAGGTGCTGAGGTCTGACAATAGAGGTGAGTATACCTCAAGGGAATTTGGAAATTTCTGCAAATTCCATGGAATCCGTCATCATTTTAGCACACCTGGAGATCCGCAGTCAAATGGTGTGGTAGAGCGGATGAATCAGACATTATTAGAACGAGTGCGATGCTTGAGGCACTCAGCTGGTTTGGCAAAGGAATTTTGGGAAGAGATTCTTACCACTGTTGTGCACATCGTGAACAGAATTCCGTCAGTGACTATTGGTTACATGATTCCTAAAGAGATGTGGAGTGGTGAAGCTGGAGATTATTCTTACTTGCGCATTGTGGGTTGCCCGGCGTATGTGCACGAGAGGGGCGACAAGTTGGATCCAAGAGCAAAGAAGTGTATCTTTTTGGATATGTCCACGGTGTCAAGGTATATCGCTTATGGGATCCAGAGGGTCAGAAAGTGATTGTGAGCCGACATGTCACTTTTGATGAGGATGCATTGCTCATGGCGGAGCATTCTCATTCAAAAGGGGGACACATCAGTAGAAAAGACATTGATAGACATTGTCAACCTTCCAGTCCAGCCCACTCAGCGACTAGGCAAAGAGTTGATGGTCGACATCCCAGTTGAAGGACGTGATGAGGTCTGTGTTGAGGACCATGAGAAAACACCCGGTCCATCTCAGGTATGTGTTGACACTTTTGCAGGTGATGAAGGAACACGGAAATCTAAGAGGGTGAAGAAGGCATCCGAGAGATTTGGAGAATGGGACTACGCGGGATATTCTTTTGATGACATGGCATCATATGCACTCAACCTAGAGCATGAGGAGCCGGTAACATATGACGGAGCCATAGACTCAGGAGATGCTGCTCAGTGGAAATGAGCTATGTAGGAGGAGATGGAGTCCCTTCACCGCAATGACACTTGGAAGTTGGTGTCGTTACCCAACGAGAAGCGTGCTATTGGATGTCGTTGGATTTACAAGGTAAAAGAAAGCTCAACCCAAGATGGCAATGATGTCAGGTAAGGCAAGACTAGTGGCCAAGGGATTCGCACAAAGGGAAGGAGAGGATTACAACGAGATATTCTCACCTGTTGTGTGACACATCCATTCGGTCGTTTTTGGCACACGTGGCTAGCATGGACATGGAGTTAGAGCAACTCGATGTGAAAACCGCCTTTCTGCATGGTGATCTTGATGAAGAAATGTACATGCAACAGTCAGAGGGGTTCAAAATTGAGGGGAAAGAAAATTCGGTCTGCATGTTAAAGAAATCGTTGTATGAGTTAAAGCAGTCACCCAGGCAGTGGTACAAACAATTTGACAGCTTCATGAAGTTTTTTTGTCGAGAGATTAGGGCTGAGAGATTTGGGCTAGGAGTTTGTGATTGGAGTTGAGTGATTCTCTCCTTGTCTCCTTTATTTTCTTCTTCCTTGAGTGAGTTTGTGAGGGCTTGTGCATCTAGCCAAGTTATTACTCACGTGAGTAGAAGAAAGATTGTAGTCCCATTAAAAATCTCTCTGATAGTGGAATCATCTCGGAAGTTGCTGGATGTAGGTTGTGCGCAACCGAACTAGGGTAAACCTTTTGTGTATGCGATTTGATTTATTTTCTTGCTATTTCGTTTGCTGCTTTACATGATTGTAGGGATTTTGTTGGGTTATTTGAGTATCCGATTCTTGCTAGTCCTAGATTTCTGATTAGCTTTTAGGATTGGTTGTTTCTGAGGGGATCTCAATTTGTCGATTCGTTCCGAACAATGTTATCTATAGTATCCTTCTATTATATAAATATGTTAACTGTAAAAATGCATCTGTTCTAATGTTGGCTGATTAAGTGGTAACTGACATTAGATTAAATCATGATGAACTCAAAATGTGTAATTAACTTTATGGTGGTTTTTATAAATTGAATTTTTTTGGTTGCACTGCATGCATGTTAGAGTTTTTAATATTCAATGTGTAAACTACTTTTAGGAGGTTTCGGTGGTTCAGGTTAACATCATACTTTAAACAATTGGGTAGGACTTTTCAACTAAGCTTATAAAGCATGGAACTATAACTAATTTGCTCTTGAGTGGTGATGTTAAAGCATGATCATGTTTTAATGGAGTTCCAGCATGTAAATAATTTTACTTGCTTCAAAAAAAAATTAATGGAGTTCCAGCATGTAAATAACTTTATGAGTTTATACAAACACATGCTAATGTGTTGCAAAGAAAACCTTTTGTAAGCATGTCTTCAATAATGGACCTTGCCTTGGCATCTTTAATTAAGCCCTGATCTGATTTTAAAGCGGGCCTTGCCTTGGCATCTTTATTTTATTTATTGGCAATGACCCAAAATTATTTGTAAACTACTGAGTGGCTGTATGTAAGCATACTTAAGCTCATTCTTGAATAGAGGATAATAAAAAATACATTCACTTTATATCAAGTATCGTCAGAAGTTAATAATTCTATTCCTCAGTTCTGACAAAGTGTCAATATCTTGTAATGGCACAATGTAGCTGCCTTTTATCTTACTGATTGTTTCTTTCTGTTTATGCAGTTATCTTTTTTTGACACTAAACTATCCGGGGCACTAATTTACCTGGCATGATACTTGAATGTATCTCTTAGGAAAACTTTGGATGTGAGTTAACCTTTGAAGTCATTGCCTATATCATCAAACAATTACTTTCTTTGTGTTCAAGGCGTAGGCATCTAGGCCACTTATCTAGTGTTGACAGAGATTTTTCCCGAGACTAAGCCCTGTGTGATTGGGTTTTTAATTTGTAACAAAATAACTAATCGCTCTATTTTGGTGCTTTTGATTGAGACACCATTGTATTCTAAGTTTCTAACATGTGACTTTTGAAAGAGCATGCGTGCCGACATGAGAATAATGGGTTCATATGGCATATGAGATGCACATTTATTTTATAAAAGGCATGGAGATCAAAAAAGTACACCCATGTGACTCCTTCCCCATGTGATTCAGTGTATTATATGGGGAAAGAATGTGACACGTGAAATTCTTCTATGTTATATTAACTTATTTTGCTACATAGCTTATAATTGACATGAGATTCTTACATTCTTTTTGTTGTTAGGTTCTTCAAAATGTTATTGATTTGTTAAATCTCCCACCTGAGCTTGAGAATAGGAAACAAAATATCAGGAGGCGTGTGCCATTGCCTGTGTCCTTTTTCATGGTAACCTTGTTACTTTCTTGTCACTTATTTTTTTTCCAAATGCTTTTTTAATGCTGCCATTCCCGTTGTGGATCATAATCAAATTTATTTTGTCGTGATGAATTGATTGATGTCTAGTGCCAAGGATGTTTCAAAATGTAAGTCTAAGGTTGCCAGACGAGTGTTAATTTGCCTTCGTTTTGCTGGTGTGTGATTTTTTAAATTACTGTTTTTATTCTATGTTTCATGCAGTAACTACCATGTTTTGCCATGCATAGACGATGGTGGTGCGTGGGAGCTTCCAGACTGTTTTATGCAACTGATGGTACATCATGCACGATTCATTGAAGGATGTTTTTTCTGGACAAAGGGGGATTTAGGGCAAAGGCAAGCCTTTTCACTAATCTCCCTTCTGCTTCTGAGCATTACTTGATGATAGTAGTTAGAATGCAAAGGATGATCGCATGATTGATGGCTTACAGAAGGTGTACCCAATTTATGTTTTGAGATGAAAAACAAATGCTGAAGGTGATGGTGCCCAGAGTGAATGAGAGATGAATCATGTTGTGTTGTGTTAGAATTAGATAGAACAACATGATTTTGGGAGAGGTGTATAATGATTCAAATCAGTGAAAACATAATCTCTCTAACCCAAAAAAAACATGATGTTGATACATTATATGTCATATGATAGGCAAAGACCCATCAATTTAACATTCCTTCTGTTTTTAATATGTCAAATATGTGACTATTTTTCTTAGAATGCGGCATCAATTTTACTGCATTTTCATACTTTCAACTTATTGCATCAAAAAAAAGGTCAACTTGGTTTAATTGTTTGACCCATCAATGTGTATTCTGTTTTTTTGGTGAATCTGGTTTTATGTGCAAGATATCACCATTTGATGTTGAATGTAATGGCTTGCCTTGATGTAGGAAATGTGGGAAGACAACATTGGAGGCAAGCAATGAAGTTATACTCCAATTAAATGCATGTCTTCTCCTCTTTATTAATCTAATTAAAATATGATTTATCATAATCATCTTTAATAAATATGTGCATGTATAATTTTGGCTCTTCAAAATAACATATTTAGGTGATCTGGTTTATCGTTTCTTTTTGTAATTGCATACTCTGTAAGCAAGATTTGACAAGTGTCATGAAATTTTAAAGGTGCAAAGCTCTATGCTAGTAATGTTATGGGAAAATGATATTGATTTGATTTTCTTTTTCACCCCTAAGTTATATTAATCACTTTCATTGAAACATTTGCTGCTCGAAGTTTTTGTTTCTTTTAATAAGTTTGTACCTTATACTTATTTGATTAAAAAAATTTATGTCGATATTGATGCATTGTTCTTCTATCTTTCCTGCATCTAAATTGGTATCTGTAGCTTTGTAGCTTTATATCGATCTAAATAACACAATATTAATGATGTGTAGTTGCAGCAAATCTTGTACTATGTACTCTACATGTCTTTTTGTGGTTTGATTCTTGCTTTTATCTTTTGATGTAATATTACTGTATTATTTTCTAATCATCTCTACGAAAATTGTTAATGTTAATTGTGAGCTAGCTTTATGTCATGATGTAGAAAGCCTCGTTGAAGTCATCGAAAAGTAGAATTTGGAAATTAAAATTTGTCCACTAATGTGTTTTGAATTAATATTCTCTACATGCCTAATTTTTCCAATGCTAGATAGTTGCAATCCTTACTTTGTGTAAGAGATTGTTGCAACCATCTTATATGAGACATCACACGTTTGTATATGATATACGTTATTCTTTTTGTAGCAAATCTACGAGCATGTGATATGAATTCAAAAGCATTGTAAGAAGGAACAACTACTAGCATGAATCACAAGCATTGAAATGCAATGTATGATTGCAATGGAACAACAAGTAAATCGAGGATAATGAGAAGATGAGAGTATCTAGATCCAATTTTAGTTTTTCATAAAACTAAATTATTTAATACAAATATTCAAATTGGCATTGATGTAGTTTGGATTTGGAATCATCATTTGTGTTATTTGAAATGAGTTTGAATAAATACATGTATTTTAACATTGGGGCCATACTTAGCACTTGATATGAAGGTTTAAATCATTATTAACTTTAGTCCTATTTATAGCTATCCAAAATGACATCAAATGTATCATAAACTATTTTAACTTTTAGTTTGAATTTTTTTAAATTTCTATTTTCACATTATAAGTTTACTTTGACCTTTCTAGCTTATTTAATTTTGTATATAAAGCTTGAAAAAAGTATCCCCAAGGTTTCATACTTTAAAATATAAATACTTTAAAATATAAACCCTTGTTTTTTGAGGTGGTAATTTATTTTCATTTTTTGTTGAATCACTCTAATGATGTTTTGAAAGTTTTCATTTTTCAACTTTTGCACATAAATAATGGAAACTTGCTATTAAAAAAGTATGTTGTCAATATTTTGATTTTAGCTTACAAGTCTTTTTCTCATTTGTTTACTTTCAAATGTAAAACCTTGTTTCTCAAATACTATTGCATCACAAAATTTTTAATTTTCAAATTTTATACTTATATGGAAAATTAGTTTGTTCAAAATATTTTCAACTTCCTAATTTAAAATACAAATCTTGAAAACTTAGTTTTAACATTTTTATTTCTAAATTAAAAGGCAATTTTAGCTCCATTTTCTAATCGCTTTTGCTTCTCATTGAAAGTATGGTGGTGGAATTCCGTAATCTTAAAGTTGAATTTGAATGCAACTATTAAAAACTAGGCCATTGTCCCCCTATCTAGACTCTTGATCAGCATTGTTTTTTGATTGCACGAGCTTATTAAAAATGCCAATAAGGTATGTTTCACCAAGACACCCACCCATGTATTGTCTTTTAAGATCCAAGGCAGTAGCTTATATCATCCGCGTGTTATGTGACATAAATTGAGCAGCAACATAGGGGATTACATAAGATTGCTGACAAAATATGACCAATCTAATGTGCCTTGTCCTAAAATGGCAACCGATTTAATTGAAACATGTGATCATGATCATGCGATCAATGAGCATAAAGAATACACATCTAACTACCAGTACATGTATAGCATGTGAGTTCTACCAGTACATGTATAGCATGTGTGTTCGCACACATACATAGCTATTAGACAAAGGTAAAACTATAAATGTAGACATATGGTTTGCATAAGCAAGACAGCCATCTTTAAAAGCCACTTGGCTAACCCACAATGTCTTATGCAAATCGTAATATCTATGAAATCAGATCCACATGTATTGTGAAGAATTGGACCAAGTCCAACAAATGTCATACACAGTTCAACCAACTGAGAACCGGGATTAGGCCTAGGTTTTGGCCTGCTTTGTAACCAGACGATGTTTGGGCTTGTGTGGTAAGAGTTAATTCTAAAGTTCAATAAATTTGATAAAATAGTATTTATATCGTATTGCTTACCATCTTTATGTGAAGTTTTATACTACGTAGATTCAATCTAAGGAGGCGCCCCCATTTCCCATCATCTCCCACATTTTTTTCGAATTTTTCCTTGGGATTATTGTTCACCTCATGGATAATCAACATAACAAAAAACAAGCCATTCCAATACTTTTAGAGCCTCCATCTACCCCTTGCAAATTCGTGGGTTTTTCAGCACGTTTTCGGACCGTTGAAATTGCAAGGGGTAGATGGGGCTCTAAAAGTATTGGAATGACTTGATTTTTGGTAAGTTGATCATCCATGATGTCAACAACCACCCCATGAAAAATAAAATCCAAAGACATTGTGGGATATGGGAGAAAAGGGGGGCGACTCCTTAGATTTCATCTAAGGATTCGCCCTAGGAGCACTTTATCCATATCCATATATATATATATGTATGTATATATATTTCTTTATATATATTTATATTATATATATATATATATATATATATATATATATATATATATATATATTTGAAAGGTTAAAGTATCTATATTGAAAATCTATACAAAAATACAAAGTGGTTAGATGTAGGCAGATGGAATTCTATAGGGAGAGGATAGGGCACAAGCGCCGTCATTCTCCACTAAAGTCTTCCCCCTAATCATAACCAATCAACACATCATAATGTAAATTGCATACATGACATTCTCAACAGGAAAAGCCTAACACAATGAATCGGCCACTACACTAGCCATTATCCCGGAAGCCCCAATTTGATAATGCTTCCGCTGCTTCAATATCCTCCAAGTCTGGTTCCTGTATTGAGATTCTGACATCGGCTGCGATGTCTTCAAATACCTGGGTTTTTGGCTTCTTAATGTTTTGAAATAGTCTGCTATTTCTTTCCCTCCATACGTGCCAAACAGTTGCACTTAATACATTTCTAGCTAGCTGGCCCAAAGCATTGTTGTTGCCAAATTTGCATACGTACATATCCCCCACCTCACTCAAAGTAAATAGCCCTTGATATCGGACTCCTAGCTTCAACATGGCTCGCTGCAAAAGATATTGTGTGAAATTGCAACCGAAGAACAAATGGGATACACTTTCCTCTACATCGCCCTCACATAGATCACATGTACTTCTTGTATTTATCCCCCAGCGATGTAGTTTATCTTTAGTAAGCAATTTACCTTTAAAAGCACGCAACAACATTAGTGACATTTTGGGAATATGCTTACCATACCATATTAATTTGTAGTATGGGAATATCACCCCGCGGGTTCTCGATACTTCTCATGCTTCCCTGAACGTGAATCTTGGTCCAGGCCCCCAGCTCCATGTGTCATCGCCGTGGGTGATGGAGAAACCGTGAAGAAGTGGTTTGATACTTTGAAGGCACGGCTCAAGTGCCCAATCCGCACCATTCCAATAATCCGCCACATAACGAGCACTTGCCCCAGTTGGAATAGCTTGAATGTATTTCAGAGGACCGCAGGGCAACCAGTTGTCATGCCAGAAGAGTGTGGATCTACCATTCCTCACCTTCTTGATAATTAATTTCTGGGAGATATCTCTGCATTGAAGCATAAATTTCCATGTACCTGAATGCAAAACAGTTCCATTTGATGCATAGAAGTGTTCATGGTTGCTGTATTTCTCCTTCATATGATTGGCCCATAAGCTTCCTGACGATAGGAATCTCCATATAAGACGGATCCCATATGCCAAATTGATGTCAGATAGTAGACGGAGACCTACTCCACCCTCTTTCTTTGGAGAGCACAGATCCTTCCAAGCCCAAGAACGAGAAGTGCCCCAGATAAATCTTCTGCATACCGAAGTTATAGTACGCAATACAGCAATAGGAATACGGAAAGCTTGCATCCACAAAGATATCATGCCATATATGATAGTTCTTACGAGCTCTATCCTCCCAGAGATAGAAAGCGTAGTACAAGACCAGCCCATAAGCCTCCTTTTGCATTTGTCAATGAGCCTGTTGTAAGAAGGAGTCTTGGGGTATTCAGATGATAAAGGCAGACCTAAGTAAGTTGTTATAGTAGTTGCTAGCTTAATGCCCAGTTGATCAGCCAGGGCCAACGGGTTTCTGGTACCCTTGCTAAAAATGCCTGCACTTTTCTCCCAATTTACTTGGAGGCCAGTAAAATTATAGAATTCTTCAAGTAAAGATGTAAGCCCAGAAATAGAATGAGAATTTGCACGGCAAAAAACCAACATGTCATCAGCAAACAGTAAGTGAGTAATATACCATGTTCTCCTCATAGGGTGGATGGTGCGAGCTGTGATAGCTTTCCCAATCAAAAGAGAGAAGGCTTCCATAACTATCACAAATAGATAAGGGGAGATAGGATCACCTTGGCACAGTCCTCTGTTGCCTGCAAAGTAGCCTTCAGGAGAACCGTTGACCATGACAGAGAAAGATGGAGTTGAAACACATTCCTTAATCCAGTTGATGAATGTTCGCTTGAATCCCAATTGATGAAGGAAATAGTATATAAATTCTCTGTTAACGCTGTCAAAAGCCTTTTGCAGGTCCAATTTTAAGCAGGCACGGGCCCCCATAGGGTTGCTAAAATCTCTTATTTCTTTATGAGCCAATAAAGTGCTATCAGATAGTAACCTATTTTTCAAAAAAGCTGCCTGGTTTGGGGAAATGAGCGCGTGGATAACCTCTTTCAATCTGTTGCATAATACTTTGCTAATAACTTTGTATATAACGTTGCAGCACGCAATAGGCCTGTAATCCCCAAGGCTAGAAGCATTAACGTTTTTTGGAACCAAAGTAATGAAAGTGTGATTTACCTGCGGAGGCAAATAACCAGATACGAAGAAGGACATAACCCCAGCAGTAACGTCAGAGGCAATCAGGTTCCAATTGCGCTGAAAGAAAAATCCGTTGTATCCATCGGGCCCAGGGGCTTTGTCAGCCCCTATTTGAAAGACAGCTTCTTTAATTTCCTTTGTCGAAACTCGCCGATCAAACCATGTGGCAGCTTCAGTTGTCAATATACGCTTGGGCACAAGCCTAAGGAAGACAGTCCAGTAGTTTGTCTGATTATATAAATCCATATAGTATTTGAGAGCCTCAGTTTTTAGTTCCGCATATGAACTGTTCCTTCCGCCGCAACCGTTTATCAAATGGCCCAAATTGTTGTGTATCTGCCTAGACTTCATGCAATTATAGAAGAATTTCGTGTTCCGATCCCCCAGACGGAGCCAGTCTTGGCGTCTTTTCTAACGCATCATATCTTCCTCGATGCTCAGCAGCTTGAATAATTCATGAGATAGTTCATGTTCACGGACCTGCAATGCTTTTTCCGTATGTATATCTGGATGCGCCCGGACTTTAGAAAGCAAGTCACTGCATTTGTGAACAGAGTTCATCTCAGCTTTGTCACGTGCCCATTCTCTCAACGCAAGCTTTAGCCTTTTAAGTTTTTTCACAAGACAGAACATAGGCCTACCAGAAATAAACTGACCCCAATTCTCTTCAAGAAGCTCTGTAAATCCTGTGTACTGCATCCAGTGATTAAAGAATTATATATATATGGAAAAGGGGATCTAGGGTGCCTCCTTAGATAAAATCTAAGTAGGCGCCCCCATTTTCCACAATATCCTACAATTTCTTTTTGAAATTTTTTTCATGGAATTGTTGTTCACATCATGAATGATTAACATACCAAATTTCAAGGGATTCCAATACTTTTTGAGCCCCCATCTACTCCTTACAACTTCAACGGTCTAAAAACGTGCTAAAAACCAATGAAGTTGCAAGGGATAGATGGGGGCTCAAAAAGTATTGGAATCCTTTGAAATTTGGTATGTTGATCATCCATAAGGTGAACAACAAACCCATGAAAAAAAAATTTCCAAAGAAATTGTGGGAAATGGGGGAAACGGGGGCGCAATCTAAGGAGGCACCTTAGGATCCCTTTACCCATATATATATATATATATATATATATATATATATATATATATATATATATATATATATATATATATATATATATATATATATATATATATATATGGGTAAAGGGATCCTACGGTGTCTCCTTAGATTCAATCTAAGGAGGCGCCCCCATTTCCCCCACATCTCCCACATTTTTTTCGAATTTTTTTTCATCGGTTTGTTGTTCACCTCATGGATGATCAACATACCAAATTTCAAGAGATTCTAATACTTTTTGAGCCCTCATCTACACCTTGCAACTTCATGGGGTTTTCAGCACGTTTTCATACCGTTGAAATTGTAAGGGATAGATGTGGGCTAAAAAGGTATTGAAATACCTTGAAATTTGGTATGTTGATCATCCATGATGTAAACAACAATTCCTTGAAAAAAAATTCAAAAAATTTGTGGGATATGGAGGGAAATGGGGGCGCCTCCTTAGATTGAATCTAAGGAGGCACCCTAGATCCCTTTTTCCATATATATATATATATATATATATATATATATATATATATATATATGATTTAATGTAGAAAACCGGCCACCTGATCTAATGGATCAGATGGCCAGACACAAAAAGGATGGGGAGTACAAGCCCCCACATGGGCTTGTACTCGTTGGGGCCCACCCCTTTGTGTCGTGCACCTGATCCAAAGGATCAGGTGCCACCTGCTCTATATTAATCACACACACACACACTCACACACACACTCACACACACACGTATGGGTAAAGGGATCCTAGGGTGCCTCCTTAGATTCAATCTAAGGAGGCGCCCCCATTTCCCCACATCTCACACATTTTATTTGAAATTTTTTTTCATGGGTTTGTTGTTCATCTTATGGATGATCAACATACCAAATTTCAAGGGATTCCAATACTTTTTGAGCCCCCATCCACCCCTTGCAACTTCGTGGGGTTTTCAGCACGTTTTTAGACCGTTGAAGTTGTAAGGGGGTAGATGGTGGCTCAAAAAGTAGTGGAATCCCTTGAAATTTGGTATGTTGATCATCCATGATGTGAACAACAATCCCATGAAAAAAAATTTCTAAAAAAATTGTAGGAGATGGGGAGACATGGGGACGCCTCCTTAGATGTTCATCTAAGGAGGCACCTTAGATCCCCTTTACCTACACTTTAGATCCCCTTTTTTCCTCTATATATATATATATATATATATATATATATATATATATATATATATATATATATATTGAAAAGTTAGTAAATCTTTATTGATGGACATGATGTACAACAGTAGGGATGGGGAAACAATAAAAAGAGGAGAGGGCACAAGCGCCGTCACTCTTAATTAAAGGTGCCCCACCCCCACAAAAGAGACTATACAAACAAGGAGGAAAAAACCCGTACAATGGATTAGCCCAAATCTCGCAGCTCCCAATTTGCAAAGGCAACTTCCTCCGAGGAGGAGGAGGGGTCATGGCCCAGCATAGCAACTCTGATATCCGCTGCAATAGCCTCAAAAATCTCCATCTTTCCTCTGCTCTTCCCTTCAAACACTCTACTATTCCTCTCACGCCAGATGTGCCACACCATGGCAGAAAGAGCAGTTTTCGCCAATCTGCTCAAGACCTCCTTTCCCCCAAAATTACTCAAATAATATTCAGCAATGTCCACCAGGGAAGAGCCAAAGTGGTTGACATTTAACTTCAGCAGGGATCTTCCAAGAATGTAATTAGAGTAGGTACAAGAGAAGAATAAGTGGTTTATATCTTCCATGATAGCATCACCGCAAAGCACACAGTTGACTTGAGTGGTTAAGCCCCATCTACTAATGATATCTCTGGTAAGAAGCTTACCCCTGAATGCACGAAGTAGTGTTAGTGACCATTTCGGTATATGTCCCGGGAACCAGACCAGCTTATGATAACGGAAGGGATCTCCCCGCACACGTACCCCTTCCCAAGCCTCTTTGAAATTGAAGGGGTCAACCGAAGCAATTTCCCCTGAGGAATATATATATATATATATATATATATATATATATATATATATATATATATATATATATATATATATATATATATATATATATACACATCAAAAATGGAGGAGGCGAATGACCCTGGCGGCGGCGGCTCTATCGCAGATCACCTAGCGGCTAAACTACATGGACCTGGGAAGGAGCAAGGTGTTCTCAAGCCACCTATTTCTCAGGATCGGCATGGCACTGGTGTCAGATTGCATTTGGGAGGCGGTTGGGAAATTGTGGATCGCTGGAACCAAGAAATGGAGGTATTACATGCGGTGGCGGATAAAATTATAAAGAAGAAGCTGGATTCTAATTCTTTGGCCCCTCCCAGGAAAAGCTCTAGGCTTCAGGAGTCGGGCCAAGGCCGCAAAACAACCATTGATAAATGACTGTATTTATCTGGAATGCCAGGGGGCTCAATAATTCTGTTAGAAGAAGGGATTTGCGGGATAATTTAAGGAATACGAAGGCCTCTGTTCTGATTCTTGTAGAGACAAAACTTAAATCTCTTCCCTCAGGTGGTAGGGGGATCATTCCGAGGGGGTGGATTTCTTTTCATAACTTTGACTCATCTTCTGGTGGTCGGATTCTAATGGGTTTTAACCCTGACATTTGGCGGGTGAACAGGCTGTCTTACTCTGACCAACATATCTCTATCTCATGCAAAAATGTTGGTGGATTGACTTGTGTTATCACAGGTGTATATGGACGCAATTCCATGGAGGAGAGGATTAATTTGTGGAAAAGCCTAGTTGATGATGCGCGATGCAATGTCCCATGGTTGGTGGGGGGAGACTTTAACTGCGTCCTTTATTCCAAAGACAAGATTGGGGGAAGAGCTCTTGATGCTAACATGGTACGAGATTTTGAAGATTGCATTCGGAGTTGTAGATTACAGGAGCTAAAGTGTACTGGTAATAGATTCAGCTGGTGTAACAACCGACTTGGCCATGAACGAATTGCCGCACAGCTGGAAAGGGTGTTTGGTAATGCTGATTTCACCTCCTTACTATCAGAAGCTTATGTCCAATATTTGGAGGCTGGCACTAGTGACCATTCTCCTATGGCTGTTCACCTACATAAACAGGTCCCAGCAAAACCTAAGCCTTTCAAATCATTTAATTTCTGGTCCTCCTGTCCAGGCTACAAGGATGTCATCAGTGATAATTGGGGAGCTAGTTTTGAAGGAACTCCTATGTTCCGCCTGGTTAAAAAGCTCATGATGTTGAAGCCTATCCTACGGGGATGGGCTAGTGACTTTAAGGCAGATAAGGTGGTGGAGAAGTGCAGGAGAGAATTAGCTGAACTCAGGTGTTGCCCCCTAACCCATGTGGACATCGGTTTGCAAAAAAGAGAATCTCAACTAATTAGAGAGCTGATTCAAGCATTGAAGATGGAAGAGGATATGTTTAGGCAGAAAAGTCGCCAGGACTGGCTTACCCTTGGTGACAGAAATACCAAGTTCTTCTTCACTCATATGAAAGCCAGATGCAGTCACAACAATTTGAGTCATCTGGTGGATGATGGAGGTAAGCAAAACAATATGGCGGGTGACCTTATTCAGGAAGCGCCTTTGTTTTATAAGAGGCTCTACAATCAGGACAATTACCCAAGCTCTTTTGGGGAATTGGCTCCAAAGCGTATCTTAACAGAGGAATCCTCATTATGGCTTAGCAGAAGGGTGTCCAGTGAGGAAATTAAGGATGCAGTTTTCCAGATTGGGGCGGACAAGGCGCCTGGGCCTGATGGTTACAATGGATTCTTCTTTCAGCATAATTGGGATCTCCTTGGAGCAGATGTTATCACAGCTATTAAATCTTTCTTCAACTCTGGTTCACTCCTAAGGCAAGTCAACCACACCTTCCTAACCCTGGTTCCTAAAAATTCAAATGCAAGTGGGCTGGGAGATTATAGGCCGATCGCGTGCTGTAACGTCCTTTATAAATTTATTAGCAAAGTCATTTGCAATCGACTGAAGGTGGTGGTTCATGACCTTATTTCTCCAAACCAATCGGCTTTTCTAAAAGGCAGGCTCCTCTCAGATTGTACACTTATTGCTCACGAACAAATTAGGGACTTCAACATTCCAATGGGGGGAAGAGCTTGTTTAAAGTTGGACCTAAGGAAGGCGTTCGATAGTGTGAATCGAGACTTCATCTTCTTCTTTATGAAGCAGCTACGGTCCCTGATACCTTCATATCCTGGATTAGAGAATGCATCACTACTCCAACCTTCTCGGTAATGGTAAATGGCTCTCCTCACGGTTTCTTTGGTAGTAATAGAGGTCTTCGGCAAGGTGACCCACTCTCCCCCTACCTCTTTGTCATTATCATGGAGACATTCTCGATCCTGGTGGAGAAAGCTATCATTTTGCGCACTATACATCCTATGAAGAGGCGAGGCTCCATCTCCCATCTTCTTTTTGCTGATGACTTGCTTGTTTTTTGTAGAGCCAATAAAACTTCTTTTTTGGGCATCAAAAACCTACTGAAAGAGTTCTCCCAATCTTCTGGGCTCCATGTAAATTGGGATAAGAGTTCCGGTATGTTTAGTAAAGGGGTGAAGAATAAGGAGTCCCTTGCGGCTACGTTGGGGATCAGGATTGCTACAACAATAACAACATACCTTGGCTTACCACTCTCGCGAAAGTATCCAGTGGCTACAAACTACAAGAAGCTGGTTGACAAATGTAGGAAGAGGATGGGGGGTTGGTCGTCTTCGTTACTTTCTATTGCGGGGCGTATCGAGCTTGTCCGTTCCGTAATCTACGGCATGGTCTCCTTTTGGATGTAGGTATTTCACATCCCTGTAAGTGTCCTTAGAGCCATCTCATCGGCGTGTCGGAAATTCATCCTAGGCAATACAAAAGCCTGGGCCTGGGAAGATCTGTGCAAACCAAAAATGGAGGGAGGTGTGGGAAAACGACTGCTTGAAGATCTAAATGCGGCAGCTGGCCTGCGCCTAACATGGCGATTTTTAACAAGCAGCGGCCTCTGGGCATCTCATCTCCAGGGGAACTACTGTTCGGCAACAGGGTTTTATGCATCACGTCCCGCTTTGACTTCGTCCGGCACCTGGAAGTGACTCCACCGGAGTAGATCAATTTCACAGCAGCTGATTAGGAGAGAGGTGCGGGACGGGAAGGCTACGCTGTTCTGGTTTGATTTCTGGCTAGATGGGGGACCTCTCAATCAGATTTTTACGATCCCTCATGGTGCTGAAAAAATCACGGTTGCTGAATATTGGGGTAGCAACGGCTGGGTAGCTGACCCGGTTCTAGACAGTGTCCGACATCTCCTAAATAACATCAAATTGAGACCAGGGGCTGATGGTTGGAAATGGCTTCGGGGTGAGTCGTTCACTTTCAAACAGGCCTGGGAAGGTGTGCGTACAAGAAGCGACCCTTTCCCTCTTCATAAATTAGTATGGTACCCCAACCACATTCCGAAAATGTCGCTTAACCTCCTCAGAGCCCTCAGAGGCAAGCTGCTTACCAGAGATAGGATTTGCAGATGGTCTCCTGGCTACCCTGCTAACTGCATCCTATGTGATGATAACGCTGCGGAAAACACCTTTCACTTGTTTTTTGAATGCCCCTACTCGAGGTACATCTTCCGCAGATCTATGTTAAAATTAAAAGTACCAACTCATATTCATCATTCCTTATCTGAGGTGGGAGAGTATTTCCTTGCTAAATACGGGAATAAAGATTGCTTGAGTTTATTAGCTAAGACCTGTTTGGCTACAATGGTCTGGCACATCTGGCGTGAAAGAAACAGACGGATTTTTGAAAATGAGAGAAGATGTAAGACCGTGCTATTCGAGGAGATAGTTGCTGACATAAGAGCTAGCTTACATGGCCAAGATCCAATAACTGAGGAAGAGATCGAAGTCTATTCAAATTGGGATTTTAGGGACATGGGTTGATTCCTTCGTGTAATGTTCAGTTTTGAGTTTTGTATGATTTCCTGTGAAATTGTGTATGTATAGAGGAGTTTCTGCTAGTGGGGAGTGACGGCGCTTGTGCCCTCTCCTCCCCCTAGCATAAACACACTCTATAGTTTTATGTTGTAAATATTGTACTACTATCAATAAAATTACCCCGCTTACCTTCCAATATATATATATATATATATATATATATATATATATATATATATATATATATATATATATATATATATATGTGGGTAAAGGGATCCTAAGGTGCCTCCTTAGATTCAATCTAAATCTAAGGAGGGGCCCTCATTTCTCCACATCTCACACATTTTTTTGAAATTTTTTTCATGGGTTTGTTGTTCACCTCATGGATGATCAACATACCAAATTTCAAGAGATTCTAATACTTTTTGCGCCCTCATCTACACCTTGCAACTTCATGGAGTTTTTAGCACGTTTCAGACTGTTGAAGTTTTAAGGGGTAGATGTGGGCTCAAAAAGTAGTGGAATACCTTGAAATTTGGTATGTTGATCATCCATGATGTGAACAACAATTCTATTAAAAAATTCAAAAAAATTTGTGTGAAATGGAAGGAAATGGGGGCGCCTCCATAGATTTCATCTAAGGAGGCGCCCCCATTTTCTCCCATCTTCCACAATTTTTTTTGGAATTTTTTTCATGGTTTGTTGTTCACATCATGGATGATCAACATATCAAGTTTCAAGGGATTCCAATACTTTTTGAGCCATCATCTAACCCTTGCAACTTTGACGGTATGAAAACATACTGAAAACACCATGAAGTTGCAATGGGTAGATGATGGCTCAAAAAGTATTGGAATCACTTGAAATTTGGTATGTTGATCATGCATGAGGTGAACAACAGACTCATGAAAAAAATTCAAAAAAATTGTGAGAGATGTGGGAAAATGGGGCGCCTCCTTAGATCTCTTTTACCCTACACACACACACACACACACACACACACACACACACACACACACACACACACACACACACACATGGGAGAAATGGGGTTCAGCTGGCCTAGGAGGGAGTCTCTCCTTGGTTGTCCGTATGGCTCATCTCCATCCTCCATCAAGCTATCAGCTCCTTCAGCTCAAATCAAATAATTTTTGCGTGTTTTTTGCAATCAGCCCCCTGCTTTTCACTTTCCACTTTTCCCCTCACGCGTTCCCAGGACCACCTCTCGTAGTTAGGAAGATGAAGCCTCGATCGAAACCCTTTCTCCCCTCTCGCGTTCCCAAGAGCTCATCTCTTTCTTCCCTCTTCGATCGATCTCATCTCTCATCTTCGTGCGATCTCCTCCACCAGCTCAAAAGAAGTTGCAATCGCGGAGAACGCCGGAGGTTGCTTCGGGAAAATTACGACTGTGCCACTCCCATTCAATCGAGGCAGCAACATTCCTCACGTTCTCCCTTCACGCCCTAGCTCACGATCTCCTCTACCCCAAGATCACAATCGTGTGAGCCCCAGAAAAAACCATCCTCAAGAAAATCAAGCTGCATCTCAGTCGTGCCCCCAATCTCCTCTCTCTCCTTCAAGCGGCGGCGCATCCATCACCCCATTTCCAGATTTGTGTTTGATAAGTATTTTGACATTCGATAAAGCTGCGATTTTGATGATAAAGTTGTGATATTTGTTGATTTTTCTCGAAGTCGGTTCAATTCGTATTCTTCAATCATCTTCTTTTTTGAGAGAAAACTATGAGGTTTTTTTGGGTTGCTAGGCTGTTTGCTTTGGGTTTGGGTAGGTCGATTCATGGGTTTGAGCTTGAGGATTTGTATGCACCAGAAGTTGGTTATGATGCCAATGGGTTTGTAAACAATCCCTTGTTAGTGGGACACCTTGCATGTACGGTGTTCAATGGAATTCCTCAATGAAAACCAAATGCGTTATTCAGATCTTGGGCATCTTCCTCCTTCATTGCGTCCAAGCACATGTCAATTTTTTTAATTTTTTTAAAGAGGCGATGATGATGTCAATACTCTTTTTTGTTGTGGTGTTTGATTCTCTATAATCCTTGGCACAATATCGCTTGGTGAGGCTTCTCGGATTGTCTGCTTTTATGCAGGCAACCGCTTGCTACATCCATTTGTGTATGCTACCTTATGCACATTGTTCTCTTGTTGTTGTTGTTATTTATTATGGGTAAATTTCTATAAACACCTATGAACTAGCAAGAAAGGTTTTGGGCTAGGCCCTGATGATGATGATGGAGTAAAGATGAATCTGAGTCTCTCTCTATTTATCATATTATATATTTTCAAGATGAAGGTTGTTGTTGTTGTTCCCTTGTTGCACTGGAATTGCTTGTTATTTCCTTTAGCACTGTATTACTTAAGATTTCCATATTACTTAGTCTAGAATTGTTAGATTTTTTTGCTCACCCAATCATTTTCTTATAAAAATCAGAACTTTTAAATTTTCATAGCATCTTCTGTTCTATATGCTTGTAGATTTATAGAAAAAACATGAATGCTATGTTGTATCTCAAAAGCGTTTTATATTTTCGGGTTTTATTAGTCCTATTGGGTTTGCCAGCAGTCGATGCAATCAGAGGAAACAGTAATGGTGATGGTGATGGGCAATGAAAATATAAGATGTGATTGGCTCCTAGGCCGCATAGCGTTTCAATATTGGAGTTTGGCACCGTTGGGGACGGCGTGTCCCTGAACACGGTCACCTTTCAGAATGCCATCTTCTATCTGAGGTCGTTTGCCAACAAGGGCAGAGCTCAGATATATGTCCCCAAGGGGAGGTGGCTCACTGGGTGTTTCAACCTCACCAGCCATCTCACTCTATTTTTGGAACGGAGGTTCGGTATAGACCGTTGAGTTGCAAGCTGAGGGATCGTACCTCCTTTTGCTTTTTCACCCTTTCTCTGTGTATATAGATCATGTCTCCATTTCTTTACTAGTTTATTTAAAACATTTGGTAGTCTTTAAACCCCATTTTTCATATTCTCCACTACTTTTCTTTACTAGTTTAGTTTTGTCATGTAATCAGGTGCCAGGGGCAGGTGCCAGTGCGTAGGCTAAATTAAAATCTTTGTATCAATATGACACGGATTTTGGGACGGAATGTGGCAGTTATGGTAGTTTATATAACTATGTCAGATGTTGAATTCTTTTCATAAATTGATACAAGCTTAAAACTTTATTGTGTTTGCAATAGATTGTCTTGAGATTCCTCGAGAGCATGAAGGATAACATGATTTGGTACATGTGGTCTGATTATAATCTTGGGGTAAGCTCTTGAACTGCATAACATGAGCTGAAAATGGTAATATGGTATGATATGATAGAGATCAATGGACTAATGATGAGTTTTTGTGACCTGCCGATCTTGGATGATCTTTTTGCTTCAACTACGATTGTTGGTCGCTGTTTTTGGTGTTATAGGTCTTACGGAGTCTTGTGCTGGGACATTTGTGTCACTACCAGATTAGCTTGGAGTCTGTTTCAGAATGTTGAAATTTGGTGATTTAACTCTTTCACACAATATGCCCAGGTCACTTGGTCGAGCGTGGCAGTCGTTCGACCGAGCTGGAGGCTTTGAGCGGAGGCGTAGATGAGGAGAACATTTACTCGATCAAGTACTCTACCACTCGACCGAGTTACTGTCCGCTCAGTTGAGTGGCTTAAGTACTCGACCGAGTAAATTAAGCTCAAATTTTACAGAGAGTTGGCATCTTTTTGAAGCTCTACAAAGATTGTCAACTCGATCGAGCGATGTTGACACTCGACCGAGTAATTGCCAACTCGGTTGAGCAAAGTTGACGCTTGACTGAGCTCCATGCTTTCCACCCCAGCAGCAGCAGCAGTGGAGAGACAGCTCGGTCGAGCAGCTTGACCGAGCGGCACGGGGAAAATGCTTTTCAGCCGACGGCTGAGATTTTTTTCACTCGTTTTGGGAGCCCTATTTAATCCTAAGTGTTGATTAGATTAGGTTAAGGCCTAGTTCGAGATCTGGAGCTAGAGAGAGTTGTAGCCACCACCATGAAGAGTTTTGTCGAACGATTAGGGTTAGGAGTTTGATTGTGAAGGTGAGTGATTCTCTTCATTACTCCTTTGATTTCTTCTTCCTTGAGTGAGATTGTGAGGGCTTGTGCTTTCCGCGAAGTTATTACTCACGTGAGCGGAAGATAGATTGTAAACCCTTTGTGGATCTCTCTGATAGTGGAATCATCTCGAAATTGCTGGACGTAGGTTGTGCGCAACCGAATCAGGGTAAACTCTTGTGTATCTGTGATTGATTTGATTGGTGTTGCCGTTCTTCGTTTTCTACTTTACTTCGCAAAGTCGTATGGATTTTGTTGGGTTATTTGAGAATCCATTTTTGCTAGTCATAGATTCCTGATCAGCTTTTAGAATTGGTTGTTTCTGCACGGATCTCAATTTTGGCATCGCCATTGGACTTATTCCCCAACAAGTGGTATCAAAGCTTGTGTTCTTTTGTGAAGGAATTTTGTGGCGAAGATGGTGTCATTAGCAACATTGAACATTGAGAAGTTCTCTAGCCAGAATGATTTTTGAATCTGGCAGACGAAGGTGAAGAATGTTCTGATGCGGGCAGGGTGTTACCAAATTGTATTCGATGAGGCAAATATCGATAACGAGGTGAAGGAATCCGCTAGGGTGGAGATGAAGAGAAAGGCTTACATCGTGATTCAGTTGTCGTTGGCAAATAATGTTCTTATAGAAGTCTTGGATGAAGCTACGGCGTCTGATATCTGGAAGAAGCTTAAGGGACTGTATATGAAGAAGTCATTCACGAGTCGTCTCTATTTGCTTCAGCAGTTGTATACTCTCAAGATGAAGTCTGGATCCGCGGTGAAGGATCACATGGATGAATTGAACCAGATAGTGCTAGAGCTGCGGGGTATGGATGTGAAGATTGAAAATGAGCAACAGGCGGTTATCTTGTTATGTTCATTACCTGAGGAGTTTAACCAGTTTGTTCAGTCGATGATTTATAACCTAACGACTCTCACCGTGGAAGAGGTGAAGGCGGCGCTTCACACCGAGCAGCTATGTGGCAAGGTTCAAAGTAGAGACCATGTGAGTAACCGTGAAGAGGCACTACATGTGAGGAGTCGACAGGACAGGAGAGGAGGTCACAAGAAGCACAATGATCGCTCCAAGTCGAGACATTCACATGATAGGTTTGTGAAGGTCACATGTTACAATTGCCAGCAGAAGGGCCATTTTGCGAACCTGTGTCCTAACAAGAATAGGAAGAAAGGCAAGGATGCCGATAAAGAGTCCGGTTCAGCATCATTGGGGATAGATGATATGTACATCCATGATGAAGGTAGAGATCCGGAGATGTTTGCA
This sequence comes from Scilla litardierei, assembly GCA_030789695.1. NCBI lineage: Eukaryota > Viridiplantae > Streptophyta > Magnoliopsida > Asparagales > Asparagaceae > Scilla > Scilla litardierei. The sequence continues at coordinate 137,663,332 of CM061139.1, forward strand.
GCATGGATTGCAAGTGAAGCAAACATTGTGTGGCTTATGGATAGTGTGTGCTCATACCATATGACTCCGCATAGAAGTTGGTTCACAACATACCGTCCCAAGGAAGATGGAGGTTCAATCCTCATGAGGGAACAATGCAGTGTCCGAGACTGCGGGTATTAGAACCATCCGGATCAAGATGCATGATGGCATACTGCGTACGCTAGCCGATGTGAGGCATGTCGCAGATCTGCGGAAGAGCCTAATCTCCATAGGCGTTTGGACATTGCCGGATGCAAGTCGGTCTTTGAGAAAGACCAATTGAGAGTATCGAAAGGAGCCATGGTTGTGATGAAGGGAAGGAAGGTGAGAAACTTATATGTCCTTCAAGGTACCACAATGGAAGGAGATGCAGATATTGGCGCTACTAGCTCAAGTTCCGAAGATTCAGCCAAGTTATGGCATTATCGTTTGGGTCATCCATGTGACAAGACCCTCGATGTACTTAGAAGGAGAAAATTGATTGATGCTACAAATGAGGGCGTAGAATTCTGTGAGTCATGTGTGTACGGAAAGATGACAAAGGTGCAGTTCAACACGGGAAAGCACACTAGCATGGGACCACTTGACTATGTCCACACAGATGTGTGGGGACCATGCCCAGAGCCTCAAGAGGAGGAGCTAGATACTTTGTTCTTTTCATAGATGACTACTCTCGCAAAGTCGGGATGTACTTTATGAAGTCAAAGGACCAGACATTTGATTGTTTCAGATAGTGGAATGGTAGAGAAGCAAATCGGAAAGCATGTGAAGGTGCTGAGGTCTGACAATAGAGGTGAGTATACCTCAAGGGAATTTGGAAATTTCTGCAAATTCCATGGAATCCGTCATCATTTTAGCAGACCTGGAGATCCGCAGTCAAATGGTGTGGTAGAGCGGATGAATCAGACATTATTAGAACGAGTGCGATGCTTGAGGCACTCAGCTGGTTTGGCAAAGGAATTTTGGGAAGAGATTCTTACCACTGTTGTGCACATCGTGAACAGAATTCCGTCAGTGACTATTGGTTACAAGATTCCTAAAGAGATGTGGAGTGGTGAAGCTGGAGATTATTCTTACTTGCGCATTGTGGGTTGCCCGGCGTATGTGCACGAGAGGGGCGACAAGTTGGATCCAAGAGCAAAGAAGTGTATCTTTTTGGATATGTCCACGGTGTCAAGGTATATCGCTTATGGGATCCAGAGGGTCAGAAAGTGATTGTGAGCCGACATGTCACTTTTGATCAGGATGCATTGCTCATGGCGGAGCATTCTCATTCAAAAGGGGGACACATCAGTAGAAAAGACATTGATAGACATTGTCAACCTTCCAGTCCAGCCCACTCAGCGACTAGGCAAAGAGTTGATGGTCGACATCCCAGTTGAAGGACGTGATGAGGTCTGTGTTGAGGACCATGAGAAAACACCCGGTCCATCTCAGGTATGTGTTGACACTTTTGCAGGTGATGAAGGAACACGGAAATCTAAGAGGGTGAAGAAGGCATCCGAGAGATTTGGAGAATGGGACTACGCGGGATATTCTTTTGATGACATGGCGTCATATGCACTCAACCTAGAGCATGAGGAGCCGGCAACATATGACGGAGCCATAGACTCAGGAGATGCCGCTCGGTGGAAATGAGCTATGTAGTAGGAGATGGAGTCCCTTCACCGTAATGACACTTGGAAGTTGGTGTCGTTACCCAACGAGAAGCGTGCTATTGGATGTCGTTGGATTTACAAGGTAAAAGAAAGCTCAACCCAAGATGGAAATGATGTCAGGTAAGGCAAGACTAGTGGCCAAGGGATTCGCACAAAGGGAAGGAGAGGATTACAACGAGATATTCTCACCTGTTGTGCGACACATCCATTCGGGCGTTTTTGGCACAAGTGGCTAGCATGGACATGGAGTTAGAGCAACTCGATGTGAAAACCGCCTTTCTGCATGGTGATCTTGATGAAGAAATATACATGCAATAGTCAGAGGGGCTCAAAATTGAGGGGAAAGAAAATTTGGTCTGCATGTTAAAGAAATCGTTGTATGAGTTAAAGCAGTCACCCAGGCAGTGGTACAAACAATTTGACAGCTTCATGAATTTTTTTGTCGAGAGATTAGGGCTGAGAGATTTGGGCTGGGAGTTTGTGATTGGAGTTGAGTGATTCTCTCCTTGTCTCCTTTATTTTCTTCTTCCTTGAGTGAGTTTGTGAGGGCTTGTGCATCTAGCCAAGTTATTACTCACGTGAGCAGAAGAAAGATTGTAGTCCCATTAAAAATCTCTCTGATAGTGGAATCATCTCGGAAGTTGCTGGATGTAGGTTGTGCGTAACCGAACTAGGGTAAACCTTTTGTGTCTGCGATTTGATTTATTTGTTGCTATTTCGTTTGCTGCTTTACATTATTGTAGGGATTTTGTTGGGTTATTTGAGTATCCGATTCTTGCTAGTCCTAGATTTCTAATTAGCTTTTAGGATTGGTTGTTTCCGAGGGGATCTCAATTTGTCGATTCGTTCCGAACAACGTTATCTATAGTATCCTTCTATTATATAAATAGGTTAACTGTTAATGTTGGCTGATTAAGTGGTAACTGACATTAGATTAAATCATGATGAACTCAAAATGTGTAATTAACTTTATGGTGGTTTTTATAAATTGAATTTTTTTGGTTGCACTGCATGCCTGTTAGAGTTTTTAATATTCAATGTGTAAACTACTTTTAGGAGGTTTCGGTGGTTCAGGTTAACATCATACTTTAAACAATTGGGTAGGACTTTTCAACTAAGCTTATAAAGCATGGAACTATAACTAATTTGCTCTTGAGTGGTGATGTTAAAGCATGATCATGTTTTAATGGAGTTCCAGCATGTAAATAATTTTACTTGCTTCAAAAAAAAATTAATGGAGTTCCAGCATGTAAATAACTTTATGAGTTTATACAAACACATGCTAATGCGTTGCAAAGAAAACCTTTTGTAAGCATGTCTTCAATAATGGACCTTGCCTTGGCATCTTTAATTAAGCCCTGATCTGATTTTAAAGAGGGCCTTGCCTTGGCATCTTTATTTTATTTATTGGCAATGACCCAAAATTATTTGTAAACTACTGAGTGGCTGTATGTAAGCATACTTAAGCTCATTCTTGAATAGAGGATAATAAAAAATACATTCACTTTATATCAAGTATCGTCAGAAGTTAATAATTCTATTCCTCAGTTCTGACAAAGTGTCAATATCTTGTAATGGCACAATGTAGCTGCCTTTTATCTTACTGATTGTTTCTTTCTGTTTATGCAGTTATCTTTTTTTGACACTAAACTATCCGGGGCACTAATTTACCTGGCATGATACTTGAATGTATCTCTTAGGAAAACTTTGGATGTGAGTTAACCTTTGAAGTCATTGCCTGTATCATCAAACAATTACTTTCTTTGTGTTCAAGGCGTAGGCATCTAGGCCACTTATCTAGTGTTGACAGAGATTTTTCCCGAGACTAAGCCCTGTGTGATTGGGTTTTTAATTTGTAACAAAATAACTAATCGCTCTATTTTGGTGCTTTTGATTGAGACACCATTGTATTCTAAGTTTCTAACATGTGACTTTTGAAAGAGCATGCGTGCCGACATGAGAATAATGGGTTCATATGGCATATGAGAGGCACATTTATTTTATAAAAGGCATGGAGATCAAAAAAGTACACCCATGTGACTCCTTCCCCATGTGATTCAGTGTATTATATGGGGAAAGAATGTGACACGTGAAATTCTTCTATGTTATATCAACTTATTTTGCTACATAGCTTATAATTGACATGAGATTCTTACATTCTTTTTGTTGTTAGGTTCTTCAAAATGTTATTGATTTGTTAAATCTCCCACCTGAGCTTGAGAATAGGAAACAAAATATCAGGAGGCTTGTGCCATTGCATGTGTCCTTTTTCATGGTAACCTTGTTACTTTCTTGTCACTTATTTTTTTCCAAATGCTTTTTTAATGCTGCCATTCCCGTTGTGGTTCATAATCAAATTTATTTTGTCGTGATGAATTGATTGATGTCTAGTGCCAAGGATGTTTCAAAATGTAAGTCTAAGGTTGCCAGACGAGTGTTAATTTGCCTTCGTTTTGCTGGTGTGTGATTTTTTAAATTGCTGTTTTTATTCTATGTTTCATGCAGTAACTACCATGTTTTTCCATGCATAGACGATGGTGGTGCGTGGGAGCTTCCAGACTGTTTTATGCAACTGATGGTACATCATGCACGATTCATTGAAGGATGTTTTTTCTGGACAAAGGGGGATTTAGGGCAAAGGCAAGCCTTTTCACTAATCTCCCTTCTGCTTCTGAGCATTACTTGATGATAGTAGTTAGAATGCAAAGCATGATCGCATGATTGATGGCTTATAGAAGGTGTACCCAATTTATGTTTTGAGATGAAAAACAAATGCTGAAGGTGATGGTGCCCAGAGTGAAGGAGAGATGAATCATGTTGTGTTGTGTTAGAATTAGATAGAACAACATGATTTTGGGAGAGGTGCATAATGATTCAAATCAGTGAAAACATAATCTCTCTAACCCAAAAAAAACATGATGTTGATACATTATATGTCATATGATAGGCAAAGACCCGTCAATTTAACATTCCTTCTGTTTTTAATATGTCAAATATGTGACTATTTTTCTTAGAATGCGGCATCAATTTTACTGCATTTTCATACTTTCAACTTATTGCATCAAAAAAAAGGTCAACTCGGTTTAATTGTTTGACCCATCAATGTGTATTCTGTTTTTTTGGTGAATCTGGTTTTATGTGCAAGATATCACCATTTGATGTTGAATGTAATGGCTTGCCTTGATGTAGGAAAGATGGGAAGACAACATTGGAGGCAAGCAATGAAGTTATACTCCAATTAAATGCATGTCTTCTCCTCTTTATTAATCTAATTAAAATATGATTTATCATAATCATCTTTAATAAATATGTGCATGTATAATTTTGGCTCTTCAAAATAACATATTTAGGTGATCTGGTTTATCGTTTCTTTTTGTAATTGCATACTCTGTAAGCAAGATTTGACAAGTGTCATGAAATTTTAAAGGTGCAAAGCTCTATGCTAGTAATGTTATGGGAAAATGATATTGATTTGATTTTCTTTTTCACCCCTAAGTTATATTAATCACTTTCATTGAAACATTTGCTGCTCGAAGTTTTTGTTTCTTTTAATAAGTTTGTACCTTATACTTATTTGATTAAAAAAATTTATGTCGATATTGATGCATTGTTCTTCTATCTTTCCTGCATCTAAATTGGTATCTGTAGCTTTGTAGCTTTATATCGATCTAAATAACACAATATTAATGATGTGTAGTTGCAGCAAATCTTGTACTATGTACTCTACATGTCTTTTTGTGGTTTGATTCTTGCTTTTATCTTTTGATGTAATATTACTGTATTATTTTCTAATCATCTCTACGAAAATTGTTAATGTTAATTGTGAGCTAGCTTTATGTCACGATGTAGAAAGCCTCGTTGAAGTCATCGAAAAGTAGAATTTGGAAATTAAAATTTGTCCACTAATGTGTTTTGAATTAATATTCTCTACATGCCTAATTTTTCCAATGCTAGATAGTTGCAATCCTTACTTTGTGTAAGAGACTGTGGCAGCCATCTTATATGAGACATCACACGTTTGTATATGATATACGTTATTCTTTTTGTAGCAAATCTACGAGCATGTGATATGAATTCAAAAGCATTGTAAGAAGGAACAACTACTAGCATGAATCACAAGCATTGAAATGCAATGTATGATTGCAATGGAACAACAAGTAAATCGAGGATAATGAGAAGATGAGAGTATCTAGATCCAATTTTAGTTTTTCATAAAACTGGATTATTTAATACAAATATTCAAATTGGCATTGATGTAGTTTGGATTTGGAATCATCATTTGTGTTATTTGAAATGGGTTTGAATAAATACATGTATTTTAACATTGGGGCCATACTTAGCACTTGATATGAAGGTTTAAATCATTATTAACTTTAGTCCTATTTATAGCTATCCAAAATGACATCAAATGTATCATAAACTATTTTAACTTTTAGTTTGAATTTTTTTAAATTTCTATTTTCACATTATAAGTTTACTTTGACCTTTCTAGCTTATTTAATTTTGTATATAAAGCTTGAAAAAAGTATCCTCAAGGTTTCATACTTTAAAATATAAATACTTTAAAATATAAACCCTTGTTTTTTGATGTGGTAATTTATTTTCATTTTTTGTTGAATCACTCTAATGATGTTTTGAAAGTTTTCATTTTTCAACTTTTGCACATAAATAATGGAAACTTGCTATTAAAAAAGTATGTTGTCAATATTTTGATTTTAGCTTACAAGTCTTTTTCTCATTTGTTTACTTTCAAATGTAAAACCTTGTTTCTCAAATACTATTGCATCACAAAATTTTTAATTTTCAAATTTTATACTTATATGGAAAATTAGTTTGTTCAAAATATTTTCAACTTCCTAATTTAAAATACAAATCTTGAAAACTTAGTTTTAACATTTTTATTTCTAAATTAAAAGGCAATTTTAGCTCCATTTTCTAATCGCTTTTGCTTCTCATTGAAAGTATGGTGGTGGAATTCCCTGGGGAGGATGCGGCGAAGCTGTTGGGACCCATGAGGCGCGTACGGGCACGAAATTTCTTGGTGAGTTGGGAACAAAGATGATGGGGCACGACATGGTTTCAACGAGGGCGGGGTGGCCTTCGGGCTTCAACGAGGCCGGGGAGGTCAAAGATGTTTCGACGAAGGCAGGGCGCCATCTCATGTTCAAAAAAGAATTTGTGGATTCTTTTTGGTAGAGAGTGAAATTTCATTTATAAAATTCAATGGAATTTCGTAATTTAGATAAACTAAGAATAGTATGGTATTTATTGAGTACATGCCAATGCGGCTATCTATCCATATATCACACCTTTTATAGTAATTTCAACTGGGGCAACATGGTCACACCATAAAAATTCGGATTTTCTGTATCAATATATTCAATGAAAATTTGAAATAGGATAATTCTATATAGGAATATGTACGTAAGAGGGAGATCGGGTTTGGTATGTAGATAACAATTTCTTTTGTAGGGTTTACATATACACATATATGTTGTTTTAATTGAAAAGTATTGAGCATATGGGGGTGGAATCTCTTGTGGAGGCGGCGACGAAGCTGCTGGGGTCCGACGGGGTTTCTACGAAGGAGGACGGGGAGGCCTGCATGGCTTCAACGAGGGTATTTTTGTAGGATATTCTACATATAGTAAAGCATATAGAATTTATTATAAAAGAACTTTATGTATTGAGGAATCTCTTCATATAAGTTTTGATGAGAATTTTACACCTATCATGCATTTAGATGAAGAAGATTATATACATGTCACTAGTTCTTTAGAAAATACTAAGTTAGATGACGATGATTCTACTAATTCCATTCCTGAGATTATCCTTGAAAATACAAGTCTTCCTAAAGTATTTGTTGAAATTCCTAATCATCCACATGATCTAGTTATTGGAGATATTTCTGATAGAGTAAGAACTAGATCTCAAATTGAACAAATGACTAATTGTGCATTTATATCATCCATCGAACCAAAGAATGTTATTGAAGCATGTAAAGATAGTTCATGGATTATAGTAATGCAGGAAGAACTTAATCAATTCAAAAGGAATGATATATGGAAATTAGTACCTAGACCTTCAGATCATCCTATTATTGGAACAAAGTGGGTATTTAAGAATAAATTGGATGAATCTGGTCAAGTATAGAAATAAGGCTAGATTAGTTGCACAAGGTTATAATCAGGAAGAAGGCATAGATTATGATGAAACATATGATCCTGTAGCAAGATTTGAATCTATTAGAATGCTTTTAGCATATGCTTGTTACAAAGATTTTAAGTTATATCAAATGGATGTTAAAAGCGCATTTCTTAATGGTACTAAAGGAAGAAGTCTATGTAGAACAACCACTAGGGTTTCAACATGAAAGTTTTGAAAATCATGTTTTCAAGTTAAAGAAAGCATTATATGGATTAAAACAAGCACCTCGTGCTTATACGAAAGATTGAAGAACTTTTTGTTAAAATCTGGTTATTCTATTGGAAAGATAGATTCTACTTTATTTACCAAACATATAGATTTTGATGTTATCATTATACTAATATATGTTGATGACATAATTTTTCGTTCTACAAATATATTTTGAGATAGATTCCTATATCTCAGTAGTTATATACATATATATATCTTATCTATTATTTTATTAATATATTTTTTATCTGATCTGATAGGTCAAGACACTTTTCTGAGCTCCTGGAAACAAAAAGAACCACTTTTTGTTTTCCCTCCAATTTTCAAAAGCACTTTGGAAATACAACTTGTCAGGTACACATCACCTTGGAAAGGGGTGTTGCTAAGTCAAATTCAAAGTACAACCTACCCTAGGGTTAGGACAGACATCAGGTCCTATCGTCCTTTTTGTTGACCAGCTATAATATTAAAAATCTCATTTTTTTCATCTTCCTCCTTTCAAAATATTCTGTGCATTGATTAGCCGACTAGACGTTTCGACTAGTCGACTAGAAAATTACAGTTTTCTGAAAAACTGCGATTTCGACCGTTTTCTTCCACCGTTTTCCGCACCAATCAGTTCTTCAACGTCTAGAGAAGTTAAGGGAAGTTATCAACTGGTTCTAAATCAGTTTTACTTTTGAATTTTCCTCCTTCAATCCTTATTTAAACTCCATTGATCTCCATTTCTTCATGAGAAAAACTAAATCTCAATATTCCGAATAACCTCTCCATTTCAACGAAAGAGACTACAAATTCCACATAGGTACTCTTCATTTTTCTCTAATAATCCCATTTTCAAATCCTCGTTCATCTCATCGTTTCACTCCGGTCGAAGAAGCCCGCGCGACATATGCCGCCATGGAATTCACTCCATTCTATCCCGAACAATCAATCGACTTTAGTGATCCGAAAATTCAGAACTTCAATCTCCATCAACATCTACATACGGTTTCTCTCTTCCACCTTTGGTATGAAGACATTACATACTATCCTCTCCTTGTAAAATAATTTTTCTCTAAAATGGTTATTTATGAAGATGACGGAAACATTTATTTCGACACCAAAGTTCAAGGTATAGAAATGCATCTCACTTTTGGAACTCTTGCCGAATGTCTTGGCCTCCCTCGATCAAATGATCAAACTCTCGGATTTTACATGGATCAACAACCCACTCTTGATTTACTTAGTCCCAATTTTCGTCCTTCTGGCATGCTCGCCATGAACTTACATCCAACTCCTTGACATCTCCTAAAGATCATAACTTACAACCTTCTTCCAAAGGTTGGTTCTTTACATTACATTGATGAAACTCGCCTTCACATTCTCTATGCCATCGTGCGTGGCATAAAAGTTGATTGATTGGTCCGTCTCTCTCATGTTAGCCTTAGTGAAACCCGTTTCAAATCACATCTTCCTACCTTGCACGATCACCAGTATTCTACAACATTTTGAAGTTCCTCTTGATGATGAAGTGGCCCTTTATAATCCACTTTTTTTTATCACTCCATTTTAAGTCGCATGGAACTTCAACCACCTCCACATGTTGAAGAAGCGCAGCCAATCGACTCACACCCTCGTCGTCGCAAGGCTCCCATGTCCCCCCACATATTCGCCCTTAATCATCTCGGTTCTCCCTCCAAGATCAAATTGATCATCTTCAAGATGATATGTATATCGGTTTTACGGGAGTCCAAGAACATTTGAGTTGTTTTGAGACTAGTATTGCACAAGTTAGGAATGACATGCATGCAAGCTTTAACAACATGCAAGGAACTCAAGCCCAGACTATGAGTCTCCTTGCACAATTCGCACCATATTCTCCATCAACCTCTCACCGACCACCAAGCCTCCTCCACTTAAGCGATTTCAGGAGAAATTCGCTTATTAGTCGACTAGGACTTTCAGTTAGTCGACTAATGCCTGTTTATGGCTGGTTGTTGTTTTCGGTTGTATGGTTTGGTGTTTAAGTTGTTTGGTTGTTATGTAGTCCAATCAGTATGTACAATGTTAATTTGACTTAGGTTGCTTTTGGTTGTTGTATGTTGCCTAGCACGTCCCCGGTCCTATGTACGACCTTATCTATGTATTACTTATGCAGCATTAATGAAGTTTCAGTTTGTTTGGTTTATATTCTTATCTGTTTTTAGATTTTGCACTGATTAGTCGACCAGGAAATTTCATTAATCGACTAATTTCCTAATTTGCTGAAATTCATCCCTTTTTGATAATTTCGAAGGGGAAGAAAAATATGAAATGTATATTAATCATTTCTTAATCATTTCCAAATTTTTTTAATCATTTCCAAACAATCTAAAGCTCTCTTTATACACATTCATTATATTATGATATATGCATTTGCTAATTAATATTAAATTTTTACACAATCATTCACATTGGCAAATTGATTATTTATTCTATCAAGCATATCTTCAGGGGGAGCATTATAATTAAAAATATTTTTTTTCATATACCACATATATTTCATATTATCTTAAGATATATTGTAATCATCAAAAAAGGTGAGAATGTTGGAAACATAAAGTTTTCTTCCCATAAAGTTTTTGATGATACACGCATTTTGTATATATACGTATATACTAACTCTTTGGATGCAGATTATCAAGCTCAACTTCTTCATATATGACAATCGTCAAAGTTACTTTGCAAGATAAAGCATTAAAATGCAAGATGAAGCTCAAGCAACGAACTCTTATATTTTGAGAAAGATGATGTAATTGTACTTTTTATTCTTGTATAACTTTAGATTGTTAAAGCCTTGATAATACTCTATCTTAGTTCTTTAGGACTCAGCCTCAAAAATCCAAACTTCAAAAAAATTAGTAGACCAGCACTTTTCCCTAGTCGACTAATACAATTTTTCTTATTTTATTAAGAAAAATATATATTTTTTGGTCAAAATATATTTTCCAATCAAAAATGATCAATTTCTGAAAAATTTATCAAAATTTTGTTCCTAGTCGATTAATAGGTTTTCATGGTCTACAGACAGTTATACTGTCAGTTATTATAACTGATTTCTATTAAATAATTTTCTAATTATTTAATGGCAGTTATAAACTACCTTCCAATGTTCATATTGTCAGTTTCTTGCTGTTTTTGGCCGTTTGTGGAAGTTTATAGTCGTTCTCCTTCAAAGGACACTTCAACATCCATTTTTGGTCTAGCAGCCCAGTTAGGCAACTAACAAAACTACATAGTCGACTAATTTTTGGAAAAATGGCGCAGAATTTTTTGAAAATTTAGGCAGTTGTCCAACGTTCAAAAACTAACTTTTTGGACTATAAATAGACCCCCAGACCTCTGCCTAAAACACACGAAAATTCTTTCACTTTCTTTTTTCATAAGGTTTCTTTCTCTCTCTAGAAAGTGTGTGATTTTTCAGATTTCCATAGGGAAACCTTTGCAGAAATTCTGCCCCTTTAGGAAATCCAATTTCCAAGAGTGTTCTACCACAATTCACATCTTGAACCTTGGTGATTTCATCACCAATCTTACGATATAATTCCGATATTATCAAGGCTATAGGTGATATTGTTTCATACTCTTTCTTTATTTTATTTGGTGAATCTCTTGTTAAAGAGATTGTACAAGTTTGCAACACGAGGAGTGTTGGCATCTTTGTATGTTGATTACTTGCGGGGAGCAAGTGTTTTAGTGGATTCAAATCTCTACGGGGTAGAGGACTGGGCGTATGATCACAGGTTCCGAAGCAGGATAAATCTCCGTGTTTGCGTTTGGAATATTCTAAATTATGTTCATTTATTTCCACATTCTTATTGCAATTTTTTATTAACTTTTAATTTTGTAATATCGTCGTGATTTACACTATTCACCCCCTCTAGTTTATTTAGTGTGCCAGGAGATCCAACAGACTCTGGTACCCTGTTGACTGCCTCCCTCCCACCGACTTACCATCTGTTGGACATCTCTCTCGTGACCTCCCCCTCATTGCCGGCTGATCATCCTGTTCGACCGAAGTGGGTTATCGAATGGGAGAGAGTGGAAGCTGAGAGGAAGCTGGGCCCTCCCCCTCCCCATTGTAGTAGAATCTCCATACGATATCGCTAGCGGGTAGCTTGCTTGGCTCGTTTGCTGTAGGAACTTGTGCGTGGTTTGTTTTAGGTATAGTCTTTTGGGGTCTTGTAGAGACGTTTGTTCTCTCAAGTTGTAATATGATATAGTTATGGAGGTCCCATATGGCCTCCTCTGTGGTGTCGGGGTTTTTCTCATGATAATCATTAAGCTTGGTGATTGCTTCCCAGCCTCTCCCAATGTGTTTACATTCATGTGATCTGTCCCGTACTGGGTATTGTACTGTTGTCTCTTTCATATATGAATATACTCATATACCTTTCAAAAAAAGCCGTGGGCAAATAATTATTACCTGTTGGAAATCAAGAGAATGAGTAACCATGGCACAAAGCCATGGTTCTCTATTTATTCATAATAGTAGAATGCCAAAAGACATGGGATACCAAAGGTCCCCATTAGTAAACTTGATGGGGAGTAATGTGTGGATAAAGATGGCCTCCCTCATTCATAACACTCCCCCTTATCCATCAATTACTTTGGCCTTAGAGTATAATGCTAAGGGGGTGGATACTTCTAGATCCAGAGTAATCGTGTCTGCCTCGTTAAAACCTTAGCTGTGGAAAACCCAGTGGAAAAAATCAACAGCTTAAGGAAAAAGAGTGCAACCCACAAGTTACTCCCCCTTATCCGTACAAGCTTGAAGCTTGTAGGTCTTTCAGCTGTCTCATACCGATTCCTTTTACAAGTTTTAAAAAACTACATCTCCGTAAAGATTTAGTAAATAGATCAGCTAAGTTGTTGCAGGACTGGATCTGCTGAATTTTGACCTCATCGTTCTTCTGTAGATCGTGCGTCCAGCAGAATTTGGGAGAAATGTGTTTCGTTCTGTCACCTTTGATGTAGCCCTTTTTGAGTTGTACTATGCATGCAGTGGTATCTTCAAACAAGACAATGGGCTCAAGATCAACAGTTTTCAGGCCAATGGCATCAAGGATATGTTGAACGACGGAGCGAAGCTAAAATTACGCTTTGCTTGCTTTGTGGATCACAATGAGTTCAGCGTGGTTGTATGATGTTGATGTAGTGGTTTGCTTTACTGATCTCCATGAGATAGCAGTCCCTCCGTAGGTAAACACAAAGCCAGTTTGTGATTTTGATGTGTGGGGGATCAGATAGGTAACCTGCATCAGCATAACCACGTAACTGGGAGGAGGAACCTCTCTGGTAGTATAATCCCAGATCTATAGATCCCTGGAGGTAGCGTAGAAGATGCTTTACTCCGTTCCAGTGGCACTTTGTAGGCGCAGCACTATGTCTGGCAAGTAGATTAACTGCAAACGCTATATCGGGACTCGTGTAGTTTGCTAGATATATAAGTGTTCCAATGGCACTGAGGTAGGGTACTTCAGGACTCAGTAACTCCTCCCACTCTTCTAGCGGCCGGAAGGGGTCCTTATGAATATCCAGTGATCTCACGACCATAGGAGTACTTAAAGGATGACATTATTCCATTTGAAACTTGTTTAGAAGTTTCCTTGTATAGTTTGATTGGTGTAACAGGATTACACCTCGTAGGTGTTCAAACTGTAAGCCAAGACAGTGTCTCGTTTTGCCTAGGTCTTTCATTTTGAAGGTATGCTTTAGACTTTCAGATATCTCATTGATCTCTGCAGGAGATCCTATGAGATTTAAGTCGTCCACATATACTGCGACGATGACAAATCTCGTTCTCGTTCTTTTGATAAAGATACACGGACAGACTTCATTGTTTGTGAATCCTTGATATGCAATAAAAACACTTAGTCTGTTATACCACATTTTTCCTGATTTCATAAGACCATATAATGATCTTTGGAGCCTTATCAAAAAGACGTCCCGGTGTCTCTCTTTCATCTCTGGGGGTAAATTAAACCCATCTGGAAGTCTCATATAGATTTCTTTATCTATATCGTCATATAGATATGCAGGCACAACGTCCATGAGCTGCATTTCTAGGCTTTCCAGAGATGATAGGCTAAGCAAGAATCAGAAAGTGATCGCATCCATGACTGGGAAATGTGTATCTTTATAATCAATCCCCGGCCTATGGGAAAATCCATGTGCTACAAGGCGTGCCTTGTAGCATACGATCACATTTTCTTCATTTCTTTTTCTGATGAAGACCCACTTATATCCCACTGGTTTAACACCTACAGGTGTTTGGACTACTGGTCCAAAGACTTTGTGTTTCAAGAGTGAGTCTAGCTCTACTCTTATTGCATCGTCCTACTTTGGCCCATCATCTCTGCGGTTACATTCCGCTAGAGATCGTGGTTCGACGTCATCGTCGTATTTAGCGACGTGAACGGCAATAGCAAACGCAAAATCGTCAACGGCGACTGTGCTATGTTTGTCCAGTACATCTCCAGTACGTACGTAATTTAATGATGTATCTCCTATTGTTTCCTCTGCAGGGAAAATAAGGAGAGGAGAGGTTGCTGGTCTGAGCTCAGCATCCTGTGGGGGGGTCATCTTATTATCTCCAGGAATCTTCCTCTTTCGAGGAACTTTATCTTTTGAACCTGGCGGGCGTCCTCTTTTCAATTGAGGTACAACCAATTCTGCTGCCGGTGGATTGCATCCATCTTTGGAGATGTCAATCCTAGCTGGCGTGTTGGTAGCAGGGACATGTGAACGAACAATCTTCTGGTTGTTCGTAAATTTATCCGGTAGTAGGTGTACTGTGTTCTGAATGTGAAGGATCTTCAGGATCTCATCTTCACACAGATTAGTACGCGGATCATAAAGGGACAAAGACTTCTTGTCCCAAGAAATGGTCTCAGAAGCATCAGGCTTCTTAGACTGTGTGCCTAGTTTTGGAAATGATTTCTCATCGAATTCACAGTCATCAAGACGTGCCTTAAATGCATTCCCGTGAGAGGTTCTAGGTATCTAATAATAGAGGGCGAATTAAACCCAGTATAGATACCTAGACGACGCTGAGGACCCATTTTGGTCCTCTGAGATGGTGCTATTGGGACATACACCGCACAACCAAATACTCTCAAATGGGAGATATCGGGTGGTGCGCCATATGCTAGCTGCATCAGGGATAATTTATGGCGACCAGAGGGCCTTATCCTAATGAGCGATGCGGCATGAAGTATAGCATGCTCCCAAGCCTCCACATGCAACTGGGATTGCATGAGCAATGGACGTGCAATCCATTGGAGTCTCTTTATAAGAGACTCTGCTAATCCATTCTGGGTATGAACATGAGCTACAGGATGTTCAAATTCGATACCTGTTGCCTGGCAATAGTCATTGAAGACTTGTGAAGTGAATTCGCACGCATTATCAAGATGTAGTTTCTTGATATGGCTATCGGAAAAATGAGCCCGCAATCTAATTATTTGTGCCAATAGCTTTGGGAAAGCTAGGTTGCGGGTGGACAATAGGCACACATAAGACCATTTTGTGGATGCATCAATCAGTGCCATGAAGTACCGAAATGGGCCACTTACGGGGTGAATAAGGCCGTAAATGTCGCCATGAATTCTCTCTAGGAAGCCAGGAGACTCTAATCCCACTTTTAGGAGAGAGGGTCTCGTTATTAGTTTTCGCTTAAAACAAGGGGACAAGGAAATTCATCCTTTTGAAGAATCCTCTGGTTCTTCAAATTATGTCCACGGGATTCAGAGATGATGCGTCGCATCATAGCTGATCCAGGGTGACCAAGTTTATTGTGCCAGAGTTGAAACTCTGGCAATGAAAGGCACTTCTGGTGCTTAGTCATATTGGCTTCTATTGGTTGAATATACGTGTGGTAGAGACCCGACGGTGTTGATTATTGGACTCCCCAGATTTGGTTTTGGATGATGAGCAAACATAAATAATTCATGAACTAACAATTTGTGAGCGCAGTATTGGAGATCGTCGCCAAATTCACGTAAACAATCAAAGCGACATCTCAACACTTCCCAAAGCTCGTATTCATGTCTAAAGCTTCGTTGAAGCTCTTGCGCCGCTTTGGAAGTTATGAAGAATAAATCGAAGCTCTCGAAGACCGTTTATTTATGTTTTATTTATAGTCTTTTAGCTTCGATATATAGAATGTTAAGCCTTGAGTATATCTTACGTTTCTATCTTCATTACGCTCATTTCGTAGCTCTAGGATCCTTGCACAAGTTCATTCTAACTTCCTCGAAGCATCGCACTTCGATTCGGACTTTGTTGTGCATGTTAGTTGGTACAAGAACAAGTACTGACCGACTAGATGGTGATCTAGTCGGTCGGCAACTGTTCTTGGACCGACTAGTTTGATTCCTTAATTTCTTGGACTTTACTGTTTACAGTTAGTCGGTCTATGTTGACTCACCGACCGACTAGTTTGTAAACTAGTCGGTCAGTGATGCTTCTTTGACCGACTAGTTGTGACTTACTGTTCATACTAAATTTCTCCTAAGCTACTGTTTACCTTTAGTCGGTCTAAGAACGTTTGGTGACCGACTAGTTGACATTCTAGTCGGTCAACTTTTGTTCTTGGACCGACTAAGTCAACTTGCATTCAGACTATTTCATTTTGCCTCTTAGTCGGTCTACGTTCACTGACTGACCGACTAGTTGTGAAACTAGTCGGTCAGAAAGTCTTCTTTGACCGACTAGATTTCTAGGTCTGAAATTCTCTTTCTTCTCAGATCTACACTTAGTCGGTCCACGTTGTTTGGCTGACCGACTAGTTGATGAACTAGTCGGTCAGTGATTGTTCTTTGACCGACTAATTCTCACAGATTTCTATCCGTTGGTGAATGACCTAACTTGTGTTTTTGGGTTCCTATAAATACGAACCTAGGTCATTTCTATCTAGGTTAGAGAGCTTCCATTCAGAGATTCATTGAGATCAAAAGAGATAGCCATTCTCACTCAAATCAAAAGCTCTCTTCCTCACAAGAAACCCATTCTCTCTCATTTCTAGATCTAGAGAGAAGCTTGTTTTTGGTGAGCTCTTCAAGCTATTGCTTGATCCAAGTCTCCAACTCATTCCTAGGCACCGATTGCTGGTCATTTCCTTGGTGCTAGGTTTTGGTGACTTCATCTTCCTTAAATCCTTCATTCCACCTATTGGGTAAGAAAAACTCAAGGTATAGGATTTTGTGGTAAGATTGTTTATTTCATTTAAACTCTTTAATATTGCTTTGTGATTCTCTCGGTTGTGAGAGAAGGTTGTGATCCCGGGTTGTGGGATTCACTTTGCCATTGCATGTATGATTTGATCTTGTGAAGGTTTTTCACAAGATATTCATAGTGGAAATCTTGAGTTAGGGTTTCTAACTCAAGTATCCGGAGGGGATCCGGGTGGTTGGGACGTAGGATCACCGGGAACAAGTCGGGGAGACTTGGGTGGATCCGAACCCATTAACATCGTTTGTTAGCATTGTTAATTTTGTGTTGTCATTCAATTTAAGCTTCCGCAAATTGATTTGGTAGTTGTTTGCAATTTAATTTGGAATTATACTCCTTATTATTTTAAAGTACTATTCACCCCCCTCTAGTACTTGTGCAGTAGCTGGTAGGGCATTACAGACGGGAGTCCCTTAAATTGTTCGTAGATGGTCTTCTGGCCATCTTCTTGACAAGTCACATACATATATTCAATGTTTTCTTCATCTCTAATTTCTAAGTGATATCCGTTAAAACGAATATCTTTGAAACTTATGAGATTTCTATTGGATTTTGGAGAGAATAATGCATTTTGTATTTTAAGTCTTGTGTTATTTGTGAGCAATATGATTGCTTCCCCAGATCCTTCGATTATGTTGGACAGTTCCGAAATTATGATAACAGGATTGTCATATTTGTTTAAGCTATAAAAATATCATGGATCGCGAAGGATAGTGTGCGTTGAGGCACTGTCCACTAGGCACTCATACTTCATCTATATATAAGCAAAATGAAAGTTTATTTAAGTAAATGAAAAACTGCCATTCAAATAAAAGTGCTTTCAAAGCAAGCTACAGATGAAAAGCTACATAGATTTAAATGCATAGATATAAAGATAGGGCTCAATAGAGCAGATCGTCATTCTCGAAGTCTTTTGCAGTGAACTTGGTTGGTGGTTTAATAGCCGCCAAGTTTGTTTCAGGCGGAGGCTTCTGGCTCGCTTGATACAGATCCTGGAGGTGGCGAGGAGTGCGGTAGTTTCTGGACTAATGTCCAGTCTGTTGAATTTTGGACTTATCCCTACTTGGTGTTAATGATGAGCAAACATAAATACTTGTGACTAATCCCCTATTTTACAGTTAATCCGTTGTCTAAGCTAATTATGAAGATCTACTTGCAATGGATGACACTCAAAGTTCATTGATGACAAATGAAATGGATTGGATGATCGTGGATAGTGTTTGAAGCTCCATGAAGACTTCAAGATCATACGTTGGATAGAAGAGAGAATTCGTCGATGTAAATTTCTTTTATCTATTCTAGTATGTAGCTTAGAAGTAGAACATTGATGGAGCACATACACATTCTCATTTCCGTCTTAGGACTTCAATAGATCAATTGTCCTTAGACTCCAATTCATTTCTCTTTTGATTGTGTCTGTATTGTTTATAACAGTCGACTGCTAAACACTTTTAAAGAGTTTACCATATTTGCAAAGAAGATTCAGAAACTCTTAGGATCCACCGTTATCACTATCCGTAGTGATCATGGAGGAGAATTCGAGAATGAATCTTTTACAAAGTTTTGTGATGACACTGGGATAACTCATAACTTTTCCTTCCCTCGGGCACCACCACAAAATGGTGTTGTAGAGAGAAAGAATAGGACTCTTATTGAGTGTGCTCGCACTATGCTCCATGGTAGTCATCTTGGACTACAATTTTGGTCAGAGGCGGTGCACACGGCATATTATGTGCTCAATAGGATCCTAGTGAGACCCCGAACGAACAAAACTTGTTTTGAGTTGTTTTATGACAAAAAGCCTCAAGTAAAATATTTTTCGTGTTTTTGGTTCAAAATGTTTTATCAAGAACACTTTTGGTAATCTAGATAAATTTAAGTCAAGATCTGATGAAGGAATTTTTGTTGGATATTCCACACGTAGCAAAGCCTACCGGATATACAACAAAACTTCTTCAACGATTGAGGAATCTCTACACGTATCATTTTATGACGATTTTCATTTTCCTCATGTTGATGATGATAGTGTAGATGATATTTTTGATTCTCTTAGTAATGTTAAGATTAATGATTCGATTATTGAGACTAACACTACTAACGAAATTGTTGAAGTTGTTCCAAGTGATGCAGGAATACCCAAAGCTTATCCGACCGTTCGGAACCATCCACATAACCAAATAATTGGAGATATTGGTGTGGGTGTTCGAACGAGGTCAAGAATTGAAGAATTCTCTCATTGCGCATTTGTCTCTACCATTGAGCCAAAGAACATCTAAGAAGCTTGTGAGGATAGCTCTTGGATAGTGGCAATGGAAGAAGAACTAATGCAATTCGAGAGAAATGAAGTTTGGGAGCTCGTTTCTCTTTCAAGTGGTCACCAAGTCATTGGGACCAAGTGGATCTTCAAGACCAAGACCGATAAGAACGAGGTAATCACAAGGAACAAAGTAAGGTTAGTAGCTCAAGGCTACCGGCAAGAGGAAGGTATTGATTTCGAATAATCTTTCGCCCTCGTAGCTAGATTAGAAGCTATTAGATTACTTTTATCTTTTGCATCCCATAAGAATTTTAAACTATTTCAAATGGATGTTAAAAGTGCATTTTTAAATGGGATTGTCAATGAAGAAGTATATGTTTCTCAATCTCCCGATTTTATTCATGAAAAATTTCCAAACCAAGTTTTCAAACTTAAGAAAGCGTTGTATGGGTTGAGACAAGCTCCTAGAGCTTGGTATGATCGACTCAAGACTTTTCTTTTAGATTTAGGTTTTA
Organism: Scilla litardierei; assembly: GCA_030789695.1. Classification (NCBI taxonomy): domain Eukaryota; kingdom Viridiplantae; phylum Streptophyta; class Magnoliopsida; order Asparagales; family Asparagaceae; genus Scilla; species Scilla litardierei. The sequence goes on from CM061139.1 coordinate 137,683,455, forward strand.
AAATGGGAGAAGTTGATTCTACACTCTTCATTAAATATTATGAAAATGACATTCTTTTGATTCAAGTTTATATAGACGATATAATTTTTGGTTCTACTAACTTTAATCTTTGTCAAGAATTTTCTAAGTCTATGAAGGATGAATTCGAGATGAGCCACATGGCAGAGCTCACTTATTTCCTTGGACTGCAAATTCGACAAATGAAGGATGGAACTTTCATACATCAAACTAAGTACACATGGGAGCTTATCAAGCGATTCGGGCTGGAATCATCTTCAAGCAAAAGGACTCCCATGAGTACGACTACCCATCTACACACGGATGAAAACAGAAAAGATGTAGACGTTCGTCTATATCGAGGTATGATCAGTAGCTTACTTTACTTAACTGCTAGTAGGCCCGATATCATGTTTTCCGTATGCTTGTGTGCTAGATATCAAGCTAGACCTAAGGAGTCACACTTGATTGCGGTTAAATGAATATTTTGTTATCTCAATCAGTCTCTAGATTATGGGTTACTTTATCGTAAATCTAGCACATATGAGTTAATCTGATATAGTGATGCCAAATTTGCCGGATGCAAGTCCGACAGGAAAAGTACTAGTGACACGTGCCATTTTCTAGGAAATTCCTTAGTTTCTTAGTTTTCCAAGAAACAGAACTCGGTATCATTGTCCACGACTGAAGCGGAATATATTGTCGCGGGTCTTGCATGTGCACAAGTCCTTTGGATGAGACACACTCTTAGTGACTATGGTGTCAATTGTGATACTTGCCCTATCATGTTGATAACCAAAGTGCTATATGTCTTTCCAAGTACCCGGTACATCACTCCCGTATCAAACACATAAATGTGAGACACCGTGTTATTAATGATCATGTAGATAAGAAGGACATCATCTTAGAGTACATTGAAAGCCAACAACAAATTGTCGACATCTTCACAAAACCTCTTAAAGAATATTCATTTGTGAGGTTGCGTGGAGAATTATGAATTATGTGTGAATCTGATATTTAAAAGCTCAACTTATATGTTATAACACTTTTTGAGCTCATATCATCATGTTGCCTCTTCACTTGATATATCATATATATGTGTTTAAGAAAGGCAATTGAGATTTATGTGATTTCATGAGTTCTTTAAGATTATTTTTAGAGATTTGTGTTGCAATTGATTTATCATATTACATTATTTTTATGATGTGTTTGTTATTAGAGTATAGGTCCTAGGGTGAGTGTTCATATCCTCTGGATTTTTATCTCACTGTGCATTTTTGGACCAGGACAGACGACTGTCTTTCCTTCGACAGTCGACTGCACTACTCTATCTTCTCAGTCAGAAATTTCTATCTTTCGCACAGACGACTGATGACAATTTTCCAGTCGACTGTTGTTACAACAGGCGACTGCATTTTAGTCATCAGGTGACTGTCATTTCTGTCAAATTTTTTCCAGTACTCTCTGTCTTTTTTGATGAAGTTTATTGATTCTCAGTCAGTCGACGGATGTGTATAGTAGAGTCGACTGTCCCTCGGACAGGTGACTGTATGTTACTCAACAGTCGACTGTCTGTCTTCCTGAGCTTATCTCTTTTCACTTCATCCAGTCGACTGACTTTTGTTCATCAGTCGACTGTCTACTATTGTGTCGGTTCACTGCTTCGATATGAGCCGTCGATTCTTTGATCCAACGGCCCAGATTATTTCCCCTTTTCTTATAATCGTCGAGACGTTTCATTTCGACCCTCTCTCTCTCTCCTTCGACTGAACGGCTCGTCTTCCCGCTCGAAATTCTGTCGATCTCTTCTTCGTGGCAACACGATTTTCCTCCTTCATTTAGTTGATCGTGTGTTGCTCGCCTGCAGATCGACTTCTCACGGGAATTGTGTTCATTCGTTGCTGGTTTCTTGCTTGACCTAACTTTCAGTCGAGTGGGCTCATGGATCCTTTTGATCATCTGTTTCCTAAAGGATCTTTCGATTTCCTCAATGATCCGGTTCCTTCTCCTAAACCCACTGACCAGGTTCCCTCTTCGCCTCCATCTTATGGGGAATTCCTTAATATCATTGTCGGTGACCCCATTCCTTCAGAGAATGTTGCTGAACACACTTCTCTGCCGGCCGATCATCCTCTGCGTACTCCTCCGTCCGTACCCCTTGAGGATTTTCTTCTCGGTAGGTTGTGTGATCATGTCATCGCTCTTGAGAGGCTTTCTACTTCTATGGATGAGAAGCTCAATCTTCTTTTGGAGCTTCAGTACAAATCCCTCATGCTTCATGGATTTCCCATCCCCGTCGAGCTTCAGGCTCTGTTTTCTAAGTCTGAGGACACTGCCCCTGTTCGTGCTCCTCCTTCTCCAGGCTTTGTGCATGTATCGTCTGTTGTTCAGACCCCTGTTGTCCAGACTCCTGTTCTTGGTCATGCAGTATCCTCTGCTGCTCGTACTTCGTCTTCCAAGAGGAAGACTCCTGCTTACCTTACTCGACACTCTGCCAGACTGATGTTCCGTTCGTCTGGTCGTCCATCGGACCCCACTGTTATTCACATTGACTGATGTTGCAGCTGTTACTTCTTGTTCACTCACCCGGAGACCTAGATTTTTTTGTGTGGTCTGTTTTCGTTTGGGTTAAGTGGTTCATCAGTATGTTTGTTTAGTTTATCTGTATATTGTTTAGTTTATATGTATGGAGATGTACGATGATATCATGATGTATTTTTTGTTGGACATGTTGATGTCCATATGCCATGTGTACCCATGTCATCTTTTGATATATATAGATATATATATATATATATATATATGACATTGATGTTTCGTCTTATGTGTCACACCATGTATAATTGATAATCATATCTCTGTGCTGATTGTGATATTATCTCCATGAATGTTTTATTCTCTCATAATGTGTTTTGAGACAATTTGGACTTGATATTGGATAATTCATGCTACCTGTGATGTGATGCGTTTTTGAAACTATTTTTTTGTTTCGTATATCTAACATGTTGATATTGGACTTCCATTCCTATATTCACATAAGTATTTGATGTGATTTTATGAGTTTTGATTATTTATATCTTTATACTCCTTGATTGTTGTTAGTTCTTATTTAGCACGATTATTGTTGTTGTTATTTACTCCTACCTTTTTGGATAATACCATAGGGGAGAGAAATAAACATACAAAATTCATAATGAATGTGCTAAGTATGTGCTAACACTTTGAATCTAAGATTGAAGTTGCCTTAGATTCAGGGAGAGTAAGATTATAATGAATATGGATTTTAATTCCTAGATTTCATGAATTGAATTCACTCGTATCTTACTCAGTTGCTTCAATTGTTATATAGATGCCCAAATATTTGTTGACTAACTTGATTGGCATCTATGTAGGGGGAGTAAGTTTTTATTACGCACAATTATTTATCTTTTTGTTTATGTTTGTTTGTCATCATCAAAAAGGGGGAGAATGTTGAGTATTGGACTTCTCCCTACTTGGTGTTAATGATGAGCAAATATAAATACTTGTGACTAATCCCCTATTTTGCAGTTAATCCATTGTCTAAGCTTATTATGAAGATCTAAGCTTATTATGAAGATCTACTTGCAATGGATGAAACTCAAAGTTCATTGAAGGCAAATGAAATGGATTGGATGATCATGGATGGTGTTTGAAGCTCCATGAAAACTTCAAGAGCACACGTTGGATAGAAGAGAGGATTCGTCAATTTCTTTTGTCTCTTCTAGTATGTAGCTTAGAAGTAAAACATTGATGGAGCACATACACATCCTCATTTCAGTCTTAGGACTTCAATAGATCAATTATCCTTAGACTCCGATTCATTTCTCTTTTGATTGTGTCTGTATTGTTTATAACAGTCGACTACTGAACACTTTACAGTCGCCTGTCTCAAAAACAGTCGACTGTGTTTTGTTCTACAGTCGCCTGTTATGCACAAACTTTTACAATCTAGTTTTGGGGTTCTTTGTCTTATTTCCCTCAGGCGACTCATGAACGATTTACAGTCGCCTGTCCAAGTGACAATCGACTGTGTTTTGTAAATCAGTCGCATGTCTATCTCTTACCCAAACTTTGTTGATCTGTCTTTTATGGCCAGTCGACTAATGTTGAATATACAGTCGACTGTCCATTGGATCAGTCGACTGTCTATGCTGCAACAGTCGTCTGTCTGTGAGCCAATTTGTTGACTCGGCTCTCAGGAAATTCTCAGGGTATTTGACAGTCGTATGTATAAGGAATAACAGTCGCCTGTTCTGATTAACAGTCGACTGTTTTATCGTCATCAGTCGTCTGTCCTGTTATCTCAGAAGATTTCCAGAATTCTTCAACTTACCCATTTTACGGCCAGTCACCTGTAGAAGGATTTACAGTCGCCTGTTGGTTCAATAGTCGACTGTTTATGCTTCATCAGTCGACTGTCCACGTGGTAAGTTACCGTTATGAATTCTCACCTACCCCTGCTGACTGTGCAACAGTCGACTGTGGTTTCCTCATTAGTCAACTGTCGCGAGGGCAGATTCTATCCGTTGAGATTTTTCTCACGGATTCCTAAAGGGTTTTTGCCCAATCTGTTTTGTGAATTTGAGAAACCTATATAAGGGCCTTCCACTGTTCCATTGAAAGGTTACCTAGGCTATTGCAAAATCTCTCAAGCTTTCATTCTCAAGTTTAAAAGCTCTCAAATCCAAAGCCCTAAGAATTCCAATCTTTGATCTCTTGCTCTCCAACCTAGAACCAAAGAGTTATCTTCTAGGCATTTGGTGCAGTCAAGAGAAAGGGCTTTCTCATCTCTTCCAAGAGAGTCTTCAATACACAACACACTTCTCCTTCAAGTTCTACTTCAAGGCATAGGTGATTGTAAGTGTTGCTTTCATATTTCATAACTTTCGTTATTTGAATTTGCTCTCGGGTTGTGAGAGTGGGTTGCTTGCTCCCAAGTTGTGGGAGTCAAGGTCAATCGATTGTATTTCGATTTCACTTGTAGGGTTGCTACAAGTGGGTTTTAAGGAAACCTCAAGTTAGGGTTCTAACTTGAGTATCTGAAGGTATCCTGGTGGAAGGGACGTAGGATTACCGGGAACATGTCAGGAAGTGACTTGGGTAATCCGAACCCTTGAAACATCTTTGCGTTTGCGTGTGTTTCATTTTGGGTTTAATTTCTATTCCGCATTATTTTGTTGGATTGCATTTAAATTGGTATAACTATCTTTTTAAATTGCATAAACACTATTCAAACCCCTTCTAGTGTTTTCCCCATAGACAGGATCCTTACACAGTCATGCCACATCTATGGCATTTATCCTTCAAGTTCATCTTCGGAATTGACACTGGACCAGTGTTCTTACGCTTCCATGCGAAGTTTTTCTTCCTCTGGTTGTTTTTGTTCTGGGGTGGTACTCTTGCTGGCTTCATTACAGCTTTCCCTTAGTTAGTTCTAGCCTTCTTCTTGTTTTTCCACTTCTGGAGAGAAATATGGTGGGCTTCAGAGAGCGGGACAGCACCAGCAGGGCGCAAATTATGAGTGACAAGTAGTAAGTCTCTAGTCTGCTCTGCCCTAAGAAGGCAAGAGAGCAAATCAGATAACTTTGTGAAGTTGCATTCACGGCACTGTTGCATGAGCATGTCATCTTTCTCGTGAAAGGGGGTAAATGTCTTTTCCAACATGCGGTGCTCTGAGACTTCTTCACCACACAACTTCAGGCGTGAGGTGATATTATGAAGTGCTGAGGTGTACTCAGCAACGGACTTACAGTCCTGAAGACGTAGGTTTTCACACTCATAACTGGCACGTGGTATTATGACATCTATTTGATGCCTATAACGTGTCTCAAGTGATGTCCACAACTCAAGAGGGTTTTCTACCGTTAAGTATTCAGTCTTTAAGGTCTGATATATGTGTCTCCTGATATAGATAATGGCTTTCGTCTTATCCATATCGGAGACAACGGCAATAGAGCTGCCAGCTGGAGGTGCCGCTTCAGGAGCATTGCTAGCAGTTGCCTCGGCCGCTGCGGGGGCCAAAATTGAGTGAATGAGTGCCATTGATCGCAAGTGGAACTTTAGGTCCACTCGCCAGCTCAGGTAGTTCTTCCCTACTGCGTCAAGGACCTCGAAATCGATGCTAGCCAATTTTTCCATTTATCTATGCAATTGAATATAAATGAATTAATATTTGGTAAAAATAAATTCAAGCAAAAATAAATAAATAAACAGTCATGTGGGGATCGGCCCGATACCCTTAGAAATAAAAAGTCCAAAAGTGTCCGAATACAGTCCATAAAAATGAAATACAAAAGAAATGAAAAATACAAATTGGAAACCCATTTTAGGTCCCATTATATTGTAGATTTCATTTTCGTCTTTAATTTGGCTCAGCTCCGGTCTTTTAGCATTTTATATTATAACGTCAATACAATTCCTCTCAAAATAGAAAAAAAGCGAGGAAAATAAAAAGGTGTATCAAAATGGCCGATCCCAAACCACAAGACTGAATTATTTATAACATCCACACAGTTTTATATATGCTACAGACAAATAATAATTTTGCAACATCACAGACATTTCAAAATTCATCAAACGCATTTTATTGGATAAAAATATTAAATTTACGTTAAAAAGGTTACTTGGACCACTGGAAAACGTCATTACCTGTTAGGTTAGATCACTAACCTAACGACAGAGCGGTCTCAGGATCCTTGTAATCATTTAAACGTAAAATAATGTTTTATTCGATATTAAATAAAGAGATAAATAATTGAAATTAAACATATCAAATAACATTACCCAAGTATTAAGATAAAAGTCCTTAGGCTCGATGCGATCTACAGGATCAACAACGAAAATATCTTTAATTTTATTTATGGGGTTTAAGGGCTTATATCACATATGTTATAATAATGCAAAATTATTATTTAGCTTCCAAATTGAAAATGACAACAATTTCATCATCTCCCCCAAATCACAATTTCATCATCTCCCCTAATCTGCTATCAAATTCGCAATTTTAAATTTCCCAATTCTGTCAATAAACCCCCAATTCTAATGAAGATCCCACCGACAGGGGGGAGATGTTAAGATTACTGCCGCGAGGAGCCCCCCCCCCCGACTAGGACGGGCATCGATTGCAGAGGCGGCCACGAGCCCCCCCCCCCCCCCCCCGTCAGGGGGTTGGGGGCAGCGACGGAGAGCCCCCCTCCCCGGTCGGGGGGGGGGGGGGGACAGGGAAGCCCACCCGTCTGCGGGGGGGGACAGGAAAGTATCATCTCCAAAAAAATATATTTTTTAGTTATAATCTGATAATAATAACAAAATTCCAAAAACATGAACATCTTAAGATCGAAAAATAGGCTTAAGATTTGTTTTTCACCTAAATTAACTACGTGTTTGTTCTTGATTTTTAGCAAAATGTATATGGTTTTTGCATATTATATATCTACGGGATAAGAAATTATACATCTAGATCGTTGATCTAGGGAAGAACAATTGTAATCCGTAGATAAGAAAAAATAATCACCGCTCTGCAAATCGATGTCGCAAGAGCTTTACCGCAACAGATCGCTGCAACAAAAGATTCCTAAGCGCGGTGAGGGTGATTTGAGGGGATTATTAGGAGAAGCTCAAGAAGTTGAGCTATCGTGTTGATAACGTGTTGGAAATCAAGAGAATGAGTAACCATGGCACAAAGCCATGGTTTTCTATTTATTCATAATAGTAGAATGCCAATGGACATGAGATACCAAAGGTCTCCATTAGTAAGCTTGATGGGGAGTAATGTGGGGATAAAGATGGAGGGAGATCAAAGGCCTCACTCATTCCTAACATTACCTTATTTTATATTGTTATAAAGTAAAATAAAACATGAATTAGATTAAATGCATGTAATTATGCATGGTCAAAATCTGTTTACTTAGTAGGCCTGGTTGTATAGCCCGAGTCCACAAGTTCATTTTTAAAATGGGATTGGGCAAAAAAATTCAAGCCCGCTTCAAAAACAGTGCCAGTTTAGACTCAAATCGAATCATCAAAAAAGGACAAAAAATAACAATTTGTGCACCCACGTTCACCTTTTCAGCTTTTAGCTTTTTAGCCTTTTTCAAAAACAGTCTGCCGTCACGTGAGAACGGAGTGTACAGAGAAATAAGCCAGCAGCCCGAAGAGCGGGGCGTTAATGTAGGTGGTGGGCTCGGACTGTTGGAAAGCGGGTCGGGCGTCTAGAAACGAATCCGATATGTTGGAGGGCCCCCCGACGACCGCGCCTGTCAGCAGGTTCGGGTTCAGGGCCTGGGACAGGTAGTAGTTAGTGCCTGACTTGCACCCGATACGAGCAGGGTGGGCCCCGACGGACGGGAGGGAGCTGCCACGGTGGTGGATGCGACGGGGGTAGCGTCGACCGTATCCCACCATGTACGACATGCGTAGTGGGTTGTCTCCAAGAATATAGTCAATCTTTCCAATAATAGAAAACACGCATTAATTAGTACAATAGAATGTTAACATTAATTGCAGTGAAAAAAAGATGATTCTGTTATGAATCAACTGCTGAGGGGAGAGCCCTCAGGTCTATATTTATAGCTAAAGGGGAGAATACAAGTGGGCTTATACAGATATGGGCCCAAACACTTAGGTTGGCCCAATAACTCATCCAACCCAGTAAATACCCATTCACAACACTCCCCCTTATCCAGCCATAGTTGTGGACCCTGCTCATGAATACTTCAGGATTCTGAGCCTGTATGGGTCTCACATGGGGTGGATACTTCAGGATCCTGAGTTGGTGAGATTTGCCTCGTTAAAACCTTTGGCTATGGAAAACCCAGTGGGAAAAACCATAGTTAAGGGAAAAGAGTACAAACTCTGCCAAACTCCCCCTGATCTGTACAAGCTCTCAAGCTTTCAGATCTCTTAGGCGTCTCATTCCAATCATATGTACAAGTTTTCTAAAGGTAGCAGTATGAAGGGCTTTAGTGAACAAATCTGCCAAATTGTCACATGACTGCACTTGTCTGATGTCGATCTTGCCATCTCTCTGTAGCTCGTGCGTCCAGAAGAACTTTGGTGAAATGTGTTTCGTTCTGTCGCCTTTGATGAGGCCACCTCGTAGCTGAGCTATGCAAGCAGCATTGTCCTCGAACATGGTAATGGGCTCGAGATCTCCAGTCTTCAGTCCGGTCGTAGACAAGATGTGGTAGATGACTGAGCGTAGCCATACGCATTCTCTGCTTGCTTCATGGATGGCAATGATCTCCGAGTGATTGGATGAGGTCGCCGTCAAGGTTTGCTTGATGGATCTCCAGGAAATGGCTGTCCCTCCGTAGGTAAACACGTACCCAGTCTGTGATTTTGCTTTATGGGGATCAGACAAGTACCCTGCATCAGCATAACCTGCAAGTGTAGAGGATGTTCCATTTTTGTAGAAGAGTCCCAAATCTGTAGACCCTTGGAGGTAGCGCAGAAGGTGCTTTACCCCGGTCCAGTGGCGCTGCGTAGGCGCTGCACTGTATCTGGCAAGCAAATTTACTGCGAACGCTATATCGGGACGTGTGCAGTTTGCCAGATATAGTAGTGCTCCGATGGCACTCAGATAGGGAACTTCCGGACCAAGTATATCCTCCCCCTCTTCCAGCGACCGGAAGGGGTCTTTATGTGCATCCAGGGATCGTACCACCATAGGTGTACTCAATGGATGGCAATGGTCCATATGGAATCTTTGCAACATTTTCTTCGTATATGTGGTTTGGTGTAATAGGATTCCGTCCTTTTGTTGTTCAATCTGTAAGCTAAGGCAGAATTTGGTTTTGCCTAGGTCTTTCATTTCGAATTCTTTTGTTAGGCTTACAGATATCTCAGTGATCTCTTCGGGAGATCCTATGAGATTCAGATCGTCTACGTAGACAGCTATTATCACGAATCCTTTTCCCTTTGTTCTTATGAAGATACAAGGGCAGACTTCATTGTTCGTGAATCCTTGTTGAACAAGGAACTCACTGAGTCTGTTATACCACATTCTTCCTGATTGTTTGAGATCATACAATGATCTTTGTAGCTTAACAGAATAGACGTCCCGAGGTCTATCTTTCAGTTCAGCAGGCATTGAAAAGCAATCGGGAAGTTTCATGTAGATCTCCTTGTCGAGATTGCCGTATAGATACGCAGTCACAACATCCATTAGCTGCATATCTAGGCCTTCCGTTGCTGTTAAGCTTATCAGGAATCTGAACGTGATCGCATCCATGACCGGGGAGTATGTTTCGTCATAGTCTATACCCGGTCTTTGGGAAAATCCATGTGCTACAAGTCTAGCTTTGTAGCGTGCGATCTCATTATTTTCGTTTCTTTTTCTGACGAATACCCATTTGTATCCCACAGGTTTGACACAGGTAGGTGTCTGGACTATTTGTCCAAAGACTTTTCGTTTCTGAAGCGAGTCCAGCTCGGCTTCTATTGCCTGATTCCACTTTGGCCAATCATCTCTATGTTTGCATTCAGCAACGGAGTGTGGTTCATAATCATCATCGCTTCCGGCGACGTGAATGGCAATGTGAAACGCGAAGTCATCGTCGACGACTGTACTCTTTCTGTCCAATACCTCCCCTGTACGTACATAATTTAGTGATATTTCTGTTTCTCCCGGCAGTTCCTCTGCAGTGGATTCCGGGAGGGGAGAGGGTATGGACACGAGCTCGTTTCTCTGTGGGGGTATCGTCCCAAGGTCTCCGGATATTTTTCTTTTTCTTGGATTTTTATCCTTGGAGCCTGGTGGTCTGCCTCTTTTCTGTTGAGGTGCAGCCACTTCTGCTGCAGGTGGATTGCATCCATCCTTCGGGATGTCAATCCTAGCTGGAGTATTCGCAGCAGGGATGTGTGATCTGACAATCTTATGGTTGTCAGTGAACGAGTCCGGTAATCTATGGACTGTGTCATGGATGTGTAAGATCTTCCGGATCTCATCATCACATTGTTTTGTTACCGGATCATAGTGGGTCAAGCTTTTTGTATCCCACGTTAACATTTGCTTTGCATTAGACTTTTCGATGTCTAGGCCCATTTTGGGGAAATACGTCTTATCAAAATTGCAGTCTTCAAGGCGTGCCTTGAAAGCGTCCCCCGTTTGGGGTTCTAGGTATCTTATAATGGAGGGTGAGTCGAACCCTACGTAGATACCTAGGCGACGTTGAGGACCCATCTTGGTCCTCTGTGGTGGTGCAATGGGGATATAAACTGTGCAGCCGAAGATTCTCAAGTGAGAGATGTTCGGCGGCGTTCCATATGCGAGTTGCATTGGAGATAGACTCTGACCTCCCTCCTGAGGGTCTAATTTTTATTAGTGATGCAGCATGCAAAATTGCATGTCCCCATGCATCCACCGGCAACTGGGATTTCATCAGCAATGGTCGTGCAATCCATTGAAGTCTTTTAATTAGCGACTCAGCTAACTCATTCTGGGTGTGAACATGCGGCACCGGATGTTCAATTTCTATTCCCGTTGCCTGGCAATATTCTTGGAATGACTGAGAGGTAAATTCCCCCCGCATTATCCAGACGTATTTTCTTTATTTGGTTGTCTGTGAAATGCGTCCGCAACTTTATTATTTGTACCAAAAGCTTTGGAAAAGCTAAGTTGTGGGTTGAAAGTAGACACACATACGAGTATTTTGAAGATGCATCAATCAGTACCATAAAGTACCGAAAAGGCCCGCTAGGGGGGTGGATAGGTCCACATATGTCTCCGTGTATTCTTTCAAGGAAGCTAGGAGACTCAATATCCACTTTAAGTGGTGATGGCCTTGTTATTAATTTATCCTTAAACCAGGGTACACAAGGGAATTCTCCCTTCTGAAGAATCTTCTGGTTCTTCAGGTTATGCCCATGGGATTGTGCTAGGATGCGGTGCATCATCACAGATCCGGGGTGGCCAAGTCTATCGTGCCAAAGTAAGAATTTGGCCGATGTCGGGCACTTCAGGTGCTCCGTCAGGTTTGCTTCCTCTCTCCGAATTTTTGTATGGTAGAGGCCTGATGAGAGGCTCCCAAAACGTTCAAGAATGGTTTTAACTCCATTTTCTTGAGACGTTACATACAGTAATTCATTTTCTTTGACATTTGATGTTTCCAAGTGGAATCCGTTAAGACGGATATCTTTGAAACTTAGTAAGTTTCTCTTGGAATTCGGAGAGTAAAGTGCATCTTTTATTTTTATTTCTGTTCCATTGGGGAGCAATAAGGTTGCATTCCCAGAACCTTCAATTATGTCTGATGGCCCTGAAATTGTGTTTACAGGGCTTTTATACGGGATAATGCTATGAAAATAGCATTTGTGTTGAAGGATCGTATGTGTTGACGCGCTGTCTACTAAGCAGTCATGAGAGCATTCCATCTAAAAAAGGATGAGTAAACATTTGCATTCAGAAAGGCTAAATTTTATTCAACAGAATTGAAGATACATAAAAGCTCTCATAGAATGTTCATACAATAAAATGCTAAGATAAATGATAACAGGCTAATCAAGCAGATTATCTGTCTCGAAGTCTTTTGCTGTGAATTTGACTGCATTATTCGCAGCCACCATATTTGATTCAGCATTCTTTTTCTTGCTTTGTTTATAAAGCTCCTGGAGATGCACTGGGGTCCTGCACACTCTAGACCAGTGGCCTGTCATGCCACAGCTGTGGCACTGGTCTTCCCAGTCCCTCTTGGGTGGGGGTGCATTGTTTTTCTTGTTATCATTCCTGCGCCAGGTGAACTTGCGCTTCCCTTCATTCTTGCGCTGCTGTGGTGGGCCCTTGGCTCTTTTCTGTTGTCCCCCTTTCTGTGGTCTTTCTTTTCTTTTATCGTCCCTCTTCTTTTTGAAGGAAGAGGTATGGTGAGCTTCTGGTAGGAGGTAGTGTCGGGAGGGCGCATATTGTGAGTGGCGAGAAGAAGCTCTCTGTTTTGCTCGGCCATGAGAAGACATGACAGCAGCTCTGAATACTTGGTGAACTTACGTTCACGGTATTGCTGCATAAGTATCGCATCCTTTTCATGGAAAGACGTCTACGTCTTTTCCAGCATGCGATCTTCTGAGACTTTTTCACCACACAACTTCAGGCGTGAGGTGATGCTAAAAAGTGCTGAGTTGTACTCAGCAATGGACTTAAAGTCCTGCAGTCTCAGGTTCTCCCACTCATATCTCGCCCTTGGGAGTATAACATCTCTCTGATGTTTATACCTATCCTCAAGGGCGGTACATAGCTCAAGTGGATCTTCGACCGTAAGGTACTCAGCCTTTAAGGTCTTATCCACATGGCGGCGAATATAGATGATGGCTTGCGTCTTCTCTATATCGCTAACATTTTCTTTTTTAGTCATAGCAGTGATGAGGGACTTGGCCCGCAGGTGAAACTTAACATCTAGCTGCCAGCTTAGATAGTTTCTGCCTGATGCATCCAGCACTTCAAAGTCAACGCTTGCAATTTTAGCCATTTATCTAGCAGAGCACAAACATGCATGAATTAATAATCAATCAGAAAGAACATTTTCATGCAGAAGCAATATTTAATGAAAAGCTAAACGTGTGGATCGGCCAGTCCCACAAGAAAGAGTCCAAGAGTCCACAGTCCAATTATACAAATTTGCAGCTTGAATAAAATGAAAATACAACTTTGGAAACCCAGTGGGTCCCATTTAATATCTTCGTCTTCAAGCGTAGCTTCCGACTCCATGGAAGTTGGTCTTCTTTCTTTGACATTTACATAAATTCCTCACTACAATTTCTCTCAAAAATAAAAGAAAAATGTGGGAAATAAACTGTGGGACTAAACGGCCGATCCAAAAACCACATTTAGCAACTCATGCAAGAATATTGTGCTCATCAACATTTTCATCCACAGACATCACAGGCAGTTTATTCATATGAGGATAAAGCGATATTTAATCACTTAATAATTATTGGACCACTGGGCAACGTCATACACCGTTAGGTTAGGTAACTAACGGCAGAGCGGTCGCAGGATCTTCCTAATTATTAAGTTTTTAAATAAAATGTACAACCACACAAATAATATCCACATAATTTTGCCAGAGATGTAAAGCATGTAAAAGAAATTACGATGCATAGGTTGTAAAATAAATGGGTTTAATCAATTTAAATTGATTAAGAGCCTAAAATTAACATTTTCTTTTGTATGAGGAAAAAGGTTCCCTCATCATCCCAAAAGCCCCCCAACAAAAAAAATCCCCAAAGTGCCCTTGTCTGCCCGATATTCGTCCCGTAATTTACCGTGATTTTTCACGAATATTTTGCCTTTGAATCCCCATTTTAAATTAATTTTTAGGCTAATAAGTTGCCTTTTGAGGCGAGTTTATAGCCCTTTGCCTCCCCCAAATTTTTTTTTTCAGATAAACCAGCCTGCGGGCCTGAAGCCCGCAGTCGACCTATGGGCTTCAGGCCCATAGGCCTTTTTTTTTTGAAAATCTGTGGGCCTGAAGCCCACAGATTTGCTGTAGGCTTCAGGCCCACAGATCTGTTTTTTTTAAATCTGTGGGCCTGAAGCCCACAGATATGCTGTGGGCTTCAGGCACATAGATCTCTGTTTTTTTTGTCTGTTCGGTTAGGGTTTTGCAGGGGGGCGCCGCCGTCGCCGCCCCCCATGCAGGGGGGGCGCAGCGGCGGGGCCGCCGTCCCGCTGCCCCCCTGCAGGGGGGGCGCGGCGGCGGGGCCGCCGCCCCCCCCTGCGGGGGGGGGGGGGGGCGCGGCCTCGCGGGGGCCGCCGCCCCCTCTGCTGGGGGGGGGGGCGCCCCCCTGCAGGGGAGGGCGGCGGCAGAGATGGCCGCCGCCGCCCCCCCTGCAGGGAGGCGCGGCGGCTGCCGCCCCCCCTGTGGGGGAGACGGCGTGGCGGCGAGGGGGGGGGGGCGGCGAGGCCGCCGGCGGGGTTGATTTAGGGTTTGATTTTTTTTAAAAAAAATCCGAAAACCCTAAAAAAATTGATTTTTGGGATGAAAAATCCGTCGTTTTTAAGGCGACGATGAATCCCCATGACGATCTTGCGAGATATAGGGGAGGGGCAATCATACGTATGATTAAAAGTATCGTTTTTAGTATTTTTACCTCTATATCCGTCCTCCGGATATAGCGACGGTTGTTCGAAGCCCTACGCGGATGACGACCCTTGATGGAGGAAGCCTTGCACCGCGCTCGTGGATCTCCCGTCTCGCCTTCGCCTTCGCCTTCGCAACGAACGGAAAAAAAATTTGTGGAAAGGTAACATTTAGAGGCTCGTGCTGATAACGTGTTATGAATCAACTGCTGAGGGGAGAGCCCTCAGGTCTATATTTATAGCCAAAGGGGAGAATACAAGTGGACTTATACAGATATGAGCCCAAACA
This sequence comes from Scilla litardierei, assembly GCA_030789695.1. Lineage (NCBI taxonomy): Eukaryota > Viridiplantae > Streptophyta > Magnoliopsida > Asparagales > Asparagaceae > Scilla > Scilla litardierei. The sequence continues at coordinate 137,698,832 of CM061139.1, forward strand.
CTTAGGTTGGCCCAATAACTCATCCAACCCAGTAAATACCCATTCACAACAGATTCATGATTTTAAATACCTGTCTTTTGGCCAAGCTCCGGAGCTGAGCTGGTGAGGCGGAGGAGGCCCCGCATGGCACATGAGCATTGGCGTGGCTGAGGTAGTTGGAATACGCGAGGAGGAGGAACGAGATGGATGT